>NW_004624880.1:4604402-4626248 GCF_000247695.1 Heterocephalus glaber | reverse complement strand
TGAGCAGTTGGGGGTTCAATGAAGACTGACAGCTCTAGGCTGGCATTGGGTTAAGATTTTTCCCTCTTTCCAACACATTCTGTAGCTGTCCCAGCCCCTGTCTCTCCCTCCCTACTTCCTGTGCTTCCAGGCTTTGCACTTCTTTAATGACCTGCCTTCTACCACCCTTCCCCTTTCTACATTTAGTGTTCCCTTTCCTTCTTTCCTCGTTTCTGTCCACTAGTCAGCGGTGTGATCTTGGGCAAGTCTCCCTCTTGGAGCCCTTTTCATAATGAGGACAATAGGTGGTTTCTGTGATCCTTTGGTGTGAATATGACTTCTCCTTATAGTCATCTCTGTTTCCCTCTCACCTGCCTTCTCCTCTTTAATTCTTGGCTTCTATTGTGTTTTTAGGGTCAGCCTGCATTGGAGCCAGGCAGCAGCCTGCATGCTTAGAGAAGGAATTTACCCCTCTGAGGTAGGGGTGGAGGGCCCAGGGCTGCCTTTTATGATCCCTGAACCTTCCAAAGGAGATGGCTTTAGTGAGGAGCTAACTTGCTCCCCTCCCCCAGAACAGCTTAGTAATTGAAGAAAACGTGAATGTTAATGATGCATTTAGCATTTGGAAGTTAGAGGGGTGATTAATATGTTGTAAGTTGTATATTAACACCTTCACAGTGGCATAATGAAGACAAAATATACACTCCGAGATGAGATTGTTTATCTTGTGTGCAGCACTCCTGGGTGCCAGCCCCCCTTAAGCCTCAGAACACACAGTGTGACTGTGTGTGTGGCTCAGAGGCAGTGGGTGAAAGGACAGCTTTTTGGCATCCCAGATGATCTCTCTCACCTGTCTCAGGCTGGCCCTAGCAGCTGGAGGGGAGGTGGAGAGCACAGTGGGGCTGGGACTTGGAGTCCAGGAGGGATCAGATAGTTGGGAACACTGTCATTCAGGAGCAGCACACCCAGAAGACAGTGTGACACGTTCTCTGTGTTCTGTGGCACTGACTTCCAAGTTTTCAGAGAGGCAGCAAGATGGGAGAGGGTAAAGTGAAGGAAGTTACAGAGGAAATATGATCTCTACAGTGCTGTAGCTTCGGGAACTCTGAGCATCCACCTGGGTTTTGTCTTGTGGGATCTGGGAAGGTCTCCTCTCTCAGCCTGGGGGAGCTTTGGTACAGGTTATATCTGGTAGGTCACAGGCCTGGGCCCAAGCAAGAGATGTTGCTTGGGAAGACTGAGCAGATTCCAGTTCCACATCAGTGGGTCATGTAGACTAGAACCTCAGGGATACACGGTGTCAGAGCATGAAGAGTCTTAAAAGAGTATCTGGTCCAAATCTTGTCATTTTCAATTGGACACTGAGGTCCAGTGAGGAAAAGAGACTTTGATTTGGACTGACAGCTTGCAGCAGAGTCAGAGCAGTCGGCTCTCATTTATCACTCCTCAGAGACTCACACTGGAGTGCTGACCTGGGACTACAGTCCTTTGACTTGATGCTTCCCTTGGCTCAGTGGGCCAGGAGGCCTCAGAGGAGCTCACCCTATGAGCACTAAACTGTGGGATAGCAGATGGAATGGGAACAGAGTTGAATCCTAGTTTCATTTCTCTAGGTCTTAGTAACCCTGATTTATTAGACAGGAATGATATTTAATATGTAAGATACCAATAAGGATCACTTGCATCCGAAATGCACACACACACATGTGTAATACTGGGTATAGATTTTGGTACAAAAGGCAGACCTTCAAAAACTGATAATATCATTGTCTGCTTTTGTGCCTGCAGCCTGCACACTCAGTGCCTACCTGTCTTTGAGATTCAGTCTTCACCACCTCTTTGGGGAGCATTCCCTGCCCCATCTGGTTCAGTGCCCACCTGTGTGTGGTTGGAGTGCTCATCTGTGACCAGTGTTACTGAGGGTTTGCTTGCCTCTTTCCTTCCTCTGACTATAAGCTCAGTGAGGCTGTGTCCTCTTCTCTTGGGATCCTCAACACCATGTCTGGTAAATGTTTGTGGACTGAGTGCTCTGATTCTGGCCTGGTGAGGGCAGCCTGGACTGAAGCCAGTGGATATGAACGTACCAGCTCCTCATTTCCCAAGATCAATCTTTCATCCTTCTGTGCAGTGCAGGGAACACTGTGCTTTGGGACTTACAGCACCCCTGCTAGCAGTGATGAGGAGTCTGACCCAGCTTACCTCTTCAGAGGGCCAATTGTGATGTTCAGTCCTGCTGCTTCCTAAAGCCTTCCCTGGTGATTTCTTCTTTTCTGTACTGCCCCCATGACACTTGATTCATTCTTCTCTTAATGTGCTTGTCATATTTTACCTTGTCCTATAATCACTTCCTTATGTAACCTACTTCCTGTAAATTCTTTATCGATATACTTGGTATCAGTCCCCGTTCCACACCTCACCCCACTGTGAACTACCGTAGTGTTCACATACACTACACTTTCCTATTGATAGAGCCTAAATGGGTTTTCATTGAATGAATGAATGATTTACTATCTTTGTAGTATGGGGCCTATTCAGCTGTTAGCTTATCATTATGCTAGTTTTCCTGGTTATGTTCTAATTTCCATGAAAGCAAGGATTTTTACTAAGTACTTTTTTGCCCTCATAGTACTAGGCAAATAATGTTTAATGGGTAATTAATTACTGATTGATCTCAGATTTCCTATCCTGCTAAGACATTTTGAAGTAAAAACAAAAAAATCTTGTTAGCTTTGTTAAGGAGTGCCAACATTTGAAAGAATTGACTGAGCCTGAGTCCCAATGATGAAACATATATAGTATGTGGAAATCTTGTTTTTCTGATCATTTTCTCACAGGCACTGATTACTTTAATGAAGGCAAAAGATCTCAGTGAAAGGGAATTATTAGACCTGACAATTGAAGTTGCAAATGTAACCCTCATTAATGACTTGAGTAAATTTGAACTGCTTTATGGTGGATGACAACTGGCTTTGAGGCTTTGCCTATGACAGAAAGAGAGGGAGTCTCTGCTCATTCTGGGCGAGGTTGAAGCAGTGCCAGGGCTCTGAGCTTCTTCCATGTGTGCAGTCTTGTGCACGGAAGGGAACACAGTGAGAGATGGGAGTGGGGAGCGGAGATACATCATGGGCACATGCTGTGGACTGGAGTGTTTGTGTAAGGCAAAAACCATTTCCAACCAATTTCCCTCGTTGTGAGGAGGCTCCATGTGTGGGTGGTGGGGAGCTGGGATGAGCAGTTGTTGGAAGCCTGAAGGGCTGGTCTCTGCGGTGGGATCTTGGACAAGGACAGAAAGGAGGAACATATGTCTGTGTGGTTGTGATTAAGAGAGCCTGGGTCTAGAGTTGGAGATCCCTAAGGTTGTCACTGAGCTCAGCTGGCCAACCTTGGGTAAATAACTTCTACTCTCTCTTTCTTCCCCTCTTGTGTGGAGGGTATAGTAGTAACTACTTCTCTGTCTCCTGAACAGGGAGATGTGGATCCCACCTGGGACTAGAACCTGGGTTTTGAGAATTCTTGTTCAATGCTCTCCACTTACTGCAGCTGAGGGAAAGGGAACTGTCCATTTAAATAGCTGATGTTGGTAAGTGCTTTGGGGAGACAAGGTTCTCTTGATCTGTATAGGGCTCGTGTGTGAATATGACTTACAGTACATTGGGAGAATCAACCAAGAGTGCAGGGCATCAAGGAGGGAGATAGAAAGGAGTGAGGGAGAGAGGAAGAGAGAGAGAGAGAGAGAGAGAGAGTTAAAGAGGAGGGGGGGATATTGTCTGCACTGTGTTCCTCTTGAGGGTGCTGCAGAAACAACGGGCAGGGATCAGTGTATCAGATGCAGCTTGGAGGAGATGTTTCACTGTCTTCCATCCCAGAAATGCTGTGAGTTTCAAACTTTAATATTGCATGATAAACCAAAAATATAAATAAGGAGCACAATAAAAGATAATAGGAAGTAGGCAGATAGATCTTTCTCAGATGGGAAGGGGATCACGAGATGGAAGGAGAGGGAAGGGAGGCAGGGGATAGTGATGAGTAAAGAATTAAGATGTGTGATGTACACATGCCAACTCCACACAAGAATTTAATCATTACATACTGCAAACTTGTGCTAATAAAAAGAAAGAAAGGCTGTGAGTCTATGCCTGGCTGGAGGTTACCCAGGTCCTGGGGCAGGGTTGCTCCTGAGCTCTGAAGGACCACCCATGTAATCCAAGGGGCATTTTATTTTATTTACTTTTTATGGTAATGGGAGTTGAACCCGGGGAGCACTGGGCTATGTTCTCAGCCCTTTTTATTGTTTATTTTGAGACAGGGTCTTGCTAAGCTCCCCAGTATGGCCCCTAACTTGTGATCCTCCCTCCTCAGCCTCCTGAGTAGTGAGGATTATAGGCATGCACCACTGGGCCTGGCTTTAGGGGCAGATTTTAGAGCACATTTTCAGGTGTGAATGAGCTCTCTGACTGCTGCCCTGCTCATTGGCCCAGGCCACCTGTAGCATTTGAAATGGTCCTGATGATCCTTCTGGCAAAGTCACCAGTCCTGCTGCAGCCTAGAATGGGGATCTGTGAACTCAGAGACACTGTGTTCTGTTTTGACTCTGCGGCACACAATCTGTTTTCTCTCAGGAGTTCCACCAGAGTCTTAAATTGTCAATCATCCCCCCCCCCCCGCCGTTGCCTAGTCCTCTCCATGAGCAGGCTCTGCCCACGAGCTGGCCAGCTGCCTTCCAGACACGTCTCCTCTTGGTGGTGATAGGGACAGGTATCAGCATAGGACCTGGCCTGCACCCCATGTTAAGCATGACGCCTCCAGAAGCAGGCTTGAGATGAAGATGTAAGTGAGAGTAGATATTTGAGACGTGGTCCCCAGAAGGTGATTGAAGCCTTTAAAAGTCCAGTCCTTTGCCTGGTAGAGGAGCAGAGAAATGAGACAGGGAAGGAAAGGAAGATAATGCCAAAGATAATAAAGCCATGGGCAGCCATGACCAATTTTCACTGGGGCATAGCAGAAGAGGGTGTAGAACAGCTGAGGCAGGACACTCTGTTAGTCACTGGCTGGGCTTGGCCCACTTTGGGTCTTGTTATGATTTGGATCTGGATGTCCTCCAAAAGCCTCATGTGGTCAGAGGTAGCTGAATCTGGAATGTGTGATGCTGGGATTAAGGGTGTGTGATTACAGAACCACTACATATAAGTGAGTGGTTTAGCACTGCCCTAATCTTGGTAGTCTGGATGGGATAAAAGAGGCAGAAAAATAGGTGAAGGTCCCTTGTTGCCTTTGCTACTTTGTGTGTGCCATATTGTTTCTCCCCTGTGAGGCCTGTTTGTCATCCCAGCTTCAGAGGCAGCCAACTATGGACTGAAACTTCTACAAACTGTAAGCCAAATAAAACCCCTTCCCCTCTAACTTTGGGTGTCAGACATTTTGTCTCAGCAATGAGAGAAAAGTAACCAGCATAGGCCTGCCCTATGTATGTGGGCAGTGTGGGCTCCAGAGACTAGAAAGTTCTCAATTGAGCCAGGGGCTCGCCTCCCTCTCACTCACTGACCTGGGTGCCATTGGTCAGTGAGTGAGAGGAAATGTGGGCAGGGGGCCAACTTCTCCTGTCCACTCTGAGCCAAACCTGCATAGCAGGCTCTTACTTGGCCTGATGCGATGAGGGCAGCTCCTGTGGTCATCACCCCACTCACACTGTGCCAGCTGCCTTCTAGTTTCTGGAAGGATCTCTGCAGGTTTTATTTCTGAAATAGACTAACAGGGATCTCATTTATTAGGACCTCAAATAAGCATTATTGAAGAGTTCCTATGTACCAAGCCTCATGGTAAATGCTTCTTCTGTGTGTCTCATTTTTAGTCCTCCTGATATTCTGTGGAATAGACATTATTGTTTGTATTAACTAATTGAGGCAGAGATGTTCATGTTTTGCTTCAGTTTACACAGCTGGGAAGAGGCAGATTGAGGCCCTTACCAAGTACTGTACCAACTCTCCTGTCTGATCTCCAAACCCAGGTATTTGATTATGCTAAATGGCACTTCACAAAGCAATGGACGAGTTGGGTGGGCCCCCCGTGTTTAGAGGCATCAAAATGAGATCCAGTCCATTTAAAACTGTTAGCTGTTCCCTGGAATTCTGCATTGATGGGTACTTGGGCCTCTATGGATAGAAGCTGCCTTTCAGTTGGGCTCTGAGGAATGTCCTAGCCTCTGGACCTTTGATGAATTTGTTGCTGTCTGGAAGGGCCTCTCCCCTCGATTCCAGAAATCCTGGCCATGCCAGCTCCTGCATGACACTGTTTCTGTCTAGGGAGCCCCTGGAGGCTTCTTGATAATATATTCTATCTGTTAGGCCCGGCTGGTTTGTTCTCTGCTATGAGGATCTGGTGCAATGATTTTGCTATCAGGCTCTATGATTGCAGCTCATGGGTGGAGGACCCCAGGGACCTCTTTAATTAGGTGCTCAATTTTTACTTGGGTCTTACAGCTGAAGAGGCCCTGGAGCGAGAATCCAGAGAATTTAAGTGCCATTAATTGCATATGTACTCCTGAACTTTTCTTCTCTGGGCCTAGTATTGTCAACTGCTAAGAGATGGAATCTTATGTCTCTTCTAGGCTCCAAATTGCAGATGCAGGAACTGTCTTATAAAGAGGCAGAGGGTTACTGCAGATCTCAAAGGTAGGCCTGCTGGGGCCCAGTTGCTTGCCTGCTGAAAGTTCAAGCACCCAGGGTCCATTACAATAACCAAGATACCTTGGATCCTGCCTGTCCTAGAGGCTTCAGACAGTTTCTGCCCTTAGATCTCCATAGGGATGGGGAACAGGGCAGAAGGAGGAACTTGGTGACCTGTGTGTGCTGTGGGTAGGAAAGAAGCCTGTGGCTTTTACCAGATTTGAGCCTCCAGAGCCTAAGCTAGCCCCAGGGACTCAGGAGTCTGTGAAGTGGACCAGACCATTATGGATTGTGACTTCTCAGAGACTCAGTCAATGATCCTTTGACTAAGGGATCCCCAAGTGCATCTTAGCTGGAGCTCAGTTATAAAGATAGCAGTGGAGAACAGAGCTTTCATAAGGGGGTCCCGAGGAAGAGCCTATTAGATTGCTCTTTCAGATTGGCCATGACAGATGTGGTCCTCAAGGAGCCATCATCAGTGGTCTTATCAGATAGAAGCTGGCTGCTGTGGCCCAGAGGATCTGACCTACACTATTCAGCCAGGCTAGGTAGCATCAGAGATTGGCCCCACAATGAGAGTGCTGGGTGCAGCTAGATGTACCCAGTTCTCCTCACCAGCCTGCCAGCCTGCCTTTACCTTGTGGCTCTTTGACCATAGTGTCTGTTTTCTCAGAGAGAAAGCAACATGGACCTGGTACCTACTGTGTACCTGGCCTGTATTTGGTTCTGCAGTGTTCAAAGGTGAATAAGGTAGAGGCTCTTCTCTTGAGGGGCTTAGAACTTCTGAGCAGAGATAGGTTATGTGTGGGAAGAGTTCCAGTACAGAAGAGGAGGAGTGCTAGGGACTGAGAATTATTTGAATGTTTTCCAGAGGAGGAGAACTGGCTAGGGTGAAAGATAGGAGAGTGAGGTTTCTGTCAAGAGAAACTGTACAGACAAAAATGTGGTGGCTAGAATGTGTCCCTGCCCATCGTGGACAGAGTAAATGAAGCTAGATCTGGAGGAACTGAGAAGGAAGCAGAGTGTTGAGAGAGCAATAAAGGGGTTGCAGATGGGCATACATGAGGCTCAAAATTCCTCCAAGGGCAGTCAGAAAACCAAAGATAACTGTCTGAAGAACAACTGAGACCTTGGGACTGCAGGCAGATTTCAGGTATAGGAGGAACAGGTTCCTCTGATGTCACCAGGTTCTTGTCTGCTTTGGCAGTAAGCCAGGGAGCTCTCCTTGCATCAAATCGCCTTAGGATATGCTACACTTGCCTGCTCAGGGGGTTCCAGTGCCTACTTTGCACCAAGAGTTGATTCTGGGTGTTTGCCATGGGTTTTCCTCAAGGCTCCTCCAGCCTTTGCTGGAATGGTCTGGGAGGCAGAAAGTTCCCTTGACACAGAGGTTCTCACTTCTCTGAGTCCTCCAAATGTTGAAAAAGTGATATATACACAGTCTTGTGGTTTTTCTGGGGAACAATCTAACCTTCATTCAGATTCTCAAAATGTTCCCATGTCTCCTTGTCTTAAGGTTAAGGTTAAGAACCCCAGTAAGTTCTGTGAGAACAGAGCTATTCTACTTTTCTCTTCATTCTACTCTCATTTCCTAGCTCAGTAGTTGGCACCTAGTAGGTGCTTAATAGGTAATTGTTGGATGAATAGTTGATTAAGGGGAGCAATAGTTCATGGATAGGGCAAGCTTTTAATACAAATGTTCATAGACCTGTGGGAAATTTTTGGTTTAATTTCCTTAATAAATATCTTTTGAATTCTACTCATTTGCCAGGTGTTTTAGTATTATTACTGCTTTTGCCACCACTGCCACCACCAGTGCTATTTCTTCTGCTATTATTGGCCACAGTTTATTGGGTATACACGATGTGCCAGGCATGGTGCTGAGCCCTTTCCAACATGACCCCATTCAGTCTTTACTAAGATCCAGTAAAGTAGATATCATTGACTCTCTTTCACTAACGGAGTTCAGTTCCATCACTTGCCCATGATCACACAGCCAGAGTAGAAACTCCTCATTCCAACTCCTATCTGCCTGACTGGAGACCCCATACCCTTAGCCATATCTTGTGGCTGGGTAGTTCAGTCCTGACAGCAGGTTTCATCTGCCCTCACCCCGCTTCTGTGAATTGGCTCAGTTTTTTCTGGCTTAGAGATGTCATGGAGAAGCCTGCACAAAATCCAAGCTCAAAGCCTCTGTCAAGTGAGCGAGGGACATGATCAGTCTGAGGCTGGTAAGGTCAGGAATGCTGCTGGGGACAGGCCCGGCGGGCCTACAGGGTGGCAGGTAGTGCTAAGAATCTTCTCCCCAGCTAAGCCTTTCACGGCATCTGCTTTCTTTTTTTTTGGTACCGGGGATCGAACTCTGGACCTTGCACTTGTGTGGCAGGTGCCGGAACCACTGAGCTAAATCCCCGGCCCCAAGGCATCTGCTTTCTAGTTTGTGATCAGTGGATTGCTTGGAGTTCTGCAGGACCCCTGTGCTTAAGTGTGTCAGGGATCAGGCACTTGGAGCTGTCAGTGGAATCATTCAGACAGGTAATCGGAGGGCATTGTAAACATTTAATGCAAGGAAAGCTCACTGGCACAGAAACTTCTCCTGGATAGTCAGTGGGCATTGTATCTAAAGGGTTTCCTGTGTACCCAAAAAGGCTTCTCCAGAGCCTTGGCAGTAGGGTGAGGCCTGGGCTGTCAGGAATCTGGATGGAGGGGTAGTCATGTCCTCCTAAGGGGCACATGAGAGACTGTGGGGAGCTGGGACCTTAATCCTCTCAGAAGCTCCATGAGTTAGGGGCTGTCCTTTTACCTTATGTTCACACAAGGACCAGAGGCTTGGGGTAGCCTTCCTCAAGTCACTTTGCCCGAAGGGGCAAAAGTGAGACACTTGCTTGGGCAGTTTGACTCCAAAACCCATGCCTTTAACCACTGGTTTTTTTGACTGTGACTCAGCAAGAAATAAATCTCCGTACCTAACTCAGACTACTCACAGCAATAGTACATGTATATCAAACAGAAATACTTTATGCTGCATGCTCTCATCATTCTTCTTTTCCTTTTTGCCTTTTCTTTTCGGAGTATCATTATTCTATTAGTTTCTCATTGCTGCTGTAACAAATGACCACAAACTGGTTGTCTTAAAATAGCAGAAATTAATTTTCTTGCAGTTCTGGATGCCAGAAATTTGAAATCAAGGTATCAGCCAGGCTGAGCTCTCTCCGAAGGCTCCAGTGAGAATCAATTCCTGTCCTTCAGCTTCTGGTGGCTTCTATGGCCTCCTTGCTCTAATTCCTGCCTTTGTGGTCCCACTGCTCCCGTCTCTGCTTTGTCTGTCATGAGGACACACATGACTGCATGTAAGGCCCGCTCAATAGTCCAGGGTGCACTTCTCTGCCTTCATTACATCCTCTGCCATGAAGATGCTGTTCACAGGTTCGTTCTGAGGATGAGGTGGTTGACTTATCTTTTAAGGCCACCTTTTGACCTGCTACAGTTACGGACTCATGAGCTTTTATGTACTTACTGTATTCCGGTCAGTTCTCTTCACAGTTCTTTTTGCAGTTCCAATAGTCATGTTGTTGGCCAGTGGGCATTCCCTGGAGCCGGAGCCAGTGTACTCTGGACATGACCCTGTAGCCTGAGAGCATGTCCTTGCTCTCTGACATAAGGCAGCACAGGAACATCTAGTTATTCTTTGCACCTAACCTGGATCTTCTTACTGTCACTTTGATTTCTTTTCTTTCTTTTTTTTTTGGTACCAGAGATCGAACTCGGGTCCTTGTGCTTTCAAGGCAGGTGGTGGAACCACTGAGCTAAATCCCTGGCCCCTACTTTGATTTCTTTTGAGAGAGGATAGTATTTTTCTTATTTTCCATCCTCTTCTGTTTTGTTAAAGAAAAATGGTGATTATAATCTGGAATTGATGTCAGGAACCTGTTCAAGGATAGGATCCCCATTTTGAATACCTCTACACTGGGATATTCTGCTTTTTGTTACTTTTTTCAAAGACTTAGAAACTTCCTTCTCATCAGAAAGTGATTGACCCCAAAGACAGGCCCCAGCCTCCATTCCCTGGCTCTTTTCTGGTCCCAGGATGGGGTTTGCACACAGGAGCTTCCGCCCCACTCTGTGGCCATTGCAGCCCTTGCTCCCTTGGTCTCCTGCTTCTCCTCTGGCTCCTTCCTCCCCTCTCTCTCCCTCACTGCCTGGCCTCTATGTTGCCATTCTTTTTTTTGGTACTGGGGATCGAACTCGGGTCCTTGAGCTTGCGCAGCAGGTGGTGTAACCACTGAGCTAAATCGCTGGCCCCTCTATGTTGTCATTCTAAGAGGTTAATGCAGAAATTGCTCACTGATGGCACAAACAATATGGAAAAGAGCTCTCTCTTCATTAGAGTAACACAAGATAGTGTTTTTAAATGATTAAATTGTTATCACAATAATTATACCAGAATGCAAACATCCTCTCAAGGTGCTTCCTAAGCCCTTTCTGAGGTTTCTGAGCCTCATAAGGGCAGCACCCACAGAGAGCACAGCAGCTCTCTGTGGGTGCTGCCTGTCCCATCAAGCCTGTGACCTTTGACATGGAGCTCAGGGAACAGACATCTTTGGGCAGTGTCTGCCTGTATTGAAGGCCCTCTCCTGTTGCTAGGTGCAGAGGTCTAGGGCCTGGCCAGGCTTTGGTCTTTGGTGGCCATCCCATCTCCTTTGGTAGTATCCTTGTCCCCACCCTCAGGCCCTGCACCCTAAGTTCCCAACAGGTATTACTATAGGGCCTGCTCACCTTTCTCTGCCGGCCACACTAGCTCTCAGAATCCTTTGTTCTCTTAGTACTCTCTCTGGCGTCAGCAACACACAGGGAAAAAGATGAGCTGGGTGAGGTCCTTTGCAGGACATTAAACCCTTCCTCTTGTCCCCCTCCATAGCATATTTGCATTTTCCGGAGCATCCTGGGACTTGATCCTAACTCCTTCCTCTTACCAACATGTGAAGGATCTCTGCTCTCCCAGGCTGGGAAGTGGCTCCCTACCTCTACTGCACAGAAAGCTACACAGTAATGCAACATCTCTGGTCGCTTGAAGAGGAGGGCAGTGGTGAATTGAGAGACCTAGAAAAGATGAAATATACTCAGTATTAAAAGTGAGGACTAGCAACCATGGAATCTCATTTTAAATAAATACAGTATGCAAAAATAGACTTTGGTGTTATATTGTGGTCAGCCAGGGCAGTTGGGGAAAAAGGGAAAGTAGGAAGAGAGGGAAGTCCATTGAGAAGACAATAAATGAGCAGTTGGCCAGAGGAGGCAGAGAACAGGGTAAAAAGAAAAGACAGAAGAGCCTGGGGGCTGTTTCAGGAGAGAAAGAGTCTCCATGTGCCAAAGTAGTAGGTATGTTACTAACAAGTGCTGTGCTTCCTTTTGGTTTAGGGATTCAAAGTGTCATTACTCTTATTGCCAACATCCGAGAGATCTGGATTACTCAGCTCTTCCACCGCCCTGTTTGTCTGCCTCTCCTTTTCACAGGGACAGCTCCATCTGCCTCATGGAGGGAACATTTTGGTCTGGGTTTCAGTGGCCTGAAGTCAGAGCTGGCTTTTGTATTCTTATCTTCTCCCCAGTTCCAAACAGAGTGCCAAGGACGTGGTGGCAGCTCCAAGTGTCTGGTGGGATCGTGGGTGGCTGGATGGGTGAATCAGCACTTCCAGGTGGAAGCGATCTGTTGAAAGATAGATTGGCTCGTGGGGGGTGGCCACTGTGTCAGATGGGCGTGGGGAGGTGTCTATGGTGGCCACCCCTAGGCTCTGTGATGAGAGGCTGCTCCATCCCTCTTCCATTCAGACTCTTCCTCTGATTCCTAACACAATATTTGAAGAAATATAAAAGGCCAAGTTCATCTGCCAGGATGGAATTAAATTAAGGAGGATGAAATTAAAGGCTTTTCATGGAAAGAGATCACCAGGATAATTTGATGGAAGACTTTAATTATTTCAAAGTGTCCCCAAAAAATCCTTTAAAAAGAATTCATTTGGGGAATCACATAAAATTATTATGTATGTGTATCTCTTTGAGTCTTCACAGCTGCTATTGATTCAGAGGGCTGCTAGCAGCCCAGCAAAGGGGGGTGACTCAATTCCCTGCCCCTTCTCCTGTGTACTAGTGACTGACGAAGGAAGGCTGTGCCAACCTTCAGAATGAAGGCTCACAAAGGGGAAATGGGTTTAAATTACTTAGATTAAACACCAAGAAGAACTCAAAGCCATTTTGCCTACATTGACTTGGTGCCGACGCTTTCTAGGAAGGAAGCAAATGAGTTTCCCCATCCTTGCAAAAGGATGTTTATGTGAGTGGGATATAGACCGCTGAAGAGTTTATGCTTTCTCAAACTCACATGGCAGAGTTGCTCTAGGACCGAGTACCCTTTATCCTTTATCATCTTTCCACTGCTATATTGAACCCTGCTTCCAGGACACTGGTTCTCAGGGTCCCTTTGGCCCAGGCTTTACCCAGCGGACCCCAGGCCCCAGACACCCCCAGACTGTTCCTCTGCCTGAATGCCTTATCTGGATCAAATCTCCAGAACTCCAAAGCTGCTGTCCATTCATTGCTCTGGACCTACATTGCCTGGCAGCCCTCTTGCTGGACTTCAGCCTGTCCTTTTTGTCCAGGGATAGTTAGGAAAAGGACAGTGGAGTCACATAGATGAGACTTTTATAGGGTAAAGAGACTAAAACTGTTGCCTGGTGATGGTTAGCCCTGAAGAAATGTGGCTTCATGTGATTGACACAGAGCCAGTCCCAGTGGGGTGCAGCAAACTGACACTGATGGCTGGCATATGGCTTTCTTCTGCATGCCTCAATGGCACGGAGGCCCACAGGATCCTGGGCACATCAGGTGGTATACCTTAGAGACAGTGGCAAGGGTGGGCAGGTCTGGCTCTGGGAGTCCCAGGGCCGTGGTAGTGGTGGTGGTGGTACAGGCTCAGCATCCACCCATGTCAGTAGTCTAACTTGTTCCTGTTGGATCTTCAGGCTTCTTGGAGAGTAGGTATGTCATTAATACTGGTTGATGAATTAATATTAAGGGCCCAAGTTAATCCATTTCTTCCTTCATTCACAGAGAATTACAGCTCTCACCATTTACTCACAAAACTCATTTTAGTTGGGACTCCTCGTTTCGTGGTCTTGCTCAAAGGAGAAGCCACACAGTGTAGTGTAGGGAGAGTGCTGGACTGGAGTTTGGGGTCCAGTTTGGGGTCTTGTCCCAAATCTACCACACACAGGTTCTGCTGATGCAGCACCTCACTCCCTGGTATCCCTGTGAGCCTCTCTGCAAATGGGGCCCCTTAGGTGTAGTGGTTTTCTCCAGTGCCAGTTTCCTCCCCTTCCTGTCTCACCCCTGCACTTCCCAAGCCAGGCCAAGCTGGGAGATGGAATGAGGCAGGCATCCTGGCAGCTCCTGAAGACAGTCGCAAGGCTGTCTGTCCAGAGGGGCAGATGCTGCCAGAGAGAAGCTCTTGGCACAGCTCTTGGTCACAAGGCCACAGGGAACGCTGGCCTAAGGGGCCCAATGTGGCCTTGCTGGAGCTGACTACCAGGAGCTGCTCAGTCTTGTCTGGAGTGCCTGGAACTCATGAGCAGTGAAGGACCCTCAAGCCAGCCCATCTGGTTGCATGCTCCCTGTTTCAGGCATGCAGTCATGCTAGTGGTCATAACAAATTTCCTGAGGAACAAAGTTCAAGGCCAGCTCCAAAGAAAACTCCTGAGCTTACATCAGGGTGCTACCAACAACTAGCCACATGCGCCCTTAGTCCCCCTGAGCCTCAATCTCCCAATCTGTAAAGTGAGCCAGAGAATGCTCAAGGTGAAGCTTGTTGAAAATCATAAGAGGCTATGGACATACAAAGTACAAAGTACAAAGGGCTGGATCAGGATACAGCCTCAGGGGATAGGAGGCAGCCTGTGTTGGACAGGTTCTCTAAAGGATTACTGGAGGCTGGGGTACAGGCCATATGCGAGTGTCACACAGATGTATGAATGTGGTGAGAAATTCAGACATGGCAGCCTGTAAGGTGGTGGCAGGTTGAACGGGCCGTGTCCTCATCACTTGGCCCTTCATCTGACGTTTTGGGCTCAGGCCATGAATTCAAGCATTGTCTTCTGCTCTGCTTGGAGTCACTGATTCTGCCCCCAATATATTGTCAGTCCATGGCACCAGGAGACCCCTGCTACTCCTGACACCACTACCTGCCTTGTACCCACCCTTTCCCTTGGCTGAAATGAGGAACGTGGCCCCCAACCTGCATATTTGTGTTCTCTGGATGTCTCTGACAGCCACACACTAAAGACACCCCTTAGAGACCACAGGTTTCTGAATCTAGGGCCCATAGGGACCATAGGTTTCTAAATCTGGGACCCATACAGATCATAGGTTTCTGAATCAAGAGCTGATCTCTCAAGAGTCCTCCTGACGGTGTGCCTCCCAGAGAGAGAGAGAGGCTAGTAAAGGCCAGTGCTCACAATGACTGATGCAGTGTTGTCAGCTACACCCTGCAGGACCTGGTCTCTTTCTCTTTCGAGTAGAAGCCAACACCAAAGGGGCCCAAGGAAGGCATTTTCTTGGGACTCAGGTGGTTCCTGAGGCCTTGGCCATGGTGTTAGCTCTTGGGGCAGAAGGACTTCTCCAGCAAGGCTGAGAAGCTCCATGTACAGCTTTCTGTGTTTTTTCCTATACCATGAAAGATGAATGTGCAGTAAAGAGTTTCAGGGAAAAATCCATTCTTCCTTCCCTCCCTCCCTCCCTTCCTTTCTTAAATATTTATTGAGCGAGGAGTCTATTCCTTATGCTGTAATAGCACAGTGAGAGAGAAGACCCTGTCTGCTGCCCACTTTGGAACCCCCAGTGTAGTCAGGCCAGTGAGTTGGCCACCATATAAGGCAGGAGAAACGGGCCTGCTGCCCAGACTGGATGAGTTTGGTGAAGCCTTTGTAGGCCAGTACGGCATCCTGGAGCAGTAGCTGGAGCTGGGCATTGGAGGCTAGGGAAGAGTTAGGGAGGAAGAGAAGAGAAAAGAAGCACACAGTGAGAGCAAAACTGGTTCAAGACAGTGACTGATAATCTGAGTTTGAATCCGGTCTACACCACCAAATATCCATGTGGCCGTAGACAAGTCAACTTCCTAATATGTACTTCAGCTTCTTCATTTGAAAAATAGAAACAATAGCAGGATCTAACCCTATAGGGTTGTCTGAAGATTAAATGAAATGGAACGTGAACCACCTAGGGCCAAGCTTATTCTGGAGCACATACACATTCCAACCATGGAATCTCCCGTTGTCATTCCTGCTGCCTCTGTCCAACCTCTCCTGTTGGTTGCTGCCACTCTGTCCAGGCCCTACCTGCCTTAGCTCCACTCCTGATGAGAAGCCACCTGAATCTCATGCACCTGGTTATGCGGTCAGGCTCTGGCCAGTCCCCTCTCCCCCTGCAGAGGCTAGAGCTCCTCAGGCAGGTGTGAATTAAACTCAGCTTCTCTCCCACTCTGCTCCGATTGTCCTCCGAGACACAAAGTTTCCCTGCCAGGCCTGCTGCTGTTTGTATTGACAGCTCCAGCCACCTTTTCCTCACAGTGTCTCTACATGCTGGGCAGCTGGGGAGCTGGCCTTTTGTTAGGAGAGAGGGAGGTGATGCCTCAGAAACTGTGGTGCCTGCTCCCTCAGGAGCCTGACATTGTGTCTGTACCAGGCCAGAGGTCTCTGTGCTAATTGGGACTCTTCGGTTGTCCTAGTGTTAATTTAGTATCATGGAGCCGGCAGTTGGACTGGCCAAGCCTCAACACATGGTGCCCAGCCTGTGGCTGAAAGGCACCTGCTATTAGTGCCAGGGGCAGACACCATGGGCACAGAGCAGGGAGTGCCCTTCCCAGCCTAGGTCTAGGAGCACCACTGAGCTCATTCCACAAATGAAGTGGCTAGGGGGTGGTTTCCTTTATCCCTGCTCAACAGTGGACTCTAGGGTCTTTGTCTGCCCTATCCTTTGCAGGCCCTAGGCTGCCTCTCATGTGCTGCCTCTAGGGTGAGCAAAAGGCCCTGAGGCCTGGTGTTGGGGCTACTCCTCAGGGTGTGTGTGGGGGGGTGTGGATAACCAGGCCTCCAGTGACCTGCCCTTTAACTTACACAAAAGATTGCCTGGCCACTCTGTAGTGTGTTTCTGAAACCAATCGAAATGTGCTTGGAGATGAACAATGGATGAGACTCTCTTGGGTTTTTGTAATCTCCTGGCAGCCTGCTGGGAAGAGGAGGCAGGCAGGCAGGCAGGCTGTGTAACATCATCACTTGTTTGGGTGGTTCTGAGCTAGTAGCCAGCTTCAGCTTTTTCTGCTCTGCCAGGAAAGAGTAAAATCCAAGGAGAAGCAGACCCCTGACTCTTCTTTCAAGGGTACCATGCTGGCTTCTGGGGGGCTGGAGCCTTGTCTCAGAAGCTATCAGGTAAGGTGAAACTTGGGATGGTCTGTAAATCCATATTGTTTTGAGCAAAAATGAGCAAAAATTCATTTTGCCTGTTCACTTTGAATGCAGGGCCTTGTGCATGCTTGGCAAGCACTGTACTGCTGAGTGACATCCCTAGCTCCACTTTAAAGCTACTTGCTTTTCCTCTTCTGTGTGATGCCACTGGATGCTGTTGAGAGACAGTGTGCTGTATTGGATAGTTTGTCCATCAGGCTTTGAGAATCCTGGCCTTGAGAGCTTGGGCAGGGCCCCTTCTCTGCGTGGGCCTATTTCTTCATTTGTAAAGTGAGAAAGTGCCCACTCCATCTCTGGGTCTGGATGAAGCAGCCTACCTGAGGATGAGAACATGTGTTGACTATTTAGAATTGATGGTTGTAGGTCTGGGTTTCATCTCTGTAACTTAGACACTGGGTAATGTTTCTTAGCCTAAATTGTCTCATATGTAAAATGAGAATAACCTTAGCATCTGCCTCTATAAAGACACAGATAAAGCACTGAATAGTATTCAGCTTGGAGGAGCACTTAGTTTGCCTTTGGAATTACCATTGTCATTGTTTCATTGTCCCTTCCACTTCTGACAGTGTTGGGAATGTAACTGGTTGGGGACTCCTGAGCTTGTCTCTAACATTCATCTGTGTGTGAATCACTTGAGAGTCTTATCAGAAGGCAGATTCTGACTCAGTGGTGTCCAGGGTGGGGCTTGAGGGTTTGTGTTTGTTTTGAGTTGTTTCTACAAGCCCGTGATGTACAGGGACACCTGCGTTGAGACATTGAGGATAATGGCTTAGTAGTAGCTCATGCCTTCATCCACTTGGAGCTCCACACTGTTTCCTTTTGCCCTCACAAATAGCTGTGAGGTGGGCTGCTACAGCATCACCTTCATCTCACAGATGTGGAGATTTAGCAGTCACACAGTTCACCTGGGCACACAATCAGGTGGCACTACCTTGGCCACCTGACCCTAAATTCAGATGATGAGAATGATGCCCTTTACCTTGAGTAGAAGCGACCCACAGGGCTACCAGCAAGATGGGGAAGATTAGAGTCAACCAAGAGCATAATATGTTTAATGACAATGATTTCAGAGTCTTCTTGGCCTGAAGCTTCATTTAAGATGAAGTGCCATCAGCAAAGTAATTATCATTACCAGCATATTTAAAGTACTTAAATATTTGAAGCCATGTCAAGCTTTTACAGCTCTCTAAATCAGAGACAGTTAGACCAGGCCCAGGCCCATGGCAATCCTAGCTCTTCTCCATGGAAAACCAGAGGACCCTTTCTGGCAGGAAGAAGCTCCCTGGAGGTGGCTGACCCTCTCTGGAGCTGCTTAGCCCCTTCTGTAGAGTATGTGTGTGTTTGTGTGTGTGTCTACTTCAGACCCTTTGGCTTAGAAGTTTCCAGCAACTGACTGCCTGAAGTGAGGCTGCTGCATCTGCCACTGAAGGTATCCAGTTAGGGGCCTGAGAAGCTTTTAACTTTATTGCTTATTAATAAAGATAAATTGTAAGCATTAAAACTGTACTGATTTAGCCTTTTTAAGTAAAGCGGGAAATGAAAGTGACACATCCCCCAGGTGAAGGGGGATGGGCTGTGTCAGCAAGAGAAGCCCCTGAGTAGGGAGGGGCTGGGAAAGGAACTGAGTGTATCCCCTCTTCCCACTGACTGCTGATGCTGTGGAAGTTTCCTGGGGTGGGCCAGGCAGAGGGGGAAGGAAAGGGTGGCAGAGCATGATACCTTTTGAGGGCAGGGCCCCGGCTCCCAGTGTGTACTAAGCAGATGTATAAAAGACCACTGCGAACCTTGCTGCTTATGCCAGTGAAAGAGGTTAGCAGTGCAGAAGTTGGAGGTGGCTGTGTTAGCCAGTCTTCTGTAACTGAGACAATATTCTGAGAAAATCATCTTAAAGGAGGAAGGATTTATTTTTGCTCATGGCTTCAGAGGTTTGAATCTATGGTTAGTTGGCTCATTGTTTTTGGGCCTGTGGCAGCACCATACATCATGACAAAGCTGCTCACCACCTGACAGCTGGCAACTAGAGAGAGTGAGTAGGGGCCAGGGTCTCCATGTCCCCTTCAAGGGCATGCTCCTGATGATGACCTAACTTCTTATTACGAGGCCTCATCTCTTAAATGTTCCATCACCTCCCAGAAGAACCACAAGCCTATGACTAAGCCTTAGCGTATGGGCCTTTGAGGGATATTTAAGATTCAAATCATAGCAATGGCCAAATGTGTGTTCAAACCCTGGTGCTTCTACTTACAAACTGTGTGATGCTAGACAGCTACTGTACCTTTCTGAACCTTGTCTCTAAAACAGGGCTCTTTAGAACTGCCTTTCTGTATATCTGTGGATGAAGAGTGATAATGTATATAAAGTGCTTGCCATCGTCCCCAGCATGTTGTAAGCCACCTCATAATGGCAAGAGGGAGACTTGGGTGCCCAGTATTTCATGGCACCTTCTCTTTGTCACTTTAGTGTTGCTGGAGAGTGAGTTGTCAAACATGACAGCTAGCATGTGCAGAGACCCTATTAGGGCTATGCCTAGGTTTTGCAGCTAGCAGCAGCAGAGCTGGGATTCAAACCTAAGTCTCCTGTCTCCTTTCCTGCCACTGTTTAGTGCTGTTCTGCAAGTTGCAGTAGCAGAAGCCTAGAAAGGCCTCTCCTTACTACACAAAGCCTCTCATCCCCTAGGGGTCCTGCCCTGGAGAGGCCCTCTAATGGTTCTGTCTTTAGTGCCTGGCCCTGCCCTTTCTGGAAAGAGCTCTCAGGGCCACAAGGCTCTTCTTGCCTGCCAGCCTGCCTTCTGAAAAGGTGCCACAGAGAAAGGCTTGTTCCTCCAGGGACCCAGTCAGAGTTGAGCCTGTCAGACAGGAGAGCCAGTGTGCTGTCTGGAAACCCAGTGATCTGCAGATGGGTTTGGGGAAGGAGCAGAGGTGAGAAAGAGAGAGAGGCTCTTTGAAGGAGCTCTCAGGAGGCCCCACAGGCAGGAGGGGCATTTCCCTTTCCATGGGCTTCTCTCTCCCACCCTCCTCCCTGCCAGGCTCCTTGCACAGCTCCTGGAGCCATCAGGCCACATCTGAGCATGATCTGTGTGCCTCCTTGAGCAGCCCCCATCTCCTGCTGCCTGTGGAAGGAGATGCCAAGGTTCCCCTGCACTGCAGCTGAGCTTGGCCTTGACAGCTGAGGAGTAAAACCTGGGAGAAAAGGGACCTGAGTCTCCTCGATCCCCCTTCCTGCCCAAGGTCCCCTTTCAGGGGAGAGGAGCTGGGAGGGCAGAAGGGGGTGGCTACTTGTGGCCCAGGAATCCCCAGTGAAGCCTCCTGTTAGAGAAAACATAATGTGTCTGGTCCTCCTCTGGCTTCCATGAGTTCTCACAGATAAACTTGCCATGGAGTTATGAAATCAGCCATGTTCTGTCTGTGCAGAGGGGATGGATATTTGGATAATTCTTGGAAACACTGTAGGACTGCCCAGTGGGCCCTATTAGCTATACAAATTGAGAGGCAGAGTTCAAAGTTCTGGTTTTTCTTTGGCAGTATAGAATCACAGATTTCCTGGCAAGCCCAATACCAGCACACACAGTCCTCTGCCTGCAGCTTTCCTTTTAAATGGAGAATTTTTACATTTCTCTTGTCAGGTAGGGTTGACCCCAAGGCCAGGGCACTCTGCTTCTACAGGCAGATCTGCCCACAGAGTACACAGTTCAGATGCCATTGCTCATTCTTTGCAAAGAGGAAAACCACTCAGAAGTGGGACATTAAGTGAGTTGAGGGGTGGTAGGAAAGCACTCCCCCAGTCCTTCCTTATTTCTCTCCTTGCTTGTGCTCCTGATGCCTGGTTACTATGATTAGTTGAAGCAATTCTGCTTTATTAAAAAGGAAGTCCCCCAGGGAGGGGTAATCCTGTTGAACTACTATCAGTCATGGACAATTTAGTGTGAATTAATTAATTACTTTGATGCTTTCCTGTTTTCTGTAGAGTGAGAAAGAGTGTGATGAGTGGTTAGAAATGTCATGAGGTCACTGGGTGATTATGGAGAGACAGAAAAGGAGGGACGCTAAAGGACATTCTTATTTGTCTTAAAAATTGTTTTTAATGTAAACTTTTCACAGAGTATAACAAACATACCAAAACATATACAGATCAGAAGTGTATAGCTTTGAATTTTTTAAAAGTGCACATGCCCTCATATCCAGCACCTGGATTGAGAAACAGCACCAAATTGCCCTTCACAGACCCCCAACCACTGTGATCCTCAGTGTACCCACTCCCTGATTTCAAAGGCCATTGATAAGTTTTGCCTGTTTTTGAGCTCTATGAATACTCCACATGTGACTTTTGTGACTGGCTTTCTTTTGTTCATTGTACCTGTTGTTTGGAGATCCACCCATGTGGTAAGAGTTTGCCCCTTTCCATTGTTGTGTGGTGTTCTACTGTATGAATACATCATGATCTACCTCTTTTCTGGTTAATGGCCATGTAGATGTCTAGTTTTGGCCTCAAATAGGAGTGCTTTGATTATGCTTAGCCATGTGTTTCTTATTCTTTTGTTTTTATTAAATTCTTTTATTGGTACATTGTAGGTACACAACACAATTACATTTCTCATTGGGAATTATACCTTTACATAATGCATCTTGGTTCTTATTTTTTCCCCATTCCTAGCCCTCCCTTCACGCCTCCACCCTGCCCTATTTACAAAGACTTTA
>NW_004624880.1:4559733-4598932 GCF_000247695.1 Heterocephalus glaber | reverse complement strand
CCTGCCTGTCTGCAGCGGGCTGATTGGGTGTCTTCCGCGTGACTAAGGATCTCGGTAGGGTGTGCACAGACCTGCCTGTCTGCAGCGGGCTGATTCGGCGTGTCTGTTTCTTATGCTTTTGTGTCAGGTGAGGTACTATTCTCCTGGGAACCCTCCCCTGACCCCCATTGCCAGGGAAGCTGAGTTTCCCTCCTTGGCCTCCCAGAGAGGGCAAGAGGGTTTCACAGTGATAATTTTTTTTTCCATTCAGTTTATTGGTACATTTTAGGTATACCATACAGTTAGATTTATCATTGGGATCTTGTACCTGTACATGATGTATCTTGGTTCTTATTTTTTCCCCATTTCCATCCTCCCTTCACCCCCTCCACCCTTCCTTATTTACAAAGACTTTGTTTCCGTTTTTTCCTTTTCTCATATTTTTTCTTTTCCCTTCTTTCCTTTCCTCTACCCTTCACACTTCCCCTACTCCTTTAGACCTTTTCTTCCTATTTCACGTTTTCAGTTATACCATTTGAACCTTATTTACACTTTTAGTTTTTCACACCAGAGAAACCATTTGGTATTTACACATGTCACAGTGATAATTTTGATGCCTAGGCCAGTGTTTGGCAGTAGTAGATGCCCCAAGGTATTGAATGAATGAATGAGTGAATGAATGAATGCATCTTACTTACCTCGTACTTTTACACAGGACTCATCTCAATACCTAAGAAAAGCTGGGCATGGTGGCACACACCTGTAATCCCAGCACTGGAGAGGCTGAGGCAGAAGGATTACCATGAGTTCCAGGCCAGCCTTAGCTACAAAGTGAGACCCTGTCTAAAACAAATGAACAAATAAACAAAAACAAAATCAAAAAAACTAAGAAAAGCACTTTCTTGGGAGCTTTGGGCATCAATTTGGATTCTTCCTTAAAGACAACATTGCTTTCTGGACTCCCACCTCCACCTGGGTGGTCCTGGCCTCCTGAAGATGGGGCTGCAAACTGCAGGTGTTGCTGGCAGGAGCTAGGAGTTTCACATGTGCCACCCCCTGGTCCCCAAGGAGAAGCTGATGCAAAAACAGCTTCTGCTCTCTCTGAGGACCCCAGGGCCTGGCCCTCCCTGCACACAGGTGTGAGTATTCAACTGAGAGGGAAGAATCACGGAGAACAGAAAAGAAAAAGAAGATGCAGGATGAAAGGAAGAGAGAAGAGGCAAGAGGGAGAAGGAACCCATGAACCAGTCTTTTCCCTCTGCTTTCCAGAAGCAAGGCCTGGGGGAGGGCCAGACAGGCAGAGCCACTGCTCTCCAGAGAAGTGAGTGTCCTCATACTTGGGTTTTAATGTTTTCACTAGCAAATGACAAAATGGAAGCCAGAACATGAGCCTGTTGAAATGCAATGTCAGGGTGCCCTGGTGGGACAGGTTTTTTTCTTTTTTTTCCCCCCTGGCGCTTGACAAATCCTTTCACAGGCAGAGCAAGTAGTTTTGCTGCCTTCCTGGCTGTGCAGTGTTGATTGAGCCAGTTATTCTTTATTCATACACCTTTTGCTGAGCTGCATAATAAATGTGCTGTAAATTCCAGTGCTTCAGAGAGAGCCAGGTACATAAAGCAAGGCTACCTCCCTTCACAAAGTGGAGGCTGATCACATTCCACAAACATAAAGCCAGTTGTATTGCGATGTTTCAGAAGTAAACATTACTTCTTAAAGAAGAGCTCTACCCAGAATAATGATCTCTCGGGGTGATCTGAAGGTAAAGTTGGTTTAATCTGTTCATTTGCCTCAGCCCAGGATTTTTTCCAGTGAGGTGTGTCAGAGTGCTTAAAGTCCTCACTGCAGAATGCTCCATCTTTCATCAAAGCTTCTTTGCCTACAAAACTGCACCTCCCAACCCCTAATTATTTTATTCCTAGTAATGATGACTACATCCCTATCTTATGCATACAGTTGTTAATTTACCAATCATGTAACACTTACTAAGTGCCAGATACTCTTTAAGCTTTTTAACAAATACTTAACCCTCACAACTTTACAGAGACAGTCCTTAGTATCCCCACTTTTCACATGCAGGAAACAAGACACAGAGATGTTAAGTAACTTGTGTGAGAGCACACAGCCCATAGGTGGTGGAGCCAGAATTTGTCCCCAGAATCCAGTGCTCTTTATCAGCACACTCTAGTGTCTCTCAATGATATTTTCCAAAGTGGAATGGGGAGAAGAGTCTTGCTTTTTTTCAGAGATTAGAAATAATTTTCTGTGCCTTTCTTAACCACATTTCTATCCAGTGTGGCTCTGGACCTTTGATGAGCAGGGGATCAGCTCCCCGGAGAGCAGTCACAGTCTAGGAAGCACACAGTTGCTCACGGGCTCAGCTGCAGCACCACGGACAGAGACAGACAGGGAACCTTGCCCTGGGTTCTGGTAGGGGAATTAGAAGGTCCTGCTGTTCTGCCCTCCATCTTGCTACAGACATAGCACAGGTGCCTCTGGTGTCTCTGGGGTTTTGGGGCCTTTTTCTTGCTTTTTCCTTCCTATGTTCTCCTGGGGTGGTCATGTCCCTGTGCTGTCTCTCCTAGGTGATCTGTCTCAGGAAGCAGGTGCTCAGTCTGGAAGCCTGGAAGCCATCTTTGCTTCCTTTTTCTTCAGGGTCCACATGGAATTCCTGCTCCATCAACTCTATCTTCTAAAAAGTTTCAAGTGCACATGCCATGCCCTCCACTGCCTCTTCCTTATGTCACACCCATCTCTCTCCAGGACTTCTTCAGCACCCACCCAACAGAACTTCCAGACTTCAGATTTAACCCATCTAAAACTCTTCTCAAATTGCTATCAGAGTAGTCTTTTTGATTGTGTCACCAGTGTTCTTAAATTCTTCAAGCTTCATGGTCACCCTAGAATACAATTCATACTTAGTATTGCTGCTTTGGAGCCATTGGATGATGGGGTCCTGCGCCTTGGGGTGACATCCTCCACAGCTTTCTGATAACTAAGGTCCCTGTTTCTTGTCACTTTCAGACCACGCATAGGCGGGTCTCTCCTCCCAATTCTGCCCTTCTCCTGGGCTGATGTCAGCTCATTTAGGTCTCCATTTAAATGTTCTTCTAAGGAGTTGTGACCCACCAAGCTGGGCTTGAGTACCCCAACCCATTGTTCCCATGACAACTAGTCATCACACAGTTCACTCTGGATTTGGATTTAATGGCTCCACATGTGTTTTTTCAAATATATATTATCTGTCTTGCACACAGCTGTGCCCCTAGTACCTTGTACAGGCTGGCTTGTGGAAGACAGTTTTTAAAAGTCTTAATGAACAAGTACTACCATGAAAAAGACATTGATGGAGCAGTCTGGAGACTCAGGTTTTAGAACCCGTTCTGGTGCCACAAACATTTGACCTCTGTTTAGTCCTTGTTCTTCTCTGAGCTTCAGTTTTACGTCTGTGAAGTAAGCAGTCTGGCCCCTGTGTCCAAGCTCCTTTGCAGTTCTGAGATCCTGGGATTGGCTTCTGAAGCAAGGGTTTGTTCTTGCTTGTCATCTCCCTTGACTTTCCAGCTGTGAGGACCTACCCTCTGGTGCTCCCTGATGCCTGTCCCTGCAGGATCTGCTGGTACTCAGAGCCAGGCATTCTGCCTTCTACTGTCCTGAGACACAGCTGGTGTGGCCTTGGGTTCTCCTTGTATCCAGGACAAGAACTTCTTGAAATTCTCTGCTGTCCTCCTCTTCACCTCCTCTTGTTTGCGGTCAAAAGATTGCAAATAGGAAGCTTCTAATGCTGCCTCTGTCACTAAATTGTCACAATAATCAATGGGAAGGTGTTAGATCTACGTACTTCTGAGGCTGCCCTTCTCCCAGCAGAAATAGGGGACTCCTGGTGCCCACAGCCCCCTCCCTAGGATCCTAGAAGCCTGCAGTCAGCACCATGAGAGCTTCAGCTTCATGCCATTCACCATTCAAATGGCTCACAGATCTATGCAGCACATTTTATGAGGACCTGCTGTATGGCAGGTGTCATTCTATGTGCTTTGGACACATAAAGAACAAAGTAGACAAAATCCTGCTCTCAAGGAGCTTATGATTTAGCAACCATGTGTAGGGGAAACCCATATAAATAAGAGATATTGTAAATGAGTAAATTATATAACAAGTTAGGAGGTTATGAGTGCTGTGGAAAGGAAGAAAAAGGCCATGGAGAGTCAGATTGGAGTCAAGGCCTGGAGGAGAGAGAGGGATATGCCAGCTTTGCATGAGTGTTCAAGGTGAAGGGCAGAGCCCAAGCAAAGGCCCAAGGGTGGGAGCATGCAGGGGTCTTGGAGGAAGCAGGAGGGCTCATAATGCATGCAGTCCCTGCACAGCAGGTGTCTGTCAGAGCATGGTGCTGGGGCATCGTAGACCCCACAGCATTGCTACAGGTTAGAGGACAGCTGCTGGACCTTCAGTTGCATGTCCTGGGATTTGTCCACATAATGACACATATTAAAACTGGTCTGGTCCTGTGGGAGGAGCTGGCAGATTTGAACATTAGCTAGTTGTGTGGTGATCCTTGGCAAATTGCATAGCCTCCCTGTGTTTCTCTCTTCTTTGAAGGAGGGTCCCCATCTGAGCCTCACAAGGTTGTTGTGGAAGGTGGTGAAGTAAATGTCGAAGAGGCAAACTCAATGTGTCATGCAGAGTGGGTACCTGATGTGATTAATTTTCAGGACATTCCTTCCCTGCTTTTTGGGCAAGATACTTATTTTCTCAAAGCCTTAGTTTCCTTTTCTAGAAAATAGAGTCTATTTTCTGTGCTGCCTGCTGCCTAGACTTTAATAACTTTCCAATTCAGCAATGTAGATAATAGCATTTTATAAGTAAATGACAAGTTTTCAGGGGACAAGGGATTTGTGTATTTGTGTGTGTGCACATATATATGTATGCATATGTATATAATTGTGTGTATGTGTGGTTCTGCATGACACAGCACTTTTTATTGTTTCATAAATCCTTCAAGAATGCTTTTTGTACAAGGTCTTTTGCCTCTCATTAGTTGCCTACTAAATTCTTATGAATGAATGCAATAGTGGTGATGAAATGCATTTTTCTGGATTAAAAGTATGGATGAGAACCAGTGGAGCTGTTTGCTACCAGGCAGCAGGAATAGGATACCATGTGTTATATTTGTTATGTAGTTGTTGAAGACTTAACCATGTACTAGCCACTGCATTAGGTACTTTGCAGGCATTTCTCATTTGAAAGTCCAATAGCCCTATAAAGTGTCTGCCAGTACTATCACTATTTTACACATGAGGACACTGAGGCTCAAAGAGGTTAATGTCATGGCCACAGTCAGTAAATGAGGGAGCTGGAAGTGGAACCCAGCTGCTCATCAGCTTTGTTACATGACAAATTACCTGAGCTAGAAAACTTACAAGAAGCAAAAAGTTTATTTTGGCTCACAGTTTCTGAGGTTTCAGTTACTTAAAGACTGTGGCAGGACCGTACATCATGACAGTGAGAGCCTATGGCAGAGGAGACTTGCTCACCTCATAGTGGCTGGGAAGCATAAAGGGCTGGAATCCCAATGGCCCCTGCAAGGGCACACTGCTAGTGACCTATCATTCCCTCGAAGCCCCATCTCCTAAAGGCCCACCGCCTGTAAGAGTACCACAGGCTGAGGACCAAGCATGTGGTACACGGGGGACAATCTAGATCCAAACTATACTACCACCCTTCAGGGAGGAATGCACACACTTGCTATTTCAGTTACTGCCTTTTCATGGCCCGAGCTCTCAGCAGGAGGAGGAAGTTTGTTCTCCCATCCAGGCCAGGAGGAAAGTCCAGGGCCATGATATGGCTTCTTAGGTCACCAACTAACATTCTGTTAGAAGGGAAGAAGACAGAGGGATTCCCTTTTCTTGCCTCCAGTAGACAAAGAAGATAGTCAAAGAAGAGAATTGCTCTCTGCAAAATACTTGTCTTAGTTACTTTTCTCATTGCTGAGCTAAAATAACTGACACCCAAAGTTAAAGGAGAAAAGGTTTATTTCAGCTCACAGACTGTAGGGATTTCAGTTCATAGTTGGCTGGCTCCAAAGCAGGGTGTCATGGCAGAGGAGAAACAGTCTGTGGCAAGCAGGCAGGAAATAGTGAAGCAGCAAGCAGCAGTGTGCTTTCCCTCTCTCCCTTTATATTCTGTCCACATTGTAAGCCTATTGATGGTGCCACCTACATCCAGGGTAAGGCTTCCACTATCCACAGCCTTAATCCCAGTATCACACCCTGAATCCACAGTCACACACCCTAATCCAGCCACTTTTGAAACTCCCCACCTATGACCACGTGAGGCTTTGGGGTACGTGTAAATACAAGCCATAACAGTACCTAAATTTGTCCTTTTCCTTTGGTCTCAGAGTATGCTAAGAACTTGGTGGGGATATGAGAGCTCTGGGCCTTGTGCTTCCTCCTTAAATGTCCAGAACCTGAGGATTTATGTGTGTGCATATGTAAATGTATATGTATGTGCACCTATCCTGTGTGTGCTTATGTGTACTTCCATGTGTGTATTTTTAGAGGTACATGTATAAGCATCTGTGGTATATGTATGTATGTACATATGTGCCTAGGCATATGTACATGCATATACATGTATGGTATGTATAGATGTGTGTATTTATGATGTATATAAATGTATATTCATGGTATGTAATGTGTGTATGTATATATGTATGGTGTGTGTGTATGTCCATCCTTTCAGGCCAGCATAAGAGTCACTTTCTCTGCAAAGCCTCCTGACTGTGCCTGGGTAGCACTGAGAACTCTCTGCCTGGTACTAGCACTACCTTGTGCCCTGGCTGTGTGATTGTAGTTTCTAGCCTGTGCTGGATGACTGATGCTTGTGTCTGACTCCCCTGCAGATGGGTGCCCCTGGAAAGAATGTTTTGTGTCAGGTTAGCTTTCTTCTTTCTTTCTTTCTTTCTTTCTTTCTTTCTTTCTTTCTTTCTTTCTTTCAACACATGCATGTTGAGTGTGTAGATGAACAAATGAATGAATGAATAAGTAGACCTTATGCCAGGGCTGCCTATCTAATCACCTGCTCCAGATCATTCACATGGGGCATGTGGTGTGTGTGGCGATGTGCTTAAGATCGAAGAGGGTGTCTGCCCATGGTGTGATGATAGATATCTTCAGCGTCCAAGCTTACATAGGGACCACCGTGCTGTGTGGCTGGCCTAGGTCTGCAGAGGCAGGCTGTACAGCCAGCTGTGGTCATCCAGAAGCGCCTTTCTTCTATGGTTCTGGAGAGTTCCCATCTGGCACCTGTTTTCTTTGCCTGCTGACTTCTCCTTGGGTCTTGTGGAAAAGGAAAGTGTTGGGAAGTTGTTCTTCCCATGGTTAATGTGTTCCATGCCCGCTGTGTCCCCCTGTGCTCAAGTTCCAGGCAATTACCCTCCTGCCGGGTTTTGTTGCTGAGCACAGCAGGTGGGCCTTGTTTGTAATTCACTTGCACCATTAATGCTGGGTTTGCACCATAAGGGCGACTGATCCATTTAGTGTCCCCAGTCTCAGATGCCAATGGATAGCAGGGACATTAAGATGGCTTTGGGGGTCCAACTGTTTCTGCCTTCTGAAGCAATCAGAGGCTTAATCCATTGGTTGTCACAGAGCATTCACAGTCATCCATACTGATGGAAAAATCTGTACTCATATACCAGGCCCCCCCACCCCCAGTCATGATGATTTGGCTGTGGACAATAATAGCACTAATCACAATGATAGCTATCAAGCATTGAGCACTTGCTATTTGCAGGCTTACTGAGGTCACAGCTGATCTTTGAAAGCAAATTTAAGAATATTTAATATTTGCTCCATTTTATGGGTGGGAAAACTGAGGTTTGAAGAGGTTAATCACTAGCCCAAGATTATACCAGATGAATAGCAGGCTTCAGACCCAAAGGAGCACCATTTAAAGTGGACGTGGAGTGCTGGTGACCCCTGCTTTGCACCTTCTCCTGCAGGGATAAATCATGTGAAGCTTACTGAATGGAGGGGGTAGGGGAGAGCTCCAGCTTGCCTTGCTAATTATGTTTTTGCTAGCATTGCTATTAAGATGAGTTACTAAATAGGGAGAAGATGAACAGAACTAAAGCATCCTCTTATAGGTTCACTTTTATTAATTAATCAATCATATGTTTACAGAGCTCCAATTAGGTGGAAAACATTGTCCTAGGTGTTTTGTAGAAAACAAATCATTCAGCTGTTCAATAGATAGTCAGTCATATATTCTTGAACATAAGCCAAGGAGTGAAGTATTGGGGTGGGTTGACAGAGTAACGCTAAGAACTAACCAACCTCAGAGATCGAGATCCCACTTAGAAAAGCCCTTCCTTAATTCTGATTAAATGTAACCAAATCATTTCTTATATATCACACATCTATGATCTTTGAGCAACCCTGTGAAGAAGGCAGGGCAGGTTGTATCTTTCCAATTAAATAGAAAACTCAGGTGCTGGGAGATTTTGTTGACCCTAGCAACAAGTGCAAAGCTAAGTTTGAGCACAGCTGCTGACTCCAAGTTCAGACTTTTATTTTTTTACAAAGTTATCCCATAGTTAAGCTCTAGATTTTGAGCTGGGCCTGAACCAGACTCAGTGGTGCTTGCTGTCCCATGTTCTATGGGGGCAGTCACTGGATCTGCCTGGGCTCTGCTTCCCATGGAGAACCATAAAATACATGCTGCTCCTTAGCAGTCAACTGCTTACAAACTTTCTTTTCCAGGTTTTGGGGAAATCCCTGTACCTGATGTTCCAGTTATATCAGAGATGGCTTCTCCCACATTCACATCCCTCTCAGACAGCTATGTGTCCATTATTCTTCTCCAGGCCTCTGGTATGCCATGGTCATATCAGTTCTCTTAAGGCATAGTTTTGGCTTGGCCCTCCCTTACCTACAGTCTTAAGTGGCTCTTTATTGCCTAGAAGAGAAAGTCCAACCTCCTTAACCTTGGCATTCATGGCCTTCCAGAACTCAGCCCTTCCAGACTTACCTGTCTCTAGGCCCCTCAGATTCTGGGCAGCTGCCAGCTTGTTTTGGTCACTATTCTGTGGACTCATCCACCAAGCCTAGCCTGTGGCTTCACCTTCTCAGATTCCTGCTCCAATTGCAAGGGCCCAGGGTAGCCACTCTACCCCTGGCTTCCAGCACCACCCCCTGTTTGGCAAAAAAGGTTGCTCTGTTGTGTGAAAGCTGCTTCATTGCTGTCATGCATTTCGAGTTTCTGTTGTGCTAATCTCCATATGAGGTCATTGTACTTTTCCAGAACTCCTTAAGGAAGGCAGCATACCTGAGAGTCCCAACAGCTGCCAGCACACAGCACAGAGCTGGCTGGGCCCAGAGTATACAGGAATGCTTGTGCCACAGTGCTGCAGGGATCTGGGGTGCCCAGCCTCTGTCCATATTGCAGCCCCCTGTTGGAGGGGGTACAGCACTCTTGGGCTTTGTCCCTGCTTCTGACAGCTGGACTTGTATTTTTGGGGACAAGTGCTCCTTCTTCAAGGTCCCTATGATGGGCAGATCAGGGCAAGGGATAGTGTTGAGGACAAGGACAGTACCTTACTTAGCTAAAGATGTTGAGGATTTCCTCCATGCTGCCCTGTGACTAGGGAAGGGGAGGGGTCAGAGCCTTCTGCCCACAGACATTCTGGCTTAGCAGAGGGAAGGTAACAGGGCTCCGGCAGTCTCTTCTGTGCCAGTAGCATATGCAGAAGCCCACGGCAGCTCCTGGAAAGGGAGTTTCTGCATCCTGACCCCTGGGAGAAGGGCTGAGTGTCATGGTCTCCAGCCCCTCCCCTAGTCCTCCTTCCTAAGGGAGGACCTTCCTCTCACAGACAACTTGGGATCCAACCAAGCACCATACACTGGTGAGTGCTAGGGCTGCAGGTGGATTCAGGTGGATGATAGCTGTGGTGGGAGTGAGACAGCCTGGTGGGGTAGTACAGGTCTTGAGGTAAACTCCTAGTCAGCTCCAAGCGGCAGCTTGGCTTCTCACTGGTGACCAGAGCACCTGGCCTGGGGAGGAAAGTTCCCAAGAGGCTTCGAGAGACCTGGGGAGACCCAACATTACTGAGCACTTGAGCACTGGATGACTAGTCTCACAGAAGAGAAGACCCAGGCTGGGAGAGGGTGGGTAAGGAGCATGCCTGGGTCTTGGAGCCAGTTATAGAGAGAATCAGGATGCTTTATTATTTTCTAAATTATTAACCAGATTTTTTAATTGGAAAAGATATCTAACCTCTTTGTTAAAAAGGCAAACAGTAGGGAGCATTTTAAAATGAAAAGCAAATCTGCCTCCTAATCTTGACTGCAGTCCTCTAACCTTTCACCAGGGGCAACTGGCCAACCGCCAGTTTCTGCCTCTACCCTGGGAGCCTGGTGCCAGTCCTTGCCCTAAGTGGATGGTAATCAGTGCTAATTAAGCTGGACAGAAGGGAAGGGGCAGGATGGGCCATGCATGCACATTTGAGCAGTTTCCAGCAATTGTTCTGAGCTTGGATGACTCCAGTAGGATAAGTCTGTCACTCTGAGTTTTTTTTTTTTTTTTTTGGTACCAAGGATTGAACTCAGATCCTTGCGCTTGTGAGGCAGGCGCTGGAACCACTGAGCTAAATCCCCACCCCTATCACTCTGAGTTTTGATAGATAGGAGACATTACTTGCTTGGTTGTGGACATTCATTTTGAAATATCTAGTCTTTCTATCCTCTTAGACTTGACCCCTGGAGTGCTGAAGGTCTGCTTCTAGGTTTCCCCAAGGAATACATGGGCCCAGGGCTCACTGCTTCCTCATCTGCTCTGGCTAGGGTTTAGGTAAAAAGAAACCAAAGGGCCCTACTCAGTGTCTGAGAGATCTAAGATGCTGATGTGCACATGAAGTGAACATGGACAGGATAGGTGCAGGAGCTACACATCTGTGTCCCCCACCCAGCCTCAGGACTTCTGTATCACAGATTAGTTAGAGTACTTTCCTCTGGCCTTGTCCTGAGCACCATCATCTGTGAGTCTAGAGTAATCCCTAATCTCTCTGTGGCTTCTGCTAGTGGACTCCTGGCTGCATTCCTATCATGCAGCTACCACCCACTTCCAGCCTCTTCTCCAGGCTGAGCAGCCCAGCTCCTGCTTCTGGAAGGTTGCAGTGTACACAACTTGGCCAGAGCCTGGAAAAGTCTCTGCAGGATGGGCCCTCCCCTCCCAAAAGTCAGGGAGATTCCTGGCAGAGAAGGAAAGGGTGTGTTTGCCTGGAGGCCATGTAAATGCTGACCTAAAAGCTGTTCACAGTCTCTTCTTCTGCCCACTGAGTTCCTGTGTGGATATCCTTTGCAAGGCCTCTCGGCTCTACATATGTTACTTGCAGCTCTAGCACTTGCAGCTCCAGTACTCCAGCAGTTTTGTTTCAAAGCCTCAGTTCACGTGGTTTCTGCCAGGAGCTCATCTCTCCTGGGGCCCAGCCTGGTGGCCTCAGATAAATGCCAGGAACATTTTTCACAATTACAAGCCAGTTCTGCCATTCCCCTCTGACTTCGTGGTCCTCATGCCACCTCCCTTGGCTCACTGCGGTGGGCAATCAGCTCTCTATCTTCTCATGGCTAATGGCCCCCTTTTCAGTAGGGAGGAGATGTGGATGTTTCGGCCTTCTTGCCTTCCCTGTGAAGGCTACAGGGTCTAGTACAAGGTTCATGGAGAAATTGGCTTTAGATGCAGAACCTTACCCTAGACCTAGGGACACAGAGGGAGAGGAGACAGGCTTTCATCCTTAGAGAGGCCACACCTAATGATGGAAGCTAATCATTGTCACAGCAGATACACAGCAAAGGAACTCTTGGTTACAGTTTCAGTGGACACCTGCCATTTCTGTGAGGCAGGCAGAGTGCCACTGGGCTAAATCCCCAGACCAGAGGCAACTCTTTTTTTTTTTGGTACCAGGGATTGAACTCGGGACCTCACGCTTACGAGGCAGGCGCAGGAACCACTGAGCTAAATCCCTGGCTCGACACCTGGCATTTCTGAAGCCTACTTCATTGTGTCCCTCCAGGGGTCTGTGGTCTTATATGTTGTTTTCTGTGACCTGATCTCCTCTGTGTCCCCCTCCTTACTCTTGCTGAAGGTAGCTCAAATCAAACCGCCATCCTCAGGGAAGCCGTCCCTTCCTGCCACTGTCTAGAGCACCCTGTGCCTTCCCTTCACTGTCTGTATGGTGGCATCTATTTATCTGAATGTCTGATTCACATCTTTAATATTCTAGACTATAAGCTTTAAAAAGGCAGGCACTGCATTCCAGGGCCTGGAAAATTGACTACATAGAGTAGACACCTGACAGAAATATTCAATGAATGAAGTAAATCATAACAATACTAAGTGTATTTATCTCCAGCCAGACTAGAGTGTGGAAACAATAGACACCATTTTGCCTCAAAAGCACTTTACTCATTTGTAGAGACATTCTACATCCAGCGCCTCATTTGATCTTCTTAGCAACCCTCTAAGATTGATGGCATGAGTGCAGTTTCCCCAGTTTACCCTGTTAAGGGTTCAGAGTCACAAAGGACTCTACCTGCAGTCTGCTGATTTTCCTCCTATGCCAGGCTGAGTGAATGGAAAGGAAGAAGGACTGCTTCAGGGAGAGCTTCTGGGGTTGAGGCTGACTTGGAGCAGCATTTTGGAGGTGAGAGGGCTGTGGATTCATACTCCCAGGGAGGCTGTCTTGTGGAAGAAGATGTGGATGTGACCTAGGTGCTTTATGTATAAGAGCTGGAGGGAAGTGTTGAATGCAAGTGGAAAGGTGATAGAAAGGAAGTCCATGTTTACTGATTGTACCATACCTGAGAGCTAGGCAACAACCTTACTGTCTTCTCGAGGTTGTGGAATGGAGCTTGGAGAGATTAAGGAATCTGCTTCAGCCCACATACTAGAAGCCAGGAACATCTTCTCTGGCCTCTGATGAGGGACATTTGTTTAGAGGTGCATTAGGAGCTTCAGTCTGCAATCTACATGGGAGTGGTTTTCTAGGGGAAAAGAGGCTGGGGAGTTCTCATTCCTTGTACTGATCAGTGCCTGAGAATTCAAATGGCCTTCCTTAGTTCTGTGGCCTGGTATCTGCCAGATCCTGCAATTGCAGTGTTTGTGGACACCCTCCCTACAGTCAGGTCTGAATAAACTGAATAGCAGCGGCCCAGCTCCTAGTGCTGCTGCTGCTGTCCCACTGGCTAGTCTGCTACATCATAACCTATCACAGACTCCTGTGAGTATCTCCTTGTGGGAAATTTTAAAGGTCAAAAATACCAGGCCCAGTGTTCTTGTTTTCTTCCTTTTCCTTTTCTTTTCTTTTGCCCTCCTTCTCTTTCTATTTACTTCCTTCCCTTTTATTTTTTAACCAAAGGGTATTCTGAGACTCATTCTTCTGTTGCTTGCCCCCTGACTCAGTAAAATGTACAGATGGGCCCAAGGTACTTGCATTGAACTTGTCTTGTTCTCCAAAATCATTATAGTTGTCATGATCATATTCCAACACTATGTCAAATTTAACTATGAGGTGGGCTCTAGGACACAAAGACAATAAGGTTCTGGAGCCAATGGTCTGGTTCCTCCATTTACCAGCTGAGTGACCTTGGCAAGTGAATCAACCTCTTTGCCCTTGGGTTCTGCATCTGTATCTAGGGAGGGTGAGTGTGTCTACCTTACAGGATTCTTTTGAGGAACAAATGAACCTGAAATGGTACTTTGCTCATATTAAATATTCAGTAAATATTATGTATCACATAGTTTAGTTCCTAGAAATGTAGAATTTCAGAGCTCAAAAGAACCTTAGAGAACATTTAGTCTAATTCCCTCTCAGCATCTGAAATGGAGGCTCAAAGAGTTAACTGCCACAGTTGACCCCCAGGACAGTCCTGCATCCTAGTATAACTCTACTTGTTGCCAGGGAGACAAGGTATCTACCAAGTGCTGCCAAGCTATTTTAGGAAAGGAATATTAATTGTCCCTCAAGGAAGCCACAGGGCCTGGGGTGGTCCCATTCCCTTGCTCTGGGCTCTCTGCTACCTTGTGCACTCCATCCAAGCTGCTGGGTGCTACATGGAGTTTCTCCCAGGCAGGAGGAGTCAGAGACAGCAAAGAAGCCCACATCCATTTGTCTTGAGGAGCCTGGAGCCTCAGGAGGAGTAATCAAGACCTTGTCACCCACAGTCAAGAGAAAACCTGTAATTAATCTGGCTGCCCCTCTGATTTCTTCTGTCCTCCCCACCACCAAACACCGTCTGGTGGCTGTCAGCATTCTCTCTGTCCCACTCTGGGAAAATCATGATTAGTGATGTAGTAACCCTATAAGAATGAGAGGGAGAGAACAGCAGAGAGACTACTTATAAGTCAGGAGAGGAGAGGGCAATCAGCACAGCCAGGCAGGAGTCAAGGCAGCATGCACACCACAGGAATGCAGTGAGCTGTTGGCAGGCCGTGCATGTTTGTGGTATCAGCTGGCCCCTGTGGGTGAATCAGCCAGCATTTGTTGAGTTTCTACTCAGTATAGGCCTCATAGCGAGCAGGTCAGGTAGATGTGTGCCTGAAAGAGATCTTCCCTGCCCCGCCCCCCCCCCCCCCATGGCAGAAATAACTGCAAAGTTAAATAACCTCGCTTTCAGGCACACCAGGCACTGTCCAGGGGTTCTGAAAACGGAGCTGTGAATCAGAGGGATGAAGCCCCTGCCCTTGTGGGGGTTCTATTCAAAACAGGAGTGTGGAACCCGGGAGCAGAGATGATGTGATCTGAAAGAGACATTCAAGGAGCTCTTCTAGCTTGAGGAAACTGAGCAATCTTGCAGTCATGAAAAAGTGCAGATTAAGTTTTCCTTCTAGGAAAAGTGAGGTGTCTCATTTTTGGTGTTAGGGTGAGGAGACATCCTGGATGGGTACATGACAGCAGAGGTGAGTCTCCCAGTCCAGTGCCCCCAGCCTCTCTGTCATGCCGTCACAGGGTAGTGTGATAAATCATACCCTTAAACCACGGTCAGTGGCAGGGGGGTCAAAGGGTCAAAAGAAGAGAGCTTGCCTGGGTGGAAAATTTATATGTGAATTGTAAATTCCTTGTGGGCAAGGATGCTAAATGTAACTCACCACAGTTAAGATATTTGGCAGCTAACAGTGTTTCCCATGAATATTCTCTGATTGGATTCTTTCATTATTTCAACAGATATTTTGTGAATGCCTACTATGTGCCAGCCTGTGCCAGGCACTGGGGACACAGGTGGAAAAGTGCGAATTGTTCCCTGCTTTCCTGGTGCTCATCACCCCGGAGGTAGGCACTGTTCTTCCCGTATTACTGGTAGATGAAGAGACAGGCACTGAGGGCTGTGGTTCCCAGGAGTGTTCACTTAATAAGATCCAGGCCCAGATCCAACCTGGCTTCAGTCCAACCCAGACTCTGCTCACATGAATGGCATGGTCACCCCAGGATGTCCAGAACAATGCCCTCAACTACACAAGAAGGGTCTCTTAGGGAAATCTCTGCCTTCCAAGTTTGACTATATCCACAGGGCCTAGAACAATGCCTGACATATATTACAGGCCCCATAAATACTCTTGAGTAGATAAATGGACTGTCAAAGATGAAAGAACTATAAATTCTGGTTAGGCAATATAAAAATAATACTAAATACAATCACTTACATCAAATCCCTTCCTTTGATGCCTGATTAGCACAATGGACAATAATTATTATGCAAACCACTAAATAGGTATCAGATTAGCCTATGTATATTTTATTTGATTACAGAAGTACACTCAGTTCACGAAGCCCTGACTTTTGTTATTCATGGCCTTGAAGCCTGGCTGATTCTGGAGGCCACCTTTCAGAACAATAGCTGAGGTCCTAGGCTGCTCTTGGACTTCAGCCATGTGACCGTGGGCACAATGATGAGAAATAATCTCCTCCCAAACCTTACAAGAATAAAAGAAGAACAACAAAAAAGAATAAAAGAACCTTCATATTGCACATGTGGAAGGCTTGGTGGTTTGCAAATTTTCCCCCACAGTCTTTATCAGATTTAACCCACCAAACAAGTTCAATTACAGGTAAGGAACCTGCGCCCATGGAAAGTCAAATGCAAAATTCAAGGTTACACAAAGCCAGAGCTCTGATTCCACTGTGTTCTTTATCTTAACTGTTTCCATGTGAGAGCAGAAAGATAAAGCTTTAGATCCTTTATTAAAAAAAAAAAAAGAAATTTGAGGTTTCCGTTTCAGTTTGATATTTAGATGAATCTACTCTTAAAACTTCACAGTTCAGCTTTGATTAACCAAAAATATTTTAATAATTTAGAGGTAAAAAGAAAATAGTCGTGGAGATATAGCACTGAGCACCTCTTTTCTGCCTGGAAAATCAGATGCTTCCTCCCCTGACTGTATGAGGCTAGTTAATGCAGGCTGAGCACTCTAGGTCCTGGGTCCCGGGGACAGAGCCCTGGCAACAGGGACAAGGACACAGCCCCACCTTGGTTCAGTTTACATGCTCCTGGGGAGACAATCACCAAATGATCAACTTTATCTGTAGTGAATAAAAGTCTCTAGCTTTCCTTGAGACTGTTTTAATCTGTCTCTGCACCAATACCCTTAAATTAAAGGACAGAGATTCTGGGCCTGACTTGTAAACAACAGAGTTTCCTTTATCCCTATCCTTTACCCTTTACCCTCCCCTGTCTATTTGTAGCAGGGGATTGCTTGAGGCCTTTTATTCATTGAGTAAATAGATCCTGTTCCATTATTGTGCATACATAGACCCTAGGGATACAGTAGGAAACTGGAAACAGTTCCAGCCCTTAAGGAGCCTACAGTGATCCCAGTGGAGATACATAAAGGCAAGAGCCATAGAAGGAGAAGTGCTGCACTGAGAGCCATGATAGGCTGCTGGGATGAGGGGTGAGGAGAGGGGCATGCTTCAGGTACAGGGACTGCAAGGTGCCAGCTATGGCTGGAATGCTGAGCTGAGTGTGTGCTGGGTAGATGGTGTGCTGCAAAACACAGATATCCGAGACACTGCACACAGAAAGTGAAGTGCACATACCTCAAGTATCCCCCAGTCAGTTTTCACAAACTGGACACACATGTGTAACCAGCACCCAGAGTTACAAGCAGAACATTAGTTCCCCGGAAGCCCCTCAGGCCAGCCTCTGCCCTAATCTCGAACTGGACTTCATAGAACACAACATAGTAGCTTCATCTGGTTTTGCACTTTACATAGATAAAATCATACTGTAAGTACTCTTTGTGCCTGGTTTCTTTTGCCAAATATTATATTTATTAAAGCCATCAATATTATTGTATATAGTTGTTGATTCATTTTAATTTCTGTGTCATGTTCTATTATATGAGTACACAGTATATTTCTCCATTCTGCTGCTGGATATTTGGGTGGTTTCCAGTTTGGAGAAATCTAGAGAGTGCTACTATGAACATTCTGGGACATGTGTTTGGTGAGCATATTCATGCATTTCTCTTGGAGCTGTACTAAGGAGTGGAGTTGCTGGGTTCTTAACGATATGTGAAAAGCTCTACTAGATCAGTTTTCCAAAGCAGCTGTGTGAATGTACACTTACTTCTACTCACACCATGAGAATTCTAGTTTCTCCACATCCTCACTAACATTTGATATTGTCTTTTTGCATTACTCTGGTGGATAATAGTGGTATATTATTGTGGTTTGAAGTCACATGTCTGTAATGCCCAGTGAAGCCAAGCACACTTTCAAATGTGTACAGGCCATTTGGGTATATTCTTTAGTGTAGTTCTGTCGAAGTCTTTTGCCCATTTTTCTGTTGAAATGTCTGTCCAGGGAGTAGGAGAAGGAAACATTTTAATACCAAGGGCATGTGGGAGTGGCTTACTAGGCCCACCTTCATCCCAGTGATGAAGATAGTTGCTTACAGACTCTGGGTGTCAGAATATCTAAGAGGTCTCTGTAGGGGGACAGTGACACTGTTGCCTTGGGGAGGGCAGCCCTCTGCACAGTTCTGCATTTGACATCAGGAAGGTGGGGAAGGGGTTAGTGGGAAATGGATGATATGGACATCATCTGATGATTTAGGAATAAATCTCTCCTGGTTACAAACCGACGTTCATTTAGCACCCCCTTTAGGCAGGCCCTGCTCATGGCAACTTAATTAATTCTCAACTCAGCTCCATCATGAGGTGATGTTACCATTGCTACAAACAAGGAAACTGATCTGAGATAGAGAAGCCCCAGGAAGACTGTGCAGCTGGCAAGCTGAATTTGAATCCAGTCCCTTCCCAAAGCACTCACCAGTGTGCAGAGCATGTCATGGGCTGGGGGCAAGGAAATTGCCCTCCCACGCCTCCATCTTCTGTCACCGATGGCTCGCATTTCTTAAGAGCAGTTGATGGTCTTTATTCTCAACTGAAGATTTTGAAAAGAAATGAGCCTCAGCCTCTGTAATCTCAGTTACATCAGTCTGCCCTTTATGGATTGAGGGTGAGCCTTCTTTGAGCCCTGGTGGGCACAGGGAGGAAAGACAAAGGCCCAACTCCATGGCCTTGCCTGCAGCTTTCGCACAACACTGCCACAAGTTCTTACATAGGGATTGTTAAGTTTTCCCCAAGCACTTCTCCCTAGAGGCTCAAGTCACCGGGCTGTGTGGGTTGGTTACCTAGCCCTTGTAGGACTCATGAGCTCCTTTCCCTCTCTTGCAGAGATATGTCATGCCCAGACCAGCAGAGGGCTCCATGAGGATTTATAGAAGATGCCCCGCGTCTCGGCGCCTTTGGTGCTGCTTCCTGCGTGGCTCATGATGGTCACCTGCAGCCCCCACTCCCTGAGGATTGGTAAGTGAAGGCCAGCTCTGGGGTACACCCCCAACCATTACTCCAAGGATTCACAAAAGCCATCTGTGTGCTGCACAGGTCTTGTGGGAAGCTGTCCAAATCCTGCCCTCTGCCCTCCCTGAGTTTGGCTGGGGTAGAGGTGGAGTTGGATGTGGTGGAGATGGAAGTGAAGGAGATAATGGTGGGAGAGGTGGCTGGATGGCTGTGGAGGTGGTGGTGGTGGTGGTGGTAGAAAAGGTGGTCAGATTGGAGGTGATGGAGGTAGGGGTAGAGGTAGGGGAGGTGGAGGTGGTGTAAATGGTGGTGGTGATATAAGTGGAGGACGTGGTGGAGGTGAGGATGGTGATGGTAGGGATAGTGGTGGGGCAGCAACAGATTAACAGCTCTGATCTGATTGACCTGCTGAGCTCCCCTGCTGACTGGAAGAAAGATGCTGTTAACTCCCTGGTACAGTTTATGATGGATTCAGCCTAGTATATTAAGAGGCAGCTGTGAATGATAAAGGAGGGCCTGGGCACGGGGATTTCATATTGAGGGCTGAAGATGAGAGAGGAGGTCCAAGAAGATCCCAGAAGAATACTAGAGAGTGTGCCATGTCTGTGCCAATTTGGATGAATCTACAAGTCTGCTCAGTGACTCTGGCCTGGCTGCTTGAAAGGACTGTTGCTTTGCCATCTGTTTGCTGAGGCCTGGCTCTGAGAGAAAAGGCAGGGTCACTTCAGTTTCTCCTTTGTTACTGTGAGTGTGCCACTCTAGATGTGGACAGGCAGGGCTGCTGCCTGTACAACCAGCACCTCCACCCCTGGTGGGGACAGCCTGGGAAATCAGGTGTGTCCTCTGCAAGGACTGGATGAGGCCTAAGCACTCCAGATCTCTGGTCCTGGGGACATGGCCCCAACAACAGGGAAGAGCATGCCATCCAGTCCGGCAGACACAGCGTGGTCGTCTGATGGCCCCACATAGGGAAGCTGTGCAGTCAGGACAGCTTGGAGGGTGGCAGGGATCAGGGTGTCTGTATGTGTAAGTGGTGCTGGAGTCAGTGTAAACTGAAGAGTGGGACATAGCTCTAAGAAATTCAGCTTCGGCACAAAAAGACCTGTCCAACAGTGGACCTTAGGGGCAAGGTTAGGTGATAACTCTACAAGGATTCAAGTACCAGGCAGGTTATCCAGACAGATAACCACAGAGGCCCCTCTTCCTTGTCTGGGGTAGGAAAAAAGTGGACACTCTAAACAAGGCAGGATCTGGACCCTAAGCCTGAACTAAAAAGGCTTGCGGCCAACTTAGAATAAAGATGCTGGGTTCAGTGAACTAACTTAATGTTGCAGAATTCCCAGTCACAATCAGGACTGGCTGTAAGGGCCCAGAGTGGGAATGCCATCCTGGGGGTGGTCAGGAGGCCCCAGCATGGGCAGAGACAGGCCAGAAGTGGAGTCCCTGCCAGGCCAAGCATCACACAGCAGAGGCCAAGCCTAAGGTCTCTGAGTTGTGCCTCTGTTACCTTGTGGCACATTTTTCCATGTATGTGCAGCAGCAGCTGATTGAAATCAGAAATGTCGACAGGTGACTCAGTTCTGCCCTCATCCTGTCTTGGACTCCCTGCCCTGCATGCTTAAAAAAAAAAGGAACTAAAAACAAAATCTTCCTTCCCTCTTATTCATTCATTTCTGCAGAAACTTCAGACCCTAATTTAATTCTGTTTAGTGGCAATGCAAAAATCCTTCATATTTTTAACATGCTTAATTTATAAGATGCCTACAGTTATTCAGCATTTGCTATGAGCTTTTCTTCCTCTCAAAATGAATGGATAAAGCAGTGACCCGTCAGTTTCCATTTGGTGCTAATGGGAAGCAGAAAGGGATTGAGCCAGAACTGGCAGCGCCTCATATAGCCTCATAGCCTCAGCTCTCCTGACCCATGCTTTCCAGGAGAAAAGCAGAAGGTGGAGACCACAGGTCCCTCTTCTGCCTGCTACTCCAGCAAGGGAAGGCTTCAAAAAGACCTCTGTATTCCCACGTGCACACTGAGCAGTGCTTGTCCTGCTCTGTCAAGACTGCTGGCCCCAGTTTTGGTTCATGCCAGGCTGCTTCCAGCTGATTTCTAGCCAAAGACCCTGCTGGTTGACAAGGTCAAACTGGGTTTGGTCTCCTGCAGAGGCCAGGAAGCAGAATCAAACCAACAAAGAGAAGGAAAAGAAAAGAAAACTCAAACAGCAATGTCAGGACCTGCTTCCCAGTCTCCTTGGTTATCCTGGGAATTAGGAGCTTTTTAAAAGTCTCCCAATCCTTATGGATAGAGAGGTACTAATTACATGGCCTCCAGAGGGGAAATGGAGTAGGGCAGGGATGGAAAGAGAATTAGGTCAAGAAAACATGAGGTGCTGTGCTGGGCAGCCTTGCACATAGAGGGCTAGACTGGCATTCACAGTGCCTGGAGCTCCTAAGTCCTTGAGAGGCTCGTGGGAAAGGGAGGTGTTGCTGTTCCTCCCACCCTCCCAGGGTTACTTCTCCCAGGATCTGAGTTTTCCTGGGGTTTCCCTCAGCCTCCCAGCCTCAGATCAGATGGCCGTCAGAGTAGGGCTGAACAAAGTGACCAGGAGTCTCAGAGATGAATTATCCAGGCGGCTTCATTCTCTGCCTCACTTGTCGCTGGTGACAATATGAATGTTTGAAAAGAGGCGGCCAGACCTATTACCCTTTCTGTGATGGCTGTTTTTCATTCAAGTGAGGCACAGGGTGGGAGGTACAGCCAAATTGTCTATTACAGTGTCTGCTGTTTACCCCCTGAATGAGGTTTTGGGTAAGGGAAAGGGATTTTATTTATGACTGCGAGGCTGCCTGCATAAATTCCCCAAAGTCTCACACATATGTCAGCCCCCTTCAGTCATCTATCTTCTGAAAATGTTTTTTGATTTTGCTTCTATCCCTCTGGGTCCTCTGAATGATGACTGTGGAGCCACAAGTTAATAGATGCCCTGAGAAAACCCCACTCAACCCTGCAGTCCTCTGTTACTTAAAAAGATTGTGGTCATATCATCTTAGAGCCATAAAAGATGATAAGGTTTTGTTATCTAACCAGCTCATTTTACAGATGAGGAAACACGCCAAAAGTGGGCCATGCTTTGGCCAAGGTCACATGGCAAGTAGGTGCCCAGCTAGTGCCAATCGGTATGGTGCCCTCCACCCTCCTTTCAGTGCCTTTTTTGTTGCCAACTGGTGGGCTCCCTTAGCCACTGGGAAGCAGAGTCACCTTGAACAGCTTGTGAAGGTTGTTTCCTCTTGCAGTTTTCTCTAATCTCTCCTGCAAAATTTTCAGACATTAGCCAGTGTTGTCCTTATCCCTAACTACATTAGATACTCAGTAAGTATTTGTTAGCTGAATGAATATTGGGCTTTCCAGCTTGCCTTTTCCTACTCCTTCACTCCCTATATCATAGCCACACTGAACTCCTCACTGGTATCCAAATGTACTAGGAGATTTACTCTAGGCTCTGCCCTTGTCCTCTCTCTGCCACAAGTGCTTTTCCTCTGATTGCATCCTCTGCTTGGAAAGCATCTCCAACCACTCTCCTCTTCCCTATCTTCCTCCTCCTCTATCACTGTGGACTTATTTGGCTTTCTTTGAAAAACCTTTCTCACAGTATCTCCCTATCCCTCCCAGAGAGAATTTATCTTTCTCCTACCATTCTCCCATTTCCCTGGTGTTTGCCTCTGTTCCAGCACTTACGGTACTGTATTCTAATTATTATGGAATTTTCCACTGGACTCTGAAGTGCAGGGGAGAGTGACCTCTTAACACAAGTGCCCAGCACATGCATGCAAATATATCACTCCAACTCAGTGAGTGCAAGACTCGGCTCCCCAATAACATGCTGGGTACTATCATTTTCTTCTGGTCTTGCCTGTGAGTAAATGGATAAACTGTGGGAAGAAGTGAAGACACGAGAGAAAGAGAAGAAAATGTCCATCTTAACTAGAAGAGAGAATAGGAATTTGCTGAAGATCCTGAGTGCATTCTAATGAATGTTTTTGCTCTAATAATAAACACATTGATTCAACTATTCATTCTTTAATTCTCTCAGATATTTATGGAATGCAGTGTGCCAAAGCACTGAGAATACAGTGCTAAATAGTAATAATCAGAATAATAGCTTGCACTTGGAAAGCCCTTACTTACCCTTACTCTCCCTTGGGTACTGGGCTAGGTATTTCTCATAAGTCAGTCAATCTTTAGGCTGGAATGAATGAATCCATTCATAAAAAAAAAAAAAACAGGCTCAGTGAGTTTTAAGTCATCTAAGATCACCTAGGTACTTAAACCCAAACCTGTCTGCCTTCAAAGCTGTCTCTGCTTTGTTTTACTGCAGCTAGTGACCCCCAGGGGCAGTTGGGGTCTCCCATTGCCACAGCAGTAACATTAAATATATTGTGTTTTGTCGGGTAATGAAATTGAAAGATGGAATCATTATTGTTCATATGGTCTCTTGCATTTGACAACTTTTAACTCCAAAGAATTTTCTATGGGCACAAAGTCTAGCTGACAGCTGAGGAACTGAGGCTTGGGGACCACACAGGCTCAGACTTGGTGGCAGGAAAAGTCCCCCTCAGCTTGAGTGGCATAAGACACACGAGCAGGCCATTACAGCAATTGTATCTCCTTGTTTAAGGTTTCTTTGTGTGTTAAAGCAGGAAGAGCTTGAATTTATTTGACACTCTGTCTTTCTAGGACCCCAAGCAATTTACAACTATAATTTTTTTTTTTGGTACCAGGGATCGAACTCGGGACCTTGCGCTTGAGCGGCAGGCACCGGAACCACTGAGCTAAATCCCCAGCCCACAACTATAATTTTTTATTTGGTTTCCTCCAATGAGCTCCAGTCCTTTGCAGAAAATGTTTAGTACAGAACATTCAAATGTTATAAAGATGAAGCTAATAGAATTGGGAGAGACAAGAGGGAAGAATAAAAAACACTGGTTTCTGATCTTGTTCTGCTGTGTATTAAATATATTTGATACACTGAGGATCAAATATACCAACAACATTCTTTGCCTGGTAGAGGACCCACCATGGGATTTTTGAGTAGTGGGCTCCCTGAATAATGTTACCACGTGATTTGATTTATGAAATTTTGATTGGCATGTAACTTTTTATCTCAGTTCCAAATTGAGTCATCCATATAGACAATCAGTTGGTCTTTCACATTAGTGACAAATAGAAATTGATGACCTTCTCCTTCATCTGTCACGTAGAAAGGGAATATAGAACGATTTCTAGAACACAGATCTCTCCCCTGGTGATTGTTTTAGGGGAGTCTGTGTCTGTCTTGTTGGTGCCTGTCATCCAGCATAGTACCTGGCCTGCAGAAGTAGGCTTAGTCGCTGTTTACCAAGTGAGTTATATATAGTAAATTTTGAATCTTGAGCTGACCTTTCAGTTTCCATATTTCTCTTCTCCCAGGAATTGGTCAGTGCTCAAGAATGTCAGCCAATTTTGTTAGCCTGCAAAATGTATAATTAGGAGAGTAAATATTTTGCTCCCTAAAAGAATCTGAAGATGAGTCTGGATAGGCCTGTGCATGTACAAGACCATCCCTACCCTTTGGCTGTACTCAGGCATCCAGATCAGTGTGCTGTGTGTTGTCATCCATCTTCGCTTGGCTTGGGAGCACTACCAGGATGCTTTCAGGATGTTTATCTTCTCTCAACCTTTTCAGAGCCCAATGTGAGCCATAGCCTTGGGCGATTGTCTTCTTTGGTGAGAAGTTAGGGAAGAATTAGGCCTACATGCTCCATTTCACAGCTAAGAAATAGCAGGGCCCCAAAAGACAGAGTGAACTGGTGAAGGGCCCCTTTCACAGCACCAAGACTCCTGCCTCCCAACTACCTGGTGACATTAGGGCCATAGTTCGTAGTGTATAGCATGTTTTTACATGCATGTCAGTTCAATTTCCCCAGCCACCTACAAAGCAGGCAGAAGTGAACACATTTTGTGGAGGTAAGTAGTCACATCAAAGGAGATGAACTGAATAGAATCTGAGGACAACTATAGTGACAGCATCCTGAATATTCTGTTGACTGTACAGACACGATGGGTTAGATCTGAAAGCCACTGATGCCTCAAAAAATGAGGCTGAGCCCAAAACAACGGGCAGGTAGCAGCAGTGAGTTGCTTCACTACTTTGTTTTCTCAAACATACTGTGATTGGCCTCTGGGAGAAGACTGGGAAAGGTCACAGTGGTAGAGATTTCAGAGATGAAAGAATGGAGCCCTGTTTCATAAGTAGAAGTTCTTAATAGTGGGGCTAATTTCCATATAATTTTGGTGGGTGGCTGTCTGTGTTCATTTGTACTAGAAGGACCTGCTTTCCGCCAGGCTCTCATTTTGTTCTTCAATGAATATTATGGCCTGATGGCATATTCTTCCTTGTTAGGTGCAATAGGTCCAGCCCTGGTGGGTGGAACCAACTGGCAGCATCAGGCTGAGCAGAGATCAGCATGGTATCGGGAGAACCGGCAATGGTAATAATTTGTCAGAATTCCAAAAACCCATCTCCAGTTCTGTGAAACACTTTACAAAATCCTGAGATGTGGAGTGAGTTATTTGCAAGCTGTATTTCAGGGAAGGGAGAAGGAATGTGGAAATTATGGAGATTTTGCCTCCATATAGAAAAAAAAAGGATGTTTACTAGGCAGATGGAATGGGCTCTTTTGGATACCAGCATCCACAGAGCTGGAGGCAGCACAGAAAGGTTGGATAGAATTTTAACATCAAATGAAAGGTTGGACCTGTTACCTCTAAGACCCCTTCCAACCTGGGACTCAGTGATAAAATATTTAGCCTTTGGTCTTATACTCTCTCAGGGAGACACTCCAGTATCGTTGTGTCCTCATTAATAACCATTAACAAGAACTTAAATTGATGCAACCATCTGCCTAATTAAAGCCATGACCCCATTTGGCTCCAATTGCTTGATAAGCCAGGTAATACAGTAATGGTCCTACTGATCCTTCATTATGCTGGTGTAGACCTGGCCCATCTAAGCCTCTCTACTTCCTGTGGCCACAAATGGAGGAGCTGGAGATGAACAAGTGATGATGGCAGCTGCTGCTAGATCTCAGCCAAGTGCCGGTGTGTGAGTCTGAGTGGGTGGGGTGCTCTTGTGTGCATTAGCAGAGCCAGCACATCCCACTCACAGCCTCGCAGCTCAGCTCCAGGCAAGACCATGGTCACACTTAGGTCTTATTAGTCTGGATCACAGGTACATGTTCACTGTAGAACTCATGGGGGCTAGTGGGGAGCACTGGGTTGCAGGATGCTGCAGAGAGGTCTCGGGTTGCCCGAAACCCCTCCATGTCTTGCTGGTGTGTTTTCTCTCCTCCAACTGAATTATGGGGCCTGGTCAGCTTATCCTGATGAGGAATACGTATAGAGAGCCTCATCTAGCCAGGGGTCAGCTGTGTGCAAGCTTACGTGTATAGTCATCTGGCCAGGGAGACAGTGTCTTGTGCTGGTTGTGGAAGGCATTGTAGGTGAGTCTGATACCTATTCCTGCTTGTGGATCACTGGAATGGGCCTTTCCTGCTAGTGTGACCCTTCAGAAGAGAAGTGCTTTGCTTTGAACCTGTACTTTAGGGTCAGGCATTAGCCTCAACCCTTTAAATTTCACTTGCCCTCCATATTTCAGGTGGGGAAATAAACTCAAAGGGGTGATCAGTCATCTGGGGCAGCCTATAGGGGAGTCCTTTGGGTGTCTCTTCTCTTAGTCCCTTCTGTCCTGACTCACCCATGTGCCTTAATGGCTATTCCATGGTGATTGGGGTCTGGAGAGCAAGGGGAAAATGGAGTCAGACGTGCTGGACCTTGAGCAAGAACTTAATTTTTCAGTGCCTCGGTTTCTTCTTTTGTAATATGGGGCTTCCATCCCTAGTCCTTGTTTTTATAAGAATTCAGTAAGTTTGCACATAGAAAGCTCTACGACAGTGTCAGTTGTAAGTGTCATCAAAGTGACCTCTATTGTTAATAGCACTACTGGGCTAGCTGGTTTCCATCTCTTAGCCTTTCCTTACTTGGAGTAGCCTTCCCCATTCCTCTACCAAATCCTATCTCTTTCATTTTTCTAAAATATACTTTAAACTCACCTCATTTGAGAAGATGTGAATTCCCACCTGGTTTGGAGAACTCTTGTTTCCAGAATTCTCAGAGTGAAGGTGTGCAAGTGCTCACTCTCATGCATGTGCTGCACTGTCCTCGTTGGTACTTACCCACCTGTTTTCAACAAAATATTTTAAAAACCTTAATTCAATTCCATCTACTTCTGGAGCCTAAGCAAATCCCGAGGGGATGGGCTCTATCTTCTGTACCCTGACAGCATCCTTCACACTAGAGTGTTGTCTCAGGTACTGGCTAATATATCCAAATGATCCCCATCTTCAAAACCCCCCTTAGTGCCTGTCCCTCTTCAGTCATTGACCTGTTTTTCTCTGCCCCTTTACAGCAAAGCTCTGCAAAATTGTCTATTCAAGCTGTCTCCATTTCCCCTCCTCTCTTTCCCTATCAGTAAGACTTTCCAGTCAGATTTTTAACTTTTCATCAGTGATGTCCATATTGCTAACCCCAATAATCTGTCCCCAGGCCTCCTCTTCCTGGGCTCAGCAGCAGCATCTGACAATGGTATTTCACTGCCTCTTGCTTGCAACACCTTTTCATTTGGCTTCTGGACCACGTCCCATTGGTTCTTGCTCTACTTTAGTGGTTACCCCATCTCAGTCTCCTTTCAGCATCTCTTGATCTCTGCATATACACTACCCCAGGGCTGTGGATGTGCTTCTTCTCTGTTCACTCTGCTCCCCTGGTGATCTCACTGCCTCATGGTTTGACTACCTCTGTAAGCATGTGACTCTTTAGTCTCATCTCTAGGTCTGACCTCCCTCCATAGCTCCTAACATCCAGCTGCCTACTTACATGTCCAAAATGGAGCTTTTGATTTTCCCTTCCAAACCTGCTTTTCCTACTGTCTTCTCCATTTCATAAATGCCATCCTGTCTATTTGGACCTGGGCTCTAAGCCTTGCAGTGATCCTTCATCTCATCTTCCTCTGATATTGCACATCCTCTCCATCAGGGATCACGTTGGCTTTACATTCCAGGCACATCCAGTACAACCTGACCACTTCCTGCCACTTCATCTGTTGCTTTCCTGTTCCAAGCCATGGTCTATCTCCTCTGGGTTATTGTAAAGCTTTCCTGTTGGCTTTCCTGTCTCTCTCTTGTGCTGTAGCTTTTAATTGTCAAGATGACAGCAAGAGTGATTCTTTTAAAATGTAAGTTGGGTCCTATTGTTACTCTGCTCTGATCTTCTCCTGGATTATCATCAAAATAAAAGACAGTGACCCACAGGACCTTCCATGATATGCCCCCTGTTCTGTTACATTTTCATTCTCATTTCTTACTGCTCTGCCTCATGCTCACACCACACCAGCCCTGGCCCCAGCCTCAGCACCAGCCCCACTAGTTTCTTTGCTTTTCCTCAAACACAGCAAGCCTGCTCCCATCTTGGGGCCTTTGCACCTGCTGTTCTTTCTGTCTTGAACACTCTGGATATCTGCACAGTTCACCCTTTCACAACCTGCAGGTCACACCCTGTCAAACTTCTACCCCTCCCCACCAGCAACATTTTCTGTCCTTCTCTGCTATATCTTTTCTGAAATAGTTGTCACCATCCGACATTCTAGTTCTATTTGTTTCTTGTTTGTGTTCTCCCATGAAGAAAAACTGTTTGTTTTTATTCTCTACTATTTCCCTAGTGGTAGTGTCGGGTGCTCACTAGATATATACTGAATGAATAAATGATGCAGACTTAAGGGAGACCCCAAAGAGCTTCAGAGTTGAAAGCCTTCAGAAGTCACCTGCTGATGACCTCACCTGCCATGGAGGGAGCTCTTAACAAGCACTCCTTCCTGAGAACAGTACAGTGATGCTGTTGGCTCCCTGTCCCTATGTTCTGTGGTCCCTGCAGCTCCTGAGGCTAATCTGGCTCCTGTTCTGAGGAAGTCCAACTCAGCAGTTAAATGACTCAGCATCAACCCAAGTCTTGGCTACAAATCTCACTTTGTCCCTCAGATCCAAACACTACACTCTTGTCTTATAATCTACTTCCAGCTGCAATGCTAATACAGTACTCAAGTCTCTATGTTAACGAGTCTGAGATCTCACTTAAATATTCTAACTGTGCCAGAGCTCCTCTGAGACTGTGTTCAGGATTTGTTTGTTTCAGTCTTCCAAGAGTCCAGAGTCACAAACCTGGACCTAGTATCCAGCTGGGACTGTCACCTGCTTTCAGCTCTTTCCTGGAACTGCCATTGTCAGCCAGGGTACCTGCTTGCTGTTTTCCAGGAGCCTGTACCAGTTATGTTTGCTTGTATTCAGGTTCACAAAATTTGAGCAGCAGCAGAGACCCTATGTAACCCATTCCACTTTTGAATAGTGATAACAACCGTTTTTCTTTCTGTTGTACCCCCATCCGCCTCTCTGTACCTATCTGTCCTAACTCCACCTGTCCCTCAAAGCTATACAGAACAGATCTGGTGCTCTCCCCAGTGATTGTACCTCTGAAGCATCAACCCAGCATCTTCTTTCCTCAGAGAGTCATCATCAGTGCCTTTGATTCTTCCTTCCATCTCATCGGTTGGGTTCCATCCACTCGCCATCCAGGTCATCCTCCTCTGGATGTGTTTTCTTTTTTCTTCTTCCTAATTAGGATGTGATACCCCCAAGTCAGAGGTGGGCACTCCCCTTATCTGCTTACAATCCACTGTAGACATCTACTCCAGCCTGGTGAGAATATGGTCTCCAAATTCATAGCTCCCTGTTGGACCCATTCCCACCTGGCTACCTAGGCTTGGGGTATAGTCAACTTAAGGTCTTTCTGTGCCTGTGAAATGTACCTTACCCCTTCCTCTATCTCCTCCCAGATTGGGCTTTGGTCTTAGTACTCAGGGCTGAGGCTGCTCCTTGACAGTCCTGGAGCAGCATCTAAAGGGCCTGGGTGCTGGAGGTTCCTTAAATTGAGTCAACTGTATGGCTTTCCAAGGTATACTTTTCTAGCCTTTCTAAAACATGGTCTTTTGAGCACCGAGTGGCACAGGGAGGGGAGAAAGTGCCACTTTGCTGGCAATACTCATAAATTTCCCCCAGTGGCAGGGTTCTAACAACATGAGACTTTGAGCTTTCAGCTCACAGATGAAAGAACAGGGATTTTTCCTGAGATGACAGAAAAGGGAATTGGACAGTCCTGGGGACTGCATAGAAAGTTTCATTAAGGAGCTACTCCAAGGAGACACCAGCCACCAGTCTGCTGAAAAGGGTGGCAGTGGGTACACTCTGACCTCTGGGTAGTCACTTAGAAATCCCAGGCCAGCGCCCTCAAGAAGAGAGAGAACTTTCTGAAGCCAGTCCTTACAGAATTCTTATACTTGGTGGAGCTGTTGGGGTTTCTGAAATTAAAGGGACCTTCATCTGAGGGTATAGTTGAATGCTAATGTCACCTTCAGAGCAATTTAGAAAACTTATAGTTCTAAAGGAATTGAAGCCATTAAGTGGCAATCAGAGGAGTTATGGAGATGAAATAGGGTGTATATGAGTGAAGTATCTGTATCTTGTCCCCTTTGGAGCTCTTATTCAAGATCTTCCTCAGATCACCCAAAGAGCGTTGTGTTCCCTGGGAGGGTCCAGAGCAGGAGAGGCAGGGCCACTGTCTCCTGGAGACTTCCTGCTAATGGCTCCTACTTACAGCTTGAGTGGGCTCCCCACTGGGTCTTGAGTGAGTGCTGTCTTAACCACGAAGCCTTGAAGATGGTCACCTGGGAGAGCTTGGAGTTCAAGTTCAAGTCTTCACATCCCAGGCATCATGGAACAAGTTTGGCCTTGGATTCAAAATTCATGTGCATTGGGCCAGGGATTTAGCTCAGTGGTTCTGCTGCCTGCCTTGCAAGCACAAGGTCCCGAGTTCAATCCCCGGTATCCCCCCCAAAATAAAATAAAATTCATGTGCATGGATTCCACTTAGTAGCCCTGTGCTTTTAGGCAAATGACTCAGCATTTCTCACATTAACCTTCCACTTGTAAGCTAGAGATACTGGAGCTTATCAATTATGGTATAAACTGAGAGGCACTAGGTTACCTACTACACATAGTGTATGGAATATAATAATATTTAGTAAATATTAATTCCTGTTTCTTTGTTTCTTTCAAAAAATACTTCAAGATTTATGACAAGCAGCTGAATGGCATTGTAGGGTAATGAAATGGTGTGACCTTTACTGACACATGAACCAGGAGTTGAATTATAGTTTCTACATGTGCCCTTGGGCAAGTTAAATTGTTTGGTCTCTGTTGTCTAGTACAAAAGGGAGACAACAGTACTCACCTATATGATTGTTGAGGTTTAAGTGAGAGATAATATATGGAAAATGGCTAGCAGAATGCTTGACAGTGAGTAGGAAGTCAGTAAGTAATAGCTGTTATCAGTAGTGCTACTACTATAGTTTTCTATCACTGCCATAACAAATTACCACAAATTTAACACCTTAAACAAGACAAATTTATTATCTCAGTCTGTAGTACAGAAGTCTTAACCAAGCTCAAATGAAGATGTCAGCCATGCTGTGTTTTTCTAGAGGAGAATCTGCTTTCTGCTCATTTGGGTCATTGGTAGAGTTCACTTCCTTGTAGGACCAGGAGCTTTGTTTTTTGCTAGCTGTTGATGTCTGAGAGCCATTCCCAACTTTGCTTCTGCTGGGTCCTTGACTCTCAGCTCTCTTTTTCCATTTTCAAGGCCAGCAGTGGCAGGCTGAGGTCATTCTCACCTTGAAGTCCATAGACCTCAGCTGGGAAAGGTTCTCCAATTTTAAGGACTCATGGGATTAGATTGAGCTCACTGGGGTAATTAATCCAGGATCATCTGCCCACCTCAACCTCAGTAACCGTAATCCAATTTGCAAAGTCCCTTTTACCATGAAAGGTGACACCTTTTCAGGGTCCAGGGTTTAGGGCATGGACATCTTTGGGAAACATTCTTCTTCCTACAGCTGATCTTCTCTGTGGACAGCCCCCAAGGTGGGAGATGAGATCACATAAAAGCCTGATGCATGGGACTCTGCTCTTGGAAACTCTTCCTCACCCAATTATTATTCCACATTGCCTGTTTCCAAATGACTCCTCGTGCCATTACCCATTTTGCATGAGAACCAAGCATCAGAGAGCATCAAAGCTGATGTGTTTCCTCGATGGGTGGAGGGCACCACATGGTTTGGGCACGTGACTGCCACTGAGCTTGTGCCAGCAGGCGAGAGACAGCTGGGAAGGGACTGTGTAACAGGAAGTACTTTATCACGTTGATTTAATAATCTCACTGCTTCTAACATGTCAGGGCTCCAGCAGAGTAGCCCACAAGCCAAATGTTATCTGAGGCTGTCACGTGGGCTTTGCTGAGCTCTGCTTGGAGTGATGTGTTTATTTCTTGCCATGGGGCCTGGAGAGAATAATGTCTCCCCAGAGACCCAGCAGACTCTTATTTCTCCTGTCATCCTTCCAGAGGGAACAGAATCAGTTGTGCTTTAAGAAGCACCTACTGGGAGCAGAGAGTTAGATAGCCTGGGGTCTGGAGCTGGTCCAGCCTGGTAGACAGGGGGACAGCCTGTTCCTCTGTCACCTGGAGTTTATTCAACATGGACAGTGTGCCCTGTTCTGGGACAGGCAGTGTGGGAGATATAAGGAAACAAAATATTTTATCAGCATATGTACTAAATGTGAAAAGGCAAGACCCTAAGACATGTAGGAACTGGAGAGCAGTGCGAAACAAGGAAGCATTGCTGAGGTGCTGGCTCTGGAGTTAAGTGATGGCAACTGTGGCAGCCCAGGGACTGTGGACACAGTGGCATTTTGAGCTTATTCCCTTCCAAGTGTTTCTTCTCTTACCAACCAAAGTGGAGTAAGTAACAGAGCGGTGGACCATCCATCACTTTAAAAGGCTGTATCACAGGAGATAGAGTGACATCATGCTTAGCACCTACTCTGTGCTCATCTCTGTCTATAAATTGTATAATTTAATTTTTGCATCAACTTTCAGAGGTGTCTTTGATAATGTCTGATATTTGGATATGGGAACCAAGGTGTGGAGGGACCAAAGTTACTGGTGCAGGATGTGGAGGGCCCTAAATTTGCATCAGAATGCATGGACACCGGCCTTGTGCTCTGTCCCTTACACTAGGTGCTTCTGGTGTGCTTCCTTTATGGAGCCCTGGGGCCTCAGGTAGTGCCTTGTGGCAGTGCCTTTTGACTCTGGAGGTGCAGGGAGAGAGTGGCCATGACCAAGGCACATCCCAGAGCAGTGTGACAGTGGGTTTCTTTAGACACAGAGGGTAGACCCCATACTGAAGTCTACTATAGCTATAGCCTCTGCAAGTTTCCTTTTCAGACATTTGAGAGAGAAATTAACTCAAAATTGAATTTCAGGAGCAGTGCTGGAGACACCTTTAGGCTAAAAATAAGAGCAGAGGCTGTGGTGCTCAGAGGTGCAGAGTCTGCATGCTGGCTTTATTTATAGCTGCTTATTTATTAGATTTCAAATGATGTTTAACCAGGAATCATATGGCAGTGATCTTTGATTACTTATGCAGCTAATGGCTGAACATATATTATTGCCATTTGTTTAGCCCTGCTAAATGTACTGGTGCTTCTCACCCATGAAGCCACCCAGCAAAGGGCCAAGAGCATGGAGAAGTAGTGTAGCCCCTGGTTCTAGGGACCAGGTGAGGGCTCCCCCAGGAGGGTTTTTTTTAAGGGACCCTTCGAAATGAATGGGGTATGGGTAGAAGTGGAGATAGTACCTGAAAAGGGAAAGAAGAGTTTGAGACTTAAAGTTGGAGCTTTCAGAGCCAGATATACCTAACCTCATATAGATAGCAACATGTATAGAAGTATTTATTATGTATTAAATATGACGCTAAATGCTGTTCAGAATGATTCAACTCTACCACCTCTCTCATCATTTTGCAGACGAGAAAGCTGACGCTCAGAGAAGCTAAATAACTTTTCCAAGGTCACAAGGTAGGAAGCTGGAGCTGCCCTTCAAACTCGAGCCTGTCTGCCTCTGGAGACCATGCCCGCATTATGTTGCCCTGCCCTACTTCAGAGCCAGTGTTTTTCTCTTCTTTTGGTTAAACTTAACTGTTTTGAGTAAACAGCCCCAGAACAGAATGGAAAATACGTTGTCTGTGGAGCCTGGGAAGGAGTGTGAAGGACGGAGTTGTTTGCTTCCTCAGTGCTTTATATCCCTCTCAGGCTGAGCACTCAGTGGTCCCTGGAGCACAGCCACCCAGAGTTGCTTCATGAAACTAGGGGAGGCCACTTGGGCTGTCGCAGGGAATGTCAGGCTTGGGTGATAAATAAAGGTTCCTCAGCAAAGGGTAGCTCCCTGCCTGTGCCACGGAGGGGGACAGCCAGAGTGTTGCCAGGGGATAAAGGGGAGGTGTGGTGGCCCAGGCACAAGCAGATCGGAAGCCATAGTGTTTCTACCCTCTGCCCATGGAGGAGAGCAAGGCCCTTCCTCACGGGGAAGAATGTGCATCACTGAGTGCTCCCTGCTCATTGCCAACCCCTGTACCCTGTGCTCACTCTCCTAGTCCTGTTTTCCAGGAGAAGGCCAAACTCCCTATCAGGGCATCCAAAGCCTTTGCAGGCAGGCCATAGACACTTTAGGCTCCTTGTCTTTCAACATTCCTACCCTATAAGCACTCCGTATGGTATATTCTGCTCTCTGGCTGCTGGAGGCCCAGCAAATCCCCACCTCTCAGTTTGCTGAGCCTTTGCTCCCTCTACCTGGAATACTCATCTTCTCACACTGCCACTGGCAGAATTTAATTCATCATTCAAGGCCTTGCTCATAGATAACCTTAGCCTCCAAGAAACGTCTCTGCCAGTGCTTTCTACCTTTACTCAGTGAATCTCTCCCTCCTGTGTGCCCCCATACCATGTCATAGGTGACTGTGTCTCAGACCCCATCTCACATGGCACAGTGACCTGAGTTTCAGCAGTGGTCTGTCAGTGTAAAGATCACGTCTTACTACCTCTCATTGCCCTGGCCTGCCCTTGCTCACAGTAGGCATTGTAGGGCTGGAAAGGTATGGTCCCCTTTCTCTCCACCATAAGGTCACAGCCGACACTCCTATAGCAAAAGTCAGTTGAATAAGAGAAAAGCATGACAGATTTATTTAATTGGTTTTACATGACACAGGATCCTTCAGAACTGATAAGCCAAAGACCCAGGGAAAGCTCTATTCTGCTTAGGTTCAATGAAGAATGGGCAGCCACACAGAAATGTGATTGGACAAAAGGGTATGAGCTGGGGCTGGGGATTTAGCTCAGTGGTTCTCCCGCCTACCTTGCAAGCGGAAGGTCCCAAGTTGGATCCCCGGTACCAAAACACACACACACACACAAAACCCCAAAAGGGTATGAGCTAATGATATTATCTAATGGTATTAGATCGAGGGAACACCCTTGAGGTATTCAGCATGCCAAGGTACCATGCTTTGGGGTATCACATTCTGAGCCCTGACAGTGTTGGGTAAACCTTGGGTGAATGTATGAAGGACTTGACTTGTTCTCGGTTGGCATAGAAAAGGTGCTTGTTTCACTGGGGGGTGGCACATGCCTACTGGCTTTGAAATTGGGGACATCGGGGCAGGAGCCTGAAATAGAACAGCACAGAGTTGAGTGGTGGTCACATGTGCCACAGTGGTCTGTTTGTATCATTGAAAGCTCTAAAAGGTTCACCATCACTGGCCTAGATCATTCGGGTTGGGAGAGTGAGGGAAACTGTTAACTGGCTGTTAGTCTGAGCTTAGAAGGGAGGAGAAAGAGAACTCAACCAGGGACAAAAGGGGCTTTTTAGGACATCTGTAAGCACACTTCTCCTCCCTATAACACCAGCATTGAGTCTCTAGCCTTTTCAGTTATAACCAAATGCATGGTGTGATGCATTTGACCTTCAGAAAGGGTGGTGTGTGTACTTTATCCAGAGTCATGGGGGTGCCTGAGCTGCTGGGCTCCAATGTCTGACTCCCACCCAGGGATGACTACCAGGCAGTAGGATGGCCTGGCCTATGGCCTTTCACCCTTCCACCCCATCGCACCCTTTCTGAGATATCACCATTGCTGCCTGGGCTTTGACCAGATGCCGGGGCACTTGAAAAGAGAAGCCTTGGACAACTGGACAATCTCAGAAGGGATAGAGGGGGAGGAAGAGCAGAAGGGAATTGGAAGAAATGGCCTGGGAAGAACGAATGAGCCTAGGGCTCCATATGCAGATGAAGCACAGGAGGAGGAGACTCCCAGGCTTTGTGAGCTATTGGGGTTGCAGGGGCTGGGTTTCTTGCTGGGCCTGTTTTCACTGGCCAAGGTCTCTGAGGTCCTGTCTGGTCTGAAATTCTGTGCCTGCAATTTTCCTCTCTAGAGGCTGTATTGGAGCAGCTCCCCTTCACTTTTGTCATCCTCCACTGTTGTTTTCTCTCCTTGCCTCTTCTCTCCCCCCCCCCCCCTCTTATTTACTACCTACCTGGGTCCAGATGATCCCCTGATTAAGTGCTGCTTAGCTCTTGGCTGCCTGTCTGCTCAGTTTTATAGACACATTGAGTGAGGCACAGAGGCCAAGGCCTGATTTTGGAGAGGGCAGGTAATGAGAACAGAGAGCACTGGGGGCCCACTTATATTGGATTTTAATAAAGTTTCCAGCTAACCTAAATCATCAGGCAGTTCAGCAACTACTGAACAGGTGGGTCAGCTCCTGGCCACCTCCCCAGTCTGGTGACAGTCAGAATTGGGTTTGGGGACACAGAGGTAGGGAGGAAGTGTCCATCTCAAGCCCAGAGTCCCCCTGGATGTTGAGGTCAGGGCTACCAGAGAAGTGCTAAGAGAGCTCCTGGAGGGGAAGTCTAATGCCTGCTCTTTCAGCAGCTGCTAATTAGTTGCAGATGATGAGATAATTCATAAAAATTAGCAGTGATTTCCTTCATTGTGTTAATATCACTGGGCAATAAAACTGCTGTTAAGGATGACTTTTCTCTGCATCAAGGAGCAGGGTGTCAAGGAAAAAACAGTCTTCCACAGGACCAGAGGGAGGAAGAAAGGAAAACAGAGCTGGTGAAGGGGAGTGATTTCCAAGCTTTGGCTGGAATTGTAGGAAAGAAGTCAAATTGAAATGCAAATCCTGGTGTCTCAGAGCACCTGCTGGGAAGAAGTGCATTTGGTGGTGTCACCTTGGCAGTGGTGGGCAGGAAGTGGGCAGGTGGCAGGCAGGGCTCCTCCTGCTGCTCTGGGAAGGGGAAGATGGTAGGAACCGAAGGCCCAGGTTTAGGCATCATCCCAGCAGGGAGCTGACTCCAGTCTGCAGGAGAATTTCCCAGAGAATGCACACACACTTGCTTATTTGGCCTGTGGCTTGTGTGGTCTGCCCTTGGCTGCCTCCATCTACAGCTCTTGACATTTCCCCCTTCTCTCATCCAGCTCTGACTACCTTGGCCTCATGTTAGTTTCTTGAATGTGCCAGGAGCCTTCCTGGTTTAGGGCCTTGTCCATACAGTACCCCTGTACCATTATTTGCCCCCATCTCTCTCTTTTTCAATCTGGTAAACTTTGAATTATCTCTCAGGTAAAATGTACCATATTTTCCTGGAACTGTATTCCTGATCACCATGGGGAGTTAGGGATGGATGGATAAGTGGCCTTTTCCCTGCTTAAGCCATTCCTCATGACCATATTGCCTTCAGAGTTCTCTGTGTGACCCAGCCCCTGTCCACCTCTCCACCCACATCTCCACTGCACCAACCAAATTTGTGCTATGCTGGAAGCTCCCTAAACATGCCACACATTCCCATCTCTGTCACCACACCCAGAAGGCTGTGTTCCATGTGTCTGCCTGGTGAGTCCTTACTAATTCTCTACAGCCCAGTTTAAGTGTCAAGTATTCCATGATGCGTTCCTGATACCATTCTCTCTCTCTCTCTCTCTTACTTCTCAATAGCCGCCTTCATGCCTTGTAAATATTTTATTTATTGTGGTAGGTTTACTTTTGGATCATTTCTGAATCTGCCGTGTTCATTTAAGAGCATTGATTAACATAGAGTGGGTACTCCATAAATTGTTGAATGAACAAATGAATGCGTAGAAAGCTTGAAAATTATTTTAGTATTGTTTAATAATTCAGGCCAGAGATGATATTGGCTCTGAGTGACAGTGGAGATGATGAAAAGTAAATAGATCTTTTTGAAGTTGGTGTTGTTAGTGAATTGGGTGTGGAAGATGAAGGAGAACTCAAGAATGATCAACTATGTAACCACAGGTATGATTTATTAAGAAGGGAAAAAAGAAAGAGGAACATCTTTGGGATTAGGGGAGGGAGAGCAAGAATTCCATTTGGTAAATGTAGAATTTGAGATGCATGTGAGACATCTGAATAGAGAGATCAAATGGACACAAAGTTTTAGAAGAAAAGTGTCTTATGAGATGTAAATAAGACAAGACTAAAGTATATACCAGAGTTAATCATCCAAAATATTTTAATCAGCAGGAAAAGAGTGAAAAGCTGTGAATTTTGTGTCTGGGAGGGCATATTGGTCAATGATGGAAGGTTAGGCATAGAATAAGAGAATAGTCTCAAGAGACCAGCCCTGTTTGTGGATGGATGGACCCACTGTCATTATTATGCCTCTTACTGTGTTCTAGATAACGCAAATATTAGCCCAGGAGTGTCTGTTTGTCAAGCTAGGAAAGTTGTCCCTAGCAAAGTGTTGGAAGATTTTCAAGGGATAAAACATGAATACACACTTGTAAATCAGTACAGAACTTTTCCAGACGATTAGCACTTTCTAGCAAGCCTTCTTTTTTTCCTGGGAAGAAATCAAAGTGAAGCAAATGGAATATGCATTTGATTTAATGATGGTCGATTGATCAACTCACTCATTCATACTCAATACCATGATGAACAAACCACTATGAGTCAAGGTTAAGAAGAAAAAAGGACATTATTTGATTCCTGACCTCAAAGAGCTTTTGGAGATATTACTAACATGTGAAAAATTGAATGATGGTGCAAGACAATTTAATAATTATAGCAAGGGAAAACATTTAAGTGCCCAATGAATGGTGGAATCAGTATATGGTACAAACGCACAGCCCCAGAATTGCTCTTCCTGTACTGGAGTAGTTAAGGTCAGCTTTTCTTTCTTTTCTTTTTTTTTTGTATTAAATTCTTTTATTGGTACATTGTAGGTATACAACACAATTACATTTCTCACTGGGAATTGTAC
>NW_004624880.1:4503861-4554215 GCF_000247695.1 Heterocephalus glaber | reverse complement strand
GGTGGTCCAAAAGCCCTTTCCTCTGGGCTGGGAGCAGCGGGAGTGATGGTGACCGGGAAGCCCCTTCCTCTGGACCAGGAGTTGCGAGACGATGGTTCAGAAGCCCCTACCTCTTGGCCGGGAACTGTGGGACTCAGTACCTTGGTCTGATGGTCTGGTGTCCTCTGCGTCATCTTTGTAGTGTGGAATCAGGTGGCTGCCTGTCTGCAGCAGGGTGATTCGGTGTCTTCCGCGCGACTCAGGACCTCAGTAGGGCATGTACAGACCTGCCTGTCTGTAGCGGGCTGATTCCGTGTGTTCTGTGTGACTCAGGACCTCGATAGGGCATTGGCAGACCTGCCTGTCTGCAGCGCGGTGATTGCAAGGTCAGCTTTTCTATGCTCATCTGATCCAGTGATTTTTCTTGGAGGAATGAATAAAGGACTCTGTTGAAGGTATAAAAGAGTCAGGTGGGATGGAGTAGAATCTGCACCTATCCTTCCATAGAAGATGACATTTAAATCTGTTGCCATCTTTTGGTGAATGTGGGAAGGAGCATGGAGCATAGTCATTGGGTAGTAGAAATGAAAGGTGCCAAGAACCAGATGTTGGCACTTACCTCTCTGGAACAAGAGCAAGAGTTTTGGTCTAGTCTGTTGTTGTGAAAATATAGTCCTTGGACCAGTGATATTGACATCACATAAGAATGAATGTTTTAAAATCACAATCTCAAGCCCACCCCACTCAATGTCTGCAGTTTAGCTAAATTCCTAGGTAATTTTCACATTCATTAAAGTTTTAGAACCACTGGTCTGACCTTGGTGATATGGAACTGTTTTGGGACACTTCCAGGGCCCTTCCTGCTATAGAGTCTGATTCAGTACCAAAAAATAAATAAATAAATAAAAATAAAAAATAAAAAAAGGTCCAGGGATTTAGCTTAGTGGTTCCAGTGCCTGCCTTGAAAGCGCAAGGTCCCTGAGTTCAATCCCCGGTACCAAAAATAAATAAATAAATATAGAGTCTGATTGATGGAACTAGGGCAAGAGCTCAGAATTCATATTTTTAATAAATACCCTCAGATGATGCCTGCCAAGAGGAAAGCTCTGAAAGTTTTGCTTTAGTCTGAACCAAAACTGTTTCCCACATTCCTGGGTCAAGGCAGCTTTCCTACCATATAGATGCCTGGTGATGGGTACTTGTCTATCAAAATCATTCTTCTGAAGACCACCAGCCAAATGGTGTTTCTCCATACTCTCATCACCTTTCACCTCTTTGCAGCAATTGTTGTTTTTACTTCCTCTTTGAAGCTCTCTCTAGATCTTGGATTCTGTTAGGTCTCCCCCCGCCGCCCCTGCCCACTCACCTCCTCTCTCCCTCCCTCTCTCCCCCTCCCTCTCTCCCCCTCTCCCTCCTTCTCTGTGTCTCTTAGGATTGAACCCTGGGCCTTTGCACTGAGCTACACCCCAGCCTTCTTTTTTAATTTTTAATTTTGAGGCAGAGTCTAAGTCACCAAGATCTCCAGGCTAGGCTTGAACTTGTGATTCTTCTGCCTTAGCCTCCCAGACAGTGGGGTTTAAGGTGTGTGCACCATGCCTTGCTTCTTGTCTCTCTGCCTATTCTCTTCCCTAAGCCCTTTGTTCTTCTCTCACCTTTTCTGGGCCATCTTGTCCCCTCATGGCTGTAATTGCCATCTCTAGGAAAACAACTTCCACATCATCTGCCTCTCTCCTGCTCCAACTTTGTGTAGGAGTTTCCCCATGTGCCAGAATGCCACTCAGGCTGTAGATGGTACTGCTGCCCTCTAAGGCAGCATGAATGTAATCTGTAGCATCAAACCCACTGGATTTGAATTCTCTCTACTTGTCAGCTGAAGTGTCTTGGGTAGATTACTTCACTTTTGAGTCTCAGTTTACCTGTAGAGTGAGATTATAATGACTGTTTTAGAGGATTGTTTTGGAGCTCAAGTGGGATAATCTGTTTGAATCACATAGTGCATAATAAGCACATAATGAATGTTAGCTTCTTTTAAAATAATTCTTCTTCATGATAACCTATCAAAATGAATTCAACTCTTCAAACTGCTTGTACTATCTAATTTGGCTGCCTTACCTGAGCCATGAAGGTAGTGATCACCCTAACCTCAAAAGAACTTTTGCACACATTCCTGAATTGAAGTATGCTTCTTGAGGCACCTGCAGCACTTCCTATCTTGTATTATAATTATTAAGCACATAGCATCTTCCCAACACCAAAAGTTCCATTCAGGCTGTGCCCATGACCTTCTGGTAGTCTTATTCCCCAAAGGAGAATCCCCCTAGCCAGTGCCTGTGTGCCATGCCAGGGAAGCCCAGATGTCTGCCGGTAGTGGACAGGCTGCACTGTCTTTATATGAGCAGGCTAGCATATCACTCTCCATTATACATGCTAATAAAGGGGAGCAGTGATGTGGAGAATCAAAATAACAGACTGCCCCAGCGCTATTGCTATTGGCTCTGGAGGTATTTTGGCATTTCTGCTTCAGATTTACCTTGCTGATTATGTTTTATCAGACACATATTAATCTGAGTTTGCATTCCATGAGCATACACCATCTGGGCAAATGAAGGGGGTGATCTAAAAGCATGCCAAGCAGAGAGAGAACACAGTTTGGGATTTATCAGTTGTCTAGGGATAATTCATAAAGTGAATAATCAACCCTAACATAACTGAGAGTGACTGTTTTGTTGCTATTCCTCTCTTAGCTTTCTCTCTTCAAAACCCTTTATAACAGTTAGTCAAGGGCATGTGAATCACCTGTTAGAGATATAACATGCTTTAGGTGATGGAGGAGAAACACTGTTTGGAATTGCTGGCAGACTACTATAATAATGATACCTTATATTTGTATAATAATTAGTTATTAAAAGTCTTTATATATGCTAGTTTTATCTGCATGACATTGAAGTAAATAGAGTATATCTCATATCACATTTGACAGATGTAGAAACCAAAGCTCAGATAAGTGACCTGACTCCCCCGGGCCCTCTTCGCTAGATGGAGGCAGAGCCAGAGACCACAGCCTCCATCCTTTCCCTCCTAGGGTTCCTGTGCTATTTCTACATCCTTTCCCTCCTAGGATTCCTGTGCTATTTCTACTTTACTGTGTTCCTTTAGTGAATCTTAATTTCCTTAATGTTCTTTAAGATGTTTATTATTCGCTTGTAGAATTGCCAGGTGATTCTTCTTTAATGTTCCCAACTTTTGGGTGAAATCTTTACTTATATCTACTTTTTATATTTACAGCTTTTGGAAGAAATTTATCATAAAGACCTTTTCTGTTAACTCTGCTATCTGGGTTATCTGTGGGTCTGTTTCTATTGTGTAAGGCCCCACCCTCACCCCCACCACACTGCAAGCCCTTATGTTTTGGTCATCTGGTTCTCTCTGGCTCTGCCTTTTTTTTTTTTTTTTTTTAATTGAACGCTGACATCATACAGGCTCTAGGTGCAGTGATTGTCCTCAGGAAAAGGCTGGCTCTTTGCTAGGCAGAATAAAATCTATGATGTTCATCCAATTAAAGACTGAACTGAGTCCAAGTTGAGTTGTGTCTCAATAAGGCTTAGTTTACCTCTCTTTCTCCCCTCACCTAGGGCACAGCCAGCATTGATGAAGAGCCTGGTATATTTACTAGGTCCTTTCCCTGACAAGCCTTGAATTCTGGTGTTTGATAAAAGACTACTAAAAAGGTCCTCTCTGACTTATGGAGGCTATCTGTTTAGGTTTATAGTACTTTGGCTTCTGGTGCATTCAGTTGCGGAATTCCATAAATGATTTAAAGGAGGACCTGGGCATATATTTGAGGAGCCTCAAGTCCCTAATTTTATCTTTCTAATCCTAATATCATCAGAAGCTCTGCTAACTTCTTTGCACCCCACAGCAATCCTCTATACAAAGCCTGGATCCTCAGCCTCTCTGCCTGTGCCCAGAAGTGAAAAACCCTCCAGGTTAGAGGCCATTACAGAGCATCAGCTCATCTCTCCTTACTTAGTTTTCCATAGTTGTGTCTTCTCTGATCCTTTTTGCTCCAGCAGGTCTATAATGGCTCAAAACAAATGAATGTTGTGTTTTATCCATCTTTTCTAATTATTCTCTGTAGAAGTATTGATCTGTTACAAATTACCCCATCCTACCTGGAAGTCTAATGTTTATTGTTAACATAAAGAAGCCACAGGATTACAAGGGTAATTCTTAGCTGCGAGTCCTGGTTGGTGGCCCAGACAGTGATGGGCAAAATTTTCCCTAGGAATTTGCTAGTCTGTGGGCTGCCCAGCCAGGGAAGAGGCTGGGAAATGGATGGGAGTGGAACTGTGAGCTGGGAGGAAGGCATTTATTAGACTGAGGAATGAGTATTTGCAAGCTCAGGAGGCCTTGATACTCCATCAGGTTTCTAATGATTTTGTCAGAGTGTTAATCCCCTGGGTAAGCAGGAGCATTTTGATATCAGCAAACAGATTGTGTTTCAGCCCAGATAATCCAATATGGAATCCTGCATGAGAGCCAAAAATAATCCATCACATTTTAATGGGAGTGTGGGAGGCTAGTCAAGGATGATTTGCTTTGGAAATGGAGTGATGGAGGTTAGAGCAGGAATGGGATGCAGGAGATACCTCAAACATGGGAGTGACCCACATGTGTGTCAAAAAGGAGTGTGATACGTCAAGGGGTTAGAAGGAAGAGAGATGTAGTCACAGAATATTGATAGGACTGTCCGTTCCATCACAAAATCCTTTCTGAATCCCCAGTTTGGACCAGGTCCTGGGAATATAGAGATGAAGAAGATCAAAGTTGATGGTGGAGCTGACCAGTGACTGGGTGATTAAGAATGGCAGAGGTAGATGCTGAATGGAAGAAGGCCCCTCCTGTATTGGGAGAACCAGGCAGGGACAAAGAGAAGCTTGAGCTGGCCTCTGAGGTGAGCCAGATGGATGGGCAGAAGGCATTCCAGGAGAAGAAATGGGTTGAGAAAATGTGCTGCTACACAGACACAGTTCTGTGGAAACCTAGGAGTTTCCCTGGCCTCTGCCATGACCCTGGGTGTGTCTTCATGACCTTCTGCCTGGCAAGAGCCTCCTACCTGCTCCCACCTCTCACTTTCTGAGTCTATTCTACATGTGTGCTATGTTTGTCTCCTTTAACCCCCACTGTGAGGTATGAAGAAGGTAGAAACTTAATCTGACCATTGTGTTTGGAATTGAGCCCTCTGCACGGTGATTAGGATCAATAAGGTTAGTAGGGTGGAGCCTGCATGACTTATTTCAGGTGGCTTTGTAAGAAGAGGAAGAGAGACCAGAGGAAACACACATGCCAGCTCCCCAACTCTGACTATGTGATACTCTGCACCATGTTGGGACTCTACCACTGAGAAGGTGATCACCAGGTGGGGCCCCTCGAACTGAGAACCAAAATAAACCTCTTTTTAAATTACCCAGACTGTGATGTTGTGTTATTAACAACAGAAAACAGACTAAGACTATGTGGAACCTACATTTTCTTTCTAAAATACAGACCTGACCATCATTGTTCACAGCCCAGGAACTACTTAGGGTTTCCTAGTTGGAGAAACAAAATATGAACTTCTTAGCATTCATGATCTGACTATTCCTACTATGCTTTCCTTCATCGTTTTTTCTACACCCTCTCCAGATCTATTCTGCACCTTTGTTCTCTGGTGTATGGGAACGCTTGCTGTTCCTCAGGGTAAGCAGCACTTTCCTGCCTCTTAGCTTTGTTCTTGGTATTCCTTATACTCAAATGGACTTCCTTGTCTCTTTTTTGGGGGGTACTGGGGATAAAACTCGGGTCCTTGCACTTGCAAGGCAGGCAGTGGAACCACTGAGCTAAATCTCCAGCCCAACTTCCTTGTCTCTTTACCTGGTGGATGTGTACTCTTTGCTCAAAACACAGATCATGTGATTTCCTTTTTGGAAACTTCCATGATGCTTCCAGAGTAAATCATTCTTCCTCTAAGTTGCCTAATAGTTCACCCCTCTGTTAGCATAAATCACATTCTGCCTATCTCATCTCTTTCTGGGTCTCTTTCTCTTAGAGGCCGTTCCTCACAGTCGCCAGTGCAAACCTCTTGAAGGCAGGGAGCCTGCTTGTTCAGACTCTGTCACAGCCCATATGCCGCCTGGTGCGCAATAAATATTTATTGGTCAAATGAATAAATGAGTATTGAGTGGGCTTTCCACGTGTTTTGCTCTAGGTGTATTTTTTTTTTTGGTACCGGGGGTTGAACTCGGGTCCTTGTGTTTGCGTAGCAGGTGGCGAAACCACTGAGCTAAATCCCTGGCCCTAAGTGTCTCTTTTTGTAATTAAAGTTTAAAAAAAAATCAATTTCAGGCAAAAAAGAAGGATAAATTTTATGTGAGGTTTGAGAAGGATTGTAAAAATGATTTATGGCGGATAGAAAATGCTCACAGGCAGCGTCTTCCTGATCCTTCCACACTGCAGACCCTAAATGTAGATGCACAGCTCCCCTCAGCAGCCCTGCCTGGGGACCTGTGGTCCTTTGGCTGCTGCTCTCACCTGTCCATCCTCCTGGTATGCGAGTAGTTTTAGTGAGTGGTCTTGAAGTACAGTTTTCCCTTGGTATCCATGGAATATTGGTTCCAGGACCTCATCAGACACCAAAATCTGCAGATACTCAAGTCCCTTATGTAAAATGGCATAATATTGGCATAGAATCTGCACACGTCCTCCTATATACTTTAAATTATCTCTAGATTGTAGCCCTAACACAATGTGAGGGCTATGTAAATAGTTGTTATATTGCATTGTTTAGGGAATAGCAACAAGAAAAAGAGTCTTTACATACCAGCACAGATGCAGTCCCCATCCCCAATGTTTTTTGTCTGTGGTTGGTCAAACCTGCAGATACAGAGGGCTGACTAAAACTGTGCACTCCTCAAGAGTCTTAAGGTGCTTATGGGTAGCATTCATTTACAAAGTACTGCATCCCGCATTCAAGGATGATTTGCGTGTATTCTTATCCTCAGTTGCATCAATGGCATTAGATTTTTACTTGTCCAGCCACATTCACTCATAGCATGCCTTGGCAGAGCCCACCCTGGGCTCAACCCTGTGACTTTGGCCTCCTGGTCTCAGGCTCCTCCCAACAGAGCCAACCAGATGCAGCAGGAACTGGTGCACCTGTCTCCTCATTTCAAGAGTGAAGTTGAGCACAGACAGCTGGGCAGCCAGAGCCAGGGCCCTATCTGTCATGAAGTGGATGCCCAGAAACAGTAAACACTTCAGCATGGAGAAGGACACAACCATGGTGGTCAAAATGAGTTCCAAAGGGGCCATTTCTCATAGGTAGGGACAACAACAAAGGTTCCTCTGGCTTGCACTTTCTGATGACTTTTCACCAACATCAAATGTTGTGTCCTCCCCCCCTCCCACCAGCTAATCTTCCCACGGCCCAGATTTAACTTCTCTTATTTTAGTTTCAGGCCATTTCGTCTTTCAATGGTGTCCCAAGCTGCCTGAAATAATTCTTGCCCTTCTTTTATGTAGCTCTGTCTTGCATATTTATGGGAAACTATCATATCCTCATAGGCCCTGGTTCTCTGGGTTCCACATATTGTGTCCCTTTAACCTTCCTTTATAGGTCAAGCTTTCTAATTCTTTTAATCATTTTTATTACCTTCCTTTATACTCAATCTCTCTCCATGGCTTCTTTTAAAAGCAAGAAAGCCTACACTTCAGAATATTTCAAGAAGGGCCCAAATGGGGGTGGGGCAGTCAGAGACCCCTGTTTTGGGTATTCTTTGCTCCTTTTGCCTCTGATGATGCTTGTATGGTTTCCCATTTTATCTTGGCCTCTACTCTTCCAAAGTCATCTGCCCTGAATGTCCCTTTTCCATGGAACAGTCTTATGGTCACTATGGGTCAATCCTCAGGCACAGGAAAGGAATTTAGGAGGTGCCAGGAGCTTGCAAGTTAAGGTTGGGAAGATTTGGGATGGGAAGAGGAAGAAACTACCAGGTATGGAACACCTGGGATGTGACAGGCACATTGTAAGGCACTCATAGATATTATTTCAGTGAATTTTTGCCACCTCTTTACAGTTAAGGAAAGTGGGGCTCAAAATTTTCAAGAACATAGCTAGTGAATGGCACATCTAGGATTCAAACACAGGCTGTGAGATGACCCCAAAAGATCTTCCCTTTCTACTGTGTGCAGGATCCTTTGAAGGAAGCAGGAGGAGCTGCAGAACTCTGAGCAGCAGGCAGGGGAGGGCTCTGATGTTTCCCTTGTACCCACAGAACCCAGATCCTGGGGTCCAGCTGCTTTCTTCTGACATGGCTCAATATAAAAACACCTCACTTGCTTTGGTCCAAATGCCTCTCCTTTTAGCTTGAACTCAGCACATTTCTTGCTTTGTGTGCAGAGGGCCCATGTGCCTGCACATCTTCCCAGTGACCTGAAGCGGCATATTGGGGCTGTTGTGTACTTTCTCTGGCTCCTAAGCTAGATGGAGTACATTTTCCAGCCCTGAGCTTGGAGATTTTCCTACTGGTTGTGCTGCCTCTTTTTCTGCTCCCCGTTAGGGCTGATGTGTGCGTGTGTGCGCGCACACGTGCATGTGTGCTCCCCTTACGATTTGTGTGCTTGGATTGGGCAGAATATAGTTTCTCTCAGTGGCTGGCCAGTCAGCAGGGGAAAGGACCTGGTGGCTGCTGGGCCCAACAAAACAGAGTGGCCAAGTTTCAGTGGTGGGACAGTTGTTTTGCTTGCTTCTCAGTGGAGACAGTGAATCATCTGCCACTGTTCTATTGCCACCCTGGCCCTCCCTGGCATAAGATTAAACACACAAAAGTAGTCCCCATTAGAAAACGTACAGGGAGCCAGGTGCAGTGGCACCCACCTGTAACCTCAGCTATTTGAGAGGCTGAGGCAGGCAGATCACACTTTCAAGACCAGCCTGGGCAACTTAGCAAGACTGTGTCTCAAAATAAGAATGGTCTCAGGATGTGGTGATCGAGTGTTGCCTACCCAGCACAAGGCTCTGGGTTCAATCTCCAACAACACACACAAATACAAGAAAGCCTTGGTTTGTGTGGGTGTGGGTAGGGTGGGGTCGTAATCAGCTGCTGTTTAGGCCTGGGGCTGGCTGGAGAAAAGCTTCTCAGACTTAGCTCTGGGGAAGCTTCCTCGATTTTATTCTTGAGAATCAGCCCCATAGGACACATTTACACTTCTAAAAACCAAACTACCATATTGCCATTGTGCTGGCCTTTGTGCTGGATACTGGGGACACAGAGGTAAGTGAGATATGGAACTTGTGTTCAAGGAGTGAGTAGTTTAAGGGGGGAAGATGACATGTAAGCAGGTCATGACAACTCAGGGTAAACTTCAGGGAGGAGGTTTCACACAGTGGGACCCCTCAGCCAGGCACCTCAGTGGCATGGAAGGAATGGCTTTTGAGGGAGACACTGGTGTGAAGAAAGATGTTCCAGAGCGGAGTGGAGGAGATGAGATGAGAGAGTAATCTGGGCCAAGTCACAGAGACCCTGTGTGTTATAGCAGGGAGGCTGACCCTTGTTTTGGAGTAATAGGGAACTCTTAAAGAAGGGTCTCAAGTAAGGAGAAGCCCATGGCAATTAACATTTTAGGTGACTCAAGCCAACAGTAAGATGGAAATCCTATTTGGGAGGGATGAAACTTTAAAAAGAGAGACCAATTAAGATGTGGTTACATCCATCCATGCACACATTGATCCTTTCAATAACTATTTCCCAAGTACTAGTACTGTATGTGTCAGGTACTGGGAGAGTGCTTGGTCTTCAGAGGTAGATAGGAGTCTGCCTCCCAGGGCTGATACAAAAGAAGTGAGGAGGCTTGGGCCTCTCTTATAAAACAGGTAGAGAAAGGAAGATGAAGTAAAACATTCTTCTGGAAGTCAGGTAAGTAGGGTCTAGTCATTGTATAGCTGGAGGGGTACAGAGCATGAAAGAGGCGCCAATGCTATCTACTTTTCCCTGCTGGATGATGCAGTGGCTAAGCCAGGATGTCAGCTCTTGGCATCTTTAGCACCTCGGTTAAACATGTAAGCTAAGGAGAGACACTGTGCTGGCCATATAGACTCAGCTCTGGGGCAAGTCTATCAGCACCCTTTCCCCTCTCAGCCTGACCGCCTTTCATCCCCACCTACAGAAGGCCTGGAGCTGCCACTTGGTGATGGGTGGCGAACCAACTGAGACAGTCACTCAGCAGGGGGCAGATGGTGACTGTGGCCATGGTGACTGCAGGTGCCCATGGACTCCTGAGCCAGAGAGCTGCAGGCAGTTGGTAGACAGGTGTGAAGCAGGAGGCAGGGATCAGGGTTGGAGGAAGAGCTTTGACATCATTAGTAAAAGAAACCATGAGAGCAGACAAAATTATTAGGGGGAGAGTGGTGTAGGGAAAAGAGCCTTGGACTAAATGTCAAGGTACCTTGGCTTCAGTCTTAGATTTGCCATTCATATAGTGTGACCTAAGATGGATTCTTCCTTCCCCTCAGGGCCTCAGAGGCCTTCAGCTATAAAATGAGATGATGAGATGATCAGACCAAATCAGTGGCCTCCAGACTTATTTTTAGTGGTTAAATCTTTTGTTCAAATAAAATCACACCCAGAATCTCAAGAAGTAGAAGAAATTGAACTGCTCTGGGGAAAGCTGAATGTCAAAGGCTTGGAGCTGGTCTCTGCTCTCTCCCTTAATTCTTAGCCCCTAGCTGTGGCACCTGAAGGCATTCTGGAGGGCACAGTTTGAAAACCAGAAATGTTGGGGCTTTCTGAGGTTCGCCCTCTGCACCCACCCTGGAGTCCAATTCATAATCTGGCTTTGGGTAAGGGAGGTGGAGACTGAGCACTGGCCCTTCTGCAGTACAGTAGGGGTGGATGGAACAGGGAGAGGGAGCTGCCTGTTCCACATCACTTTTTATTTCAGTATTCTTGTTAAAATCTAAGGTCTTTCATTTTTTCCTTTAAAAGGGGAAGCAAGGTGGACTAGCAGAACAGGCCGTAACACACTGCAGCCTCCTCTGCTCCTACAGCTCCAGTTGCTTCTGCTTTGTCATCCTCAGGCTTCATCAGTGGGTCTTGATTATTTCTGTTTCCCCTCTAGAGCATTGAAGGAGGTATTTTTAAAAACCAGCTAAAGCCAGGACTGCTTCTTTCTCACTCCTTTGGAAGGCCTGAGCAACTGATGATCCACATTCCCAGAGGAGAGGACCCTGAGATGCCCATCCTCCTTCTCCGGCAGGGAATGGGAGCCTGCTGGTCCAGGAGTGTGAGTTACATTCATGTTCAGAAGCTGGGCTGCTTCCTAGCTGTGCGTCTGCAGCTAGGGGACCACCTCAATGTTCAGCAGCCCATGGAGCCAAAATGCCCCAGGCACTTGTACTGGAGCTGTCTGCCCCCCACCCCTGCCTTCCAGCCCTCTGTGGCACCAGTCTGCTCTCCTACCCTGACCTGGCCCTCCCTTTGGCCCCCTCACCGCCAGTCTATCCCTGAAGGGCCCCCTGTGGCTTGCCAAAGGATTGATTTGAAGATGCATATTTTATCTAGTCTGCCCTCCCCCGGGAGGGTGCATGATCTTCAAACTGAAGATCATAAGAGAAGTTCCTCTGTCCATATGGAGACATTGCTCTGCAGTGCTGAAGGCATTTGAGGCTGTGCTTGTCAGAACTTTCATGTACGTAGGGGAGAGAGAGGAGGTGGTGAGAAGATCAACCTGTGGGTCTGGCCTGCCCCCTGCTTCCCATCTTGGAAAGCTGCCATGGGTGGCAGGCAGAGACAACAGGGCTATCTACCTTGTTAGTGTAGCCTTTAGCAGGTGGCAGTAGGCTGACGTCCCTTGTGGCCAGGGTGAGCTGCAGTGTCATTATTAGGGCAGCCTGGCTGGATATTGATCAGCCCTGCAGAGGCCTGGGAGGCTGGCAGATGGAGCCGCCACGCAGATCACTGTCCATGCACCTGGTTGAATAGAGCCCCTAGAAAGTACATTTTGAGGTGACAAGATCAAAGTGGGCCTGGGACCTCACCACTAACAGCCCTTTTCTGTAAAATAATGCCCAGGGGTCTTGCATGCCTCTCGTGGGGTCCTGGAGGCCCTTTTCCTGGGAGGACCATTCTTGCCTGAGCAGGCCTCCAGCAATCCCTCACCAGCAGAGCTATCTGGGCTGCCTTCCTCTACAGGAGGAGCAAGGGCTTGGGAGTGCGTCTGTGACTTGTCCTATAAACAGTAGCGTTAACAAGCTCTAATTGGCTATTAAAGGAAAAAGCAGGCCTATAGATGCTGCAGGCTAATTAACCCTGGGAGTCCAGAGTGATGGGAAGAATCTCTGCAGGGCTGCGTGTGAGCGCTTCTGTGCTGAAGTGTGTCTGCCCCAGCGGCAAGCAGAGATGATGTGCCTGCACAGCCGACCTCACAGCATCACAGGGGGCCCTGCCTCATGGCCAACAGCCCAGAGAATCAGGCCTGAAAGAGCCTCAGACTCATCAAATCTGGTGCACTACCTTTACAGATGAGGAAACTGAGGCTAGTGGAGGAGGTGGGTCTAAGGCCACACAGCTGATTGGTGGTGGAGCAAAGATTGAACTTGGAGTTTGACAAGGCCAGACTTATTGAGGGAAGCCACCTCTACACGTGATGATCACCCAGCCTGCATAGTACTGGGCTAGAATAACAGCCTGGCCTGAGGAGGGACTGCTGCACTCTCCCTGGGGTTTCAGGGAGGCTCTGCAGGGTCACAGAGTCTGAACTACATTTTGACCAAGAAGGCTGTTGATGTAGATGTTAGAGGAGGGTTTATGGTAGAGGAGCCTGGGAAGCTGAAATTCAGTGAGGCCCAAGGTGAGAGAGTAGAGGTTGGAGAGGTGATTTGGAGCCTGTGATCAGGGCACTATCCTGGGAGCAGTAGGGAGTGAGTGTAGACATGGCTTCCTCATATTGTTCTTCTGGAGGAGAACAGAGACAGGCAGCATGATTTGGGTTGAGGACACCTGGAGAAGCTGATGCTGTGGACTAGAGAAGTAGGAGACTATCAGGCCATGGTGCAAACATATAGAGAGCTTACTGGCTGACCAGAGCTCTGCTCTTTGTACCATCTTGCCCCTTACCTGCCCAACTTGTAGGCTGTCAGAGCCAAAAAGAGGCCTTTAGAAATCTTGAGGTTGATGGCCCTCATTTTACAGGAGGGAAACTGAGACCTAGGGAGGAGATGTGACTGTGGTGGGGCAGCTCCCTGGCTAGCACCCTGGTGGCTGCTCCCCAAAACTGTCTGTACACTTCTCCTTAAGATCAAATGTGTCTTCTGCCTCTTCCACCCATCCTTAGTTCTCTTCCCAGGTATTTTCCTTTGATTCCCTGACTTCATCACTCTAGCCCCCTACCCAGGACCCCCTGCCTGTGGTTCACAGTAGACTAGGCAACTGGTTATGTTCTCAAGGAAGGGATGTCATGAGCCCTTGGTTGACTGTGCTGATTGTGGGGAACAGTGGTGACAGCCCGAAGCACTAGCTAACTCCAGATCCTGGTGCCTGCTGGCACACTGTGTTAGAGACAGTTTAGCTAGGTGAGGCCCCAGTTGCTAGAGGTTCCACAGGAGATGGGGTGAGCCACAGTGCACAGGGTGCATTTATTATGCACACAGTGGCTCTTAGAAAGGTGCCAGTGACACATTCTCAGCTTGTTGGCATGCTCCCTGGGTGTGGTTTACGTTAGATGATGTGTGGGGTCAGGGATGTCAGTTCTTTGTGGGAGGGGGTGGTATAAGGAAAGAGAAGCCCAAAAGTGGTCTCTTCAGGGCAGGTGTGTGTGTGTGTCAATTCCTGCTCCTGCCCTGTCACTTTCCCTCACTATCTGCACCCTTCCCCTGCCCATCTCCAGTCCCAAGCTACTGTCTCCCCCTTCCAGTGTTCTGGGGGCTGGAGGTGGGATGGTTTAGCCAGAGCTAAGCTGACATCACTTGTATGATGCGTTCTCACCTCCATCTAACTCATTTTTAACACGTATTTTGCAAAAGGCTATTTTACTTTTATAAAATGGAAATCAGACATACATTTCTACAACCAACTTAAAATATATATAATGTTCTAAATACAAGGGATAAATAAATAGAAAATGACATAATAAAATGTATTTTAACATAAAAATATGTGGACATTACTATACTTATAGGGCAAAAAATAATTCCCCAAGTTTCTGGAAAGCCCCTTTAGATTCCTGGTAAGAACCACTGACTGGCTTTGAGTGTAGGGAAGCTTGGGTTAAGAGTCTGGCCAGTTGCAGATAGCCCTGTGACCTTAGGCAAGTGAGTTAGCCTCTGAGCCCTGAGCTTTTCATCTGGAATTTGCATTGAAATCAGGCTGCCCTCGGGCTGGTGAGAGACATTGTCAAGCTGTAGTATTTTAAAACTCTCAACACAGGACAGGCTTTCCCTCTCACCACTATCCCCTGATAATATTTACAATATCCTTGCTCCTCACCTTTGTGCTGGACTTTACCTCTGAAAGCCGTTTTGTTGCCTTCATGTCACCAGAGCCTGCTCTTTCCCATCTCCCCAGCTCTGGGGCTCCCTGTGCCAGCTGAACAGCCCAGTTCCTGCTTCCTTCCAGCCCTCTACCCCACATCCTACCCTCAGACCTCCTTTTCATTTCTGGCTTGTTTGGTTACACCACTGCTGGGGCGGGGTGTGTGTGGGGGGGATCACACAGATCTCAGGAGCCCATTTATCCCCACCTGAATACATACTTTCTTATACACTGTGGATACATTGTATTAATGGAAGGAAGCAGGGTCTTGGCCTAGCCCAAGCTCTTGGTAAATTCTCACTACCCTCCCTGAGTAAAGACTCATCTCCCCTGGGGAAGAGAACTTATCCCACTCCGCCTACATCCATGTGCATCATTGATAGCCCCAAGCACTGGTACATCTTGCACTTTCTATTTCCCATTACCACTAGATGGTGATGCAACCATATGACCCTCTGACCCAGGTGGCGAAGCGAGGACAGTGTACTGCACAGGTGCCTGCTTCTCTCTGTGACTCATGATCCTCAAGTCTACTTCTCCAAAGCCTGGCTCAAACTGTCTGCCCCAAGGACAGACCCACCTGACCACTGGATATCAATGACTTGTGGTCATGGCCATGACCTTAGCCTCCAGACCCCCATTTTGTACCTACTCTGAACCTGGGACTACTATAGGCACTGGGGTAGGGTTTGGTGAATTAAAACAAGCAAAAATCACTCTCTCTCTTATGAAGAATACCAACAGTAAATGTGTGTGTGTGTGTGTGTGTATGTGTGTGTGCGACATGTACATTCCTATGTATCTATATAGTCTGTTAGTGATAAGGAGAAAACTAAAGCAGGAAGGAGATGGCAAAGGTCTAGGGGAAGGGTGTTACATTTTAGAAAAGGTACACAGGGAATGTCTTACTGAGAAAGTAACACTTGAGTAAAGAATTATAAGAGTGAGAGGAGAGCCCTGCAGTTGTCTGGGGAAGAACATGTCAGCAAGGGAATAGCAGGTATGGGCTTAGAGACCCAGAGGCAGCAGTGGGCCTAGTGGGTCCAGGGCACAGCCAGGTAGCTCCTGTAGCTGTTCCACAGCCAGCAATGGGCAGAGCAGGAGGAGATGAGGTCAGACTTGGGTGTGAGCATCAAACCACATGGTTTCCTTAGCATAAGGTGAGAAACAAAGTTCTAGCAAAGTAAAATCATGATCAGACTTAGATTCTGAAGGGATCACTCTGGTTGCTACACTGAGAATAGACTGAAGGGGGCAAGGGAAAAAGCAGGGCCACTAATTTAGGAGGTTCTTGCAGGTGAGAAAGGATGGTGGCTTGCACCAGGGGTAGGTAGCAATAACAGTAGTAAGGAGTGAAATTCTGGATACATTCTGGAGTAAACCCAACAGAATTTCTTGATGGTTTGGATATGAGATAAAGAGGAGTCAGGAGTGACTCAAAAGTTTTGCCTTGACACCTATGGAGGTGGCATTTTCTGTGACAGGAAAGACAACTAGACTGGATTTGAAAGTGTCTAGGTTCATTCTTGGTATATCAAGTCTGGGATGCCCCTGAGACAATACCAGGAGATGTCTGGAGGCTGCTGGAATGTGAGTCTCCAGCTCAGGAGACTGGATTCTACTGGAAATGTAAATTTGGGAGTCATCAGCACATATATTGTATTTAAAGCCCTAAGACTGAGTTTGTGTGGACAGAAGAGGATTGAAAAATTAGGAGATCACAGAGGCCAGCAAAGGAGAATGAAGAGGAGTAGCCAATGAGTAGGGAGAAACCTTGTAAGCATTGGCTTCCTGGAGCCAAGGAGAGAGTGATTTCTTTGACAGACTCCTGAGAGGCCCAGGAAGACAGGCCTGAGAAATGGGCTCACTGCTCTGAGGATTTTTGTTTCACTTTGTTCTCGTGCTCCACACTTATTTTTTAAGAGTCCTCAGGTCATGGTCATTTCTGTCAGAATGGAGCTTGAGTCCCCATCCCTGCAGAAAGCAGGAGAGAGGGTTTGTGCTCGTTGAGAGGGAAAGGTACCAGCATACTTTCAAGCTAATTATTTCACTTCTCCCCTACAAGAATAGTTACAGAGTTGGTGGAATATTTGTAGAGTTAAGAAAATGGGGCCCAGAGAGGTAACATTACTAAGCTTAGGTCAAAGACTTTTAAGTCACTTTGGCCAGTAGAATCTTCTGTGATGATGGAAATGTTCTTTATCTGCTTTTTCAAGAATTGGATCCATGGGATACATGTAGCTATCAGCAAATGAAATACAATTAGCGCTACTGGACTGATATTTTAATTGTATTTGACTTAAATTTAAATGTAAAGACCCATGTGTGCCTAATGGCCACCTTCATAGATGATGCAATTAATTCTAAGTGGCTAAAATTACATTTAAACATAGCTCTTCTGACTCAGGGTCTGGGTCTTCCAATTTCTTCTCTGTTTCCCATGAAGATGTTGAAATGTTTCAGTGGGGCAGAGTTGGCTTGAAATAGTGCGTCTTTGGTACAGCAGAATTGAAGAAGGGGCTTCTCTGACGTTCTGGGGTCTATCAGATAGTTTATAAGTCCTCTGAGGTGTCTGGACACCTTTTTCCTGTGCTGTCAGCTCAACTGGGCCTCTATGAGTGAGAGTATGCAGGGGAAGGGGTACCTGTCTATGTGACCACTTATAAACCCTACCATCTCTCAGTTTCCTTCATGAAGCTTTCCCTGTCCACTCTATTGACCTGAAAGCACTTCAAATCTTTTGAAATACTGTTATTTAAACCTTTGGGGGGGCAACTAGACTGTACCTGGTGTTATTGTCAGTATTTCACTATGTCTGCGTCCTCACTCCAGACTCACTTAGTAAATTCCTGCAGGCAGGTGAATTATGACATATTCTGTTTCTATTTCATGGTAGATACAGAATGATGTAAGAGACTATCCTGGTAATACCAGTCTAAACCAGTGATGGTGAACCTATGGCATGTGTGCTGCAGCAGGCACTCAGAGCCCTCTCTGTCAGCATGCAAGCCAAGTGTATGAATTATTTTTTCTAAACTAAAATCTCAGTATTCAGGTTTAATTTGCAATGTTGGTACTTCACGATAAATAAGTTGGTTTTGGGTTGCAGTTTGAGCACTCGATCTTTAAAAGGTTTGCCATCACTAACCTAGACTAATGTTTAGAAAACTGTAAGACCTCAATAAAAGTCCATTTAATAACTAGCTAAAATTAGAATCATATAGTCTCTGTTTAGACTTCTCAGTTCTGCCCACTAGCTTTGTAGTCCAAGGTAAAACAGTTCTTTGAAATCCAATTTCTTCATCTATCAAATGTGATGACAGTGTTTCTTGTGTTCTCAAAGGGATCAAATGAGATAATAACTGTCGAAGTTTTTGCAGTGTCTGGCACATAGCAGGTGCTTATTATGTGATAGTGTTTCTTTATATCTCTTATAATTATGTGTATTTGGTTTATTCTTCACTAGACTGTGATCCTGTGCAAGTAGAGACTGTATTTTACTCACTGATGTCCTCCACAGCACTTCTACAATGCCCTGAACACATTAGGTTCTTAGAAAAGCTGTTGGATTTATCGCTTGCTAGATAACTCTGGCCCCAGCTCTGGAGACGTAGCAGAAAGAGATGTGACCAGGGCACCAGGGAGCATTTGTAGGTGCCTAAGCTTAGAGGAGTCACAGCCTCTAGCTCAGCTTAGATGTTTGATGATAATTTACAAACAGTCTCACTACTTCTTCTCAGGGGACTATTGAATTTCTTGAGATCTCAGAGCTGCCCTAACTAGCTCTCCTCCTGGAACATAAGCCCCCTGAGGATAGGGACATGTCAATTTTGTTCACTGCTCTGTCTATAGCAACATGTAGTATGTAGAGGGTGCTCAACAAATGATTGTTGGATGGAGGAATACCTCTATAAGTGGGCATTAGAAGCAAGATTTTACAGCAAGAATCTGCAAACTCTTCTGATAAAGGGCCAAGAGTAGCTATTTTAGACCTGTAGGTAACTCAAAAGCAGCCATAGGTAATAGATAAATAATGTTCAGAAATGTGTTCCAATAAGATATAATTCACAAAAGCATGTGGCACGTGGCTTTCCAATTGTCTCAGCACCATTTGTTGAGAGTCTGTTCTTCCTCCATTCAGTAATCTTGGCACTGTTGAAATCCGTGGGCTATGAATATTTTGGTTTATTTATCCCATTGATCTACATGGCTAGCATTATGCTGTGCTGTTTTGTTACTTTTAGTTTTGTAGTTTTGACATCAACAAGTATTTGTCCTCGAACTTTGTTTTTCTTTTTAAATATTGTTTTGCCTATTCAGGGTTCTTTGCAACTCTATATAAATTTGAAGACAAGCTTTTACATTTTCATAAAAGTGTGCTTTGGAAGTTTGATAGAGAATATATCAAATTACTGCCAATTGTATGGAATCACTTTGGGGAGCATTGCCATCTTAACAGTATTAAGTCTTCCAGTCCATGAACATGAGATATCTCTCCATTTAATTGGATTTTTAATTTCTTTAATCAGTATTTTGTAGTTGTATACAAGTCTTTTATCTCCTTAGTTTAATTTATTCTTAGGTATTTTATTCTTTTCAATAATATTATAAGTGGACATCTTTTCTTAATTTCCTAATCACATTATTCATTGCAGATATCTAGAAAGTCAATTATTTTTATATGTTGATCTTGTAACTGTAACTTTGCTGAATTGGTACAGGGGTAAATCTTTATAAGCTTGGTTATTGCATTAGTCAACTTTCTTTACTGTAATGAGCATCTAAAATAATCAGCTTATAAAGGTAAAGATTATTTTGTCTCACAGAGGTTCCAGTCCATGCTTGGCAGACCCATTTCTATTGGGCCTGTGGCAAGGCAGCACGTTGCATCACAGTGGGCAGCATGTAGCTTTAGCCTGGCAGAACTCTTCACGTCATGGCCGGCATTTGTAAAATGGGGATGGGGGCTGGATTCACACTCCTTTTGAGGGCACACCCCCAGTAACCTGCAGCCTTTCCACCAGGCCCCACCTCTAAATCTTTCCACCACCTCCCAACAGTACCAAGCTGAGCCTCTAACATATGGGCATCTGGAGGGTGCCTCAGGTCCAAACTATAGCAGATGTGGTAGTGGATTCTTAAATTTGACAGGTAAAAATCAGCAACAAAAGTAAAAATAGATAAATTGGACTTCATGAAGTTGGAATATTTACATATCAAAAGACATTATCAAGAAAGTGAAAAGAAAATCTACAAAATGGGAGAAAAGATTTGCAAAGAGTATATCTGATAAGGATTTAATATTCAGAATATATAAAGAACTCTTACAGATCAACTATAAAAAGATAAACAACTCAATTATAAAATGGGCAATAGAGTTGAGTACACATTTCTCCTAAAAAGATACACACATGGCCAACAAGCAAAAGAAAAGATGTTCAGCTTCACTGATCCTAAGGAAATATAAATCAAAACCTAGCAAAATACCACTTTGCACCCACTAGGATAATTATATATAAAGAATAAAAACTAAAATTAAATACAGTCAGAAGGTAATAGGTGTCAGCAAGGATGTGCAGAAATAGGAACTTTCCTGAATTGCTGGTGGGAAGGTAAAATGGTACAGCCACTGTGAAAAACAGCTGGGCAGTTCCTCAAAAAGTTAAACATGTAACTACCAGATGGCCCAGCAGAGAGAAATGTAAAAGGCTATACACAGATACTTACACACAAATCTTTATGGCAGCATTGTACATAATAACAAAAAGGTGGGAACAACCCAAATGTCTATCAGCAGATAAATGGATAAACAAACTGTGACAAATCCATAGACTGGAATATTATTTAGCCATAGAAAGGAACTTGGATGACCCTCAAACACTATGCTAAATTACAAAGTTGGACAAAAAAGGACAGGATATCATGTGATTCCTTTATATGAAGCATACAGAATAGGTAAATCTGTGGAGACAGAGGCACATTCGTGATTTCCAGGGGGTAGAGGGAGGAGGGAATGGGGACTAATTGGGTTTCTTCTGGGTTGATGAAAACATGTTTGAAACTAGAGAGAGATGATTGCTGCACACTGTAAATATGTGCACTAAATCCTATTGAATTCTACACTCTAAAACATAGGACTGTATTATGAAATGGCATGAGTTGTATAAATTTTACTTTAATCAAAAAGATAAACACATGGTAGGATTTGGCCTGTTGGCCATAGTTTGGTGACTCGTGTTCTAGAACAGTTTTCCAGACTACAGGCCAAGATGCATTAGTGGGTTGAGAATTCAGTTCAGTGGATCATAACTAGCAATTTTAGAAAAATTTTTCCAAAATGGAATAGAACACATCAGTGACATCATACACAGTAAAGTGTAACTGTTTCATGAAATGCTTTTTATACTTTTATATATATCTATTGGTATGTGAATCCTGGTTAATGGTGTGATATGTATTTATTGCTATAGACGATGCATAATAAAAGCTTGAAAGCCACTTCTTACATAGTCCTTTGGACTTTTTATGGGTCAAATTCAGTGTCAATCCACATTTTCACTCCTTTCTCCTGGAGGCCCCAGTGTCTCAGGCTGCTGTCTGACCGCCCCCCTTTAGCCACAGGAAGGCCTCTAGGACTTCACCTTTGGCAATCCCAGAAGGCTGCTTTCCAGTATCTGGCCTGGTCTTGAGCTTGCTAAAGTCCCTTGGATACTGGGAAGCCACCATGACCAAACCTATTTGCTTTCCACTCAACGGAGACACAGAAACTCCTGCCTGTTTGCTGGTGTTGAGTTGTATATGCTGAAGTCTGTGCCCCTCCAGGGAAGGCAGCATGGGCTCTAGAGCTGACTTTGATCTCTGCAGGTAATTCTTTGTAACACATTTTTACTGCCATACCACTCTTCTAGCTGCCCTGTGTAGAGTAAATTTCTTGTCTGGCCAACATTCAGACCCAGTTTCTTCTAATCTCCTGGATGAATCAGTCCCAGGATTTTGTCTCAAGCTCTTACTCCCAGCTTCCCCACCTCTTTCATCTGACAGAGTTGGGTTGTGTGGGCTCTGAGTGTGAATGTGCATGTGTGGGTGTGGACATGTGGGTTTGAGACCATGTGGCTGTATGTGAGCCTCTCTTAGGTCTTCCCTCAGTGCCTCCCCTTCTGCAGGCCTGGAGGAGGCCTCATGTGGAGCCTGTGGAAGAGTCATAGTGGGGAACAGCATGGACAAGTGGACTCCCAGGACAGAGGCTGTTGGTCTGTGGTATGCTCTGAGGTTTTAGGAGTGCAAGGGACCCTTAAAGAACTGAGGGGGCCAAGGAAAAGCTTAGCCTTCTGGGACTTTTATAGTTCAAGGCATACAGGTAGCTTGTTCTGTGCAGTGTCAAACCACTATGAAGTGCAGAGTGGGGAGTGTGGGACTAAGACCCTAGGAAGCTGTGACTGGGGATGGCAACTAGCCCCTTCCCCCTCTGTGACTGCCAGCCCAGCAGGCCTCCTGATTTCAGGTCCCTGTTCTGCAGGTGAGTGCTACTCAGTAGCCTTGTCTCCTATAGGTACTGTTCTTTGTTATGATCATGGTGCCATATCAGGTACTGACATCTACATCGCAGTGCTGTGGTCTGACACTGACAGGCCTCGTGAAAAGAAGAAATATCCACAACTCCTCTCTGACTCTAGAAATGATCCTAGGGCATCTCAAAGCTCCTGGGACAACCAAGCTTGGCCTTATTACCTTTGTCAGCATGGAGCCACCAGGCCTAGGTAAGCCTGCCAGGACCAGGTTCTCAGGAGGACATTGTGATACCCATTTACAGAGACCTCGGGACAAGAGAAAGATGAAAGTAATGATACTACATCCCCAGGGAGCTATGGAAGGGGAGCTCAGTACATGAGTTGGACCACATGCCCTGGAAACTGGAGCCATAAGGTCTCAATTTGTCACTTTATTGGCTGACACCGAGTCCTGGCTGCCAGCCTGCCAGGTATAGCCACTCTGTTCTGGGCTGTGTTGAGGAAAGGCCTGAGGAAGCACCTGTCAGTGTGTAGGCTGAATCAGCTCTGTACTCTGCTTCCAGCAGGCTCTGCCTTTCTGTTTCTCTGAGTGAATCCATATGACTCCATAACCTCAAAGTCCCCTTTTGATGGCAGACTGATTAGGGTAAGGAGGGTTGATCCAGAAGCTGTCATCCCACTGCCTAACCAAACTAGTTCCAATAATATCCTACTGTTAACAAAGCATCTCAAAATGTCATGGCTTAACATAACAGCAGTCATTGGTTTAGCTTATACATCTACAGTTTGGGCAGGAGTCAGTGGGGAAGGTTCTAGGCTCACCTCTGCTGTTGAAGGATCTGCTCTGAGATGGCCAGGGCTGTGCAGTTGATTCTGCATACATACTGAAGGCTCCTTCAGAACTAGGGCTGAGGCCTCTGGTCCTCTCCATGTGGCCCAGTCCATGTGGCCCCTCTGCAGGGCACCTGATCTTCTTTACAATATGGTGGCTGGGTTCCAAGCCTGACTAACCCAAAGGAGATGTGCAGAAGCTGTCTTGTCTTTGACAATGGACCCAGCAGCAATCTTATAGAATCATTTGTGCTACAGTCACAAGGCCACCTAGAATCAAAAGGAAGGACCCTGGAGGCCATCTCCTCACAGGAGATTATGCCAAAAGCATGTCATAAGAAGAGCACATGGATGGGAGATTGTAGCCATTTTTAGAAAATTCAAACTCCATAGGAGCCAGAGAGAAGGAATGGCCAAATTTTGAGCATTTTACTACATACACAGAACTCCAGGGACTTTGTGGGTGGCAAGGAGTACAAGGACAAGATGCCAGGAAGTGACTCTTGCCACGAGCACAGGGAATGACCTTAGCTATGGTACCTGATTTGCTTCTGTGCTGGATGTGGGAGGAGGGAAGCCAAGCTTTTGATCTACTGCTTTGATATATGTGAGAGACCCTTTGTGAGAAAAATCCTAGGGGAAATTGTGTTTATTGAGTCTCCTTACCTCCTCCCTTCTCTAGCTCAGCTCACCAGAAGTCCCTGAAGAATAATCCTTATCAGAGAGAGACCCGAAATATCTTGCTACTTAGCAGCCAGGCAGAGGAGGGGAAGTGCAGGACTCTGAGGCGCTAGCCCTGGCAGCTGCAAGGTTGGCCAGTGTGGGTTTTTTCCCCTTTTGAATCTCTGGATCCTGGAACTGAGCCACGTTCAGGGAGATTCCCCCAGTCTGGTGCTCCTTTAGGGAATTCGAGCAGCCTCCAGAGGAGAGAGGTAGCTGCTTGTTCTGGTAATAAAGCTGCCCCTCTAAAGGTTAATTGCCCTCAGCCACGTGGGGCCAAACATAGTTGCTGAGCTGACTGTCCTGATATTCTGCTGAAGTCTTTCCTTTGCTGAGTTAGGGAACCTGCTGCTCGGAGGCCAGGACAGCTGTACACAGGCCCTCCTCTCTCACCCGTACCCCACTGTGCATTTACAGGACTCCAGCAAGCAGCTGGCTCCTTACTAATGGCTGAGAGCCTAAGCAGACTCAGGGCTGCAACGTTTACCTGGTCTGGCCTAGGAACATTGACAAAACCAAAAGCTTGGAGACAAGCTCTTGGTGGGAGTTGTATAAATAGTCCTCCAGAGATCCTGCCAGCTTGGAAATTCAAAGTCGTTTCTAAGCCATCTTTTGCAAAGGGAAGGCCAAGGATCACTGATTCAGAATCTTACCTGGACAACTTATTAAACATGCAGACTGTAGGCTGACTGAATCTCCAATGTCTTAGTCAGTCCTCTGCATTTTAACAAGCACCCCCTGAAGTCTGAAATCTAATTCTTACCCCAAGGGCAGCAATTCCCTGAATCCCTCTTGAGTGCCTACTCTGTGCTATGGGTTGTTAGGTGCCAGAGATATGAGGAGAAATAAGAAAGGTAGGAGAACTGTTTCCAGAAATTCATGGACAAAGTTTTATTATCTGAAACTAGGGGTTCACTTCCCCAACCTATTTCACCTTCTACCAAGGCTTGGGGATTTTCTGCAAATGCCGACTGATAGAAAAGGAAAGGTCAGTTTGATAGGGGGACTGGGGAATTGATGCCATCTGGTTTTACAACATGGGACTTTAATAATAACCATATTTTACCTTTTTTTTCATACTTTACTTTTATGTGACCCATCTAATTATTCCTGCAAATAGACAAGTCTAGAAGTTTTTGTTCTGTACACAAAATACTTTGGACAGCTGTTCCCCCATTCCACAAAGCTCCTTCTTTTGAGGCTCTTTGAGGTTCTCTGATTATACTAAAGACTCTGAGTGTTTCTCTTATTAAAAAAGCAGTAAAGTGTAGAAGCAAGGGTGTTGGAGAAGGAATAAAATGACCAGGATTCAAGTGCCCGCTCCGCTTCCCATGAAACTTAGAGTGTGCCTTTCTGTCTGTCTATTCCCATCTAATACATTAATCCTCACTGTCTACTTTGTGGGGATCACACTAGTGGGGCAGATGAGGGTGCTTTAGAAACTGAGAAGTGACTACATACATGTAAACATTATGGATAGTAATAGGAACTTGGTACCCTGGTTTCTGAGGTGTTTCCAGGTCTCACTTGGATAGTAGTCAGTGAGAGGCAAAGGCAGAAACAAAAGGAACAACTGACCCCATGTCACATCCTAAATCCCAAATCCACAAAGATGTAAGCTTTCCTCTGTTCCAACTAATCCTCTAGCAACTTGGAGAAATAGGTAGGACAGATGTTATCTGTTTAGTGAGGAGATTGGGCTAGATATTTTCTGGGGCCTTTTCCAGCTCTAAAATTAAATAAACCTATTATTTGCCAGATGCGAAAACTAAACTGGACAGAGCTGACACACTCAGGGTGAAAAGGCCTCTCTGAGGCTACATGACTCATTAATGACAAAATTCAAGTGCCACTGGGACCCCTGGCTTCCACCTGCCCATCTTCCCATAGACGCAGTTGTCACTCTCTGGCCCGTTAATGACCAAGCATATATTGGTTCTGAGTGTGGCCTTCTGTGTGCACAAAATGGTTCCTTTCTAGCTGTGTGAAGCATCAGCTGTGTGGCCCCTTCCTTCTGAATGAGCACTTTGAGTCACAGTAGTCTGTCTCCATGGACTGGAATGTGTTGGTCAGTTTCTATGTGCACGAGTCAATGGGAGCCTGGAGCTCTTTCCCCATGGAAGAAAATGCATCTCCATACTCTGTGTCCACTGGCTGTGAGGCTTGAACGTGGGGCCTTGCACAGCCACTCTTAGATCCAGTTTCTCTGGCTGCTCTGCCACCCCAGGGAGGCAGAATGAATGGTTACTGCTTAACCTCTTTAAATGTTAATGATTCATGTTATTTTAAAGTCTGTTTGTATGACTAGAGGCTTTTTGCTAGAGGCCTGGAGAATAAGGAAGTGGGTAAATAAATAAATTGGGAGCCCTCAGCAGACTCCCAGGCAGAGGGTAGTGCATAACCCAAATTGGCTATACCTAGACTGCTTCCTTGGGGTGGGTAGGGTGAAGCAGCCACCATTGGGCCCTGGTGTCCATTCTGGAACAGGATGGGCTGTGCTGAGCTGTAGTAGGCAGTCAGTTCCAAGCCAGAATCTCTGATTAATACAATACTGCACCAGACTCTATGTTAGGGAAGCGTGCCTTCCTCGAGAGACATTAAATATTAATAGCAGCAATAGAGGCAGAGGGTAAACAAAAGCCAGTAATAAAATGTTCATTTTAAGGGCAATGGTGTTAAATCTGATAGGTGAGAGTAGAATGAGTATTTTGAGAGTGGAGCAAAGGCCTTGGATTCCTTAGGGCTTTTCCCAGTGGGTTTCCTAAGATGGGGCCAGGTGCTCTGCATGTCAGCTGCTGTACAAATAGCAGAACAATCTGGTGTCCTTCCCTTGTCTCTTCCATGGCCCTAGGTATGCAAAGAGAAAGAAAAACTCATCCCGGGCTGTGGGAGCTATGAGTGTCTCAGGGAACACTTCTGAGTCACACCCTGACACAGCACATTTTTATCAAGGGAATCTCTCAGGATGGTCCATGTTCAAGAAGATAGACCCTTCCAGAATCTAAGGGCAGAGATTGCCAGGGCAGAAACAGGCCTTAGAGACCATTTTTTTCCTACCTCTAACCATCTGGCAGAACCATACCAGATAGGTTGATCCTTAGTGTTTCCCAAGGAAGAACTTACTGTTCATTGCGAGATTAGCCAAAGAGAAGGCATAGCTGACTATTTGGAAGATTCGGAGGCTTTTTGGGATTGGAGAGGAAGGGGTTTCTTCCCTAGGGTCCTGGGGCCATGATAAAAAACCCCAAAGTTTATGTAGAGACAGGAAGTGTGTTTTGTGAGGGATGAGAAGCAACTGAATCCTCCCCATACTGTTGTTTGAGTAGCTTCATGTAGAATCCCATTCATTCATCCATTCGTGCCCTCGGGACATAGTGACTTCCTGCCAGAGATGTGCAGTGCACTGGGTGAGGTGCCCTGGATGCAGTCATGGCAGAGCACACAAAGTCTCTGCCATCATCCACTTACAGCCAGCAGGGAAGTGAAACAGATGGGTCAGTAAGCAGTAATTGTGAAGTGGGGTGGATACTCTTATACTGAAACTTCAAGGTGCTGAGAGAGCCTGGGGTGCAGGGATACCTACTTGGTCTTAGGGTGGGAGAAGCCTTCTCAGAAGATGTGATCGGGAAGCTGAGCTTTGATGTCCAGCCATATGGTTTGCTGGGGTAGGGTTGGCAAGGAGGGGGCCATAGAGGCAGAAAATGAAGCCAGAGAGGCAAGATTTGACAGAGGTAAAGGAGCAAGCTTGCTGGGCTTGTGAAGTCCCTTAGCCAAGGCTGTCTAAGCCATTTTCAGCTCAGTCAGGAAAATCTCTAAAATCAGTCATCTCTGGGTCCTGCAGAGTCCATATTGACAGAGGACACAGGCCCTTCCATTCTTCTCTCTCAAATTTGTCCTCTGCTCACATCCTACCAGGGACAGGAATCTCACAACAGCCTGATATCAGTCAGTTTTTCCTGATAACAAGGCCAAAGCTGAGTCTCACTGCTTCCTTATTCTGGCCTGTTGGACCTTCAGGGGCCTGGAGAAGGTGGACTCTTGCATCTTCAGGATGCCTCTTTATATACTTGAGATCAACAACCACAGCAATTCCAGATTTTCTCTACCTGGGAATGAATATTTTCTGCTTCTTCATTTATTTCTCATATGATGTGATTTCCATGTGTGTTTCTATCCCAGGCTCTTTTTTCTAGTTTGGCATTGTTGTAGTTACTTTTCTAGTGCTAAGACAAAATACCCAACACTCAAAGTTAAAGGAGAAAAATTTATTTCAGCTCACAGTTTGTAGAGATTTCAGGCCATAGTCAGCTGGCTCTATGGCAGGGCAGTGTAGCAAAGGGACATGGCAGAGCAGAAACAGTCTATGGCAGGGCAGGCAGGAAGCAGCAAGCAGCAGCCTGCTTTCTTTCTGTCCCTTTATATTCCATCCAGGCTACAAGCCTATTGATTGGTGCTACCCACACCCAGGGTGATACTTCCATTATCCACACCCAGAACTATGCTAAGCTAATTTAATTATCACATACCCTTAATCCCAGTATCATTCACTCTAATCCAGTATTGTATACTCATGATCCAGCCACCTCCCAAAAACCTCTCCTATGAGCCCATGAGGCTTTGGGGGGACATCTAGATACAAGCCATAACAGGTATTATCCTTCTAAATGGAGTGGCTATGCTGGCCACAGTATTCTGCATTAGTCTTGCTAGAGTAGAGATTAGAGAAGCAATCCCCTCCTTGGTCCCGGAAACTCTGCTACTATTAACTCATCCCAAGGTTTTCCTTTTATAAATTTTTTAATATGTGGCACTTTGTCACTTGGCTCATGTCAAGCTTGTGGTCCTAAAAACACATGAACAAATGAAGTCCATGTCTTTTTCTTTTAATAAACCTGTCCAAGACAAGTGACTCCTGATTTATAGGTCTGCTAATGATTTTTTGAATCCAAATGCAAATCTTTACATTTTCCATTCAAAATTTCATCTCATTAGTTCTCCCTCAGTATTCTATTCTGCTCATCATTTTAAGTTGGATTCTGTTACTTGCCATGCTAAGTGTGCCACCCTGCTGCTATGCCCTCTTGACCAGCATGCTCTATGTGTGCTATCTCTGGCACCTTCAGAGCCCCCAGACCATGGCTGCTAAACTCCATGTGAGAGCAGGAGGAAGATAAAGCTCTGCCCACTTACCTCACTGACATGGAGCTATTCAATCACTGTCATGCTGTAACTGGCAAATGCAGAAAGCACCAACATGTTTTGGGCTTAAAGCCCCTTACCAGGATGGTTTAATTACAGTGGGATTTATGACGATCACTTGTAAGAGGTAACAGATGTGACCATGTTCTCATCCATCCTCTCTGGCTACTGAGGATTTTTAGTGGAGGGGGAAAGACAAGCAGGACTGGAGCTGGGAAGTTCTGCAAGGTGGAGAGGTGGCTACAAGTGACTTGATGAGTTGTAGCCACTAAGGTCACCCTAAGAGACGTACGCCATGAATATTCATCGTTCCATGTACTTAGGTAGCTGCTTTCTAGTCTTATCTTTTCTCAGCAGCCTTAGAAGATAGAAAGAAGAGGGCTTAATTCTCCATTTTACAGAGGGGGAAATTGAGTCGAGAATGGATTTACTGCAGATTCAAGTTCCCAGTGAAAGTCACAAATAGAAGTGGAACTGGAGTCAAGTCTGGGGCTCAGTATTTGTCATGGGATCACTTATCTGCTCATCATTCATCACTACTCTTGAGATGATGTGCGTGGCAGTGCAGTGTAAACCAGTGCCTGCAGGTGCTGTCCATGGTTTCTGTTGGAAGGACGAAGGACTTGATTTTGCAAGACATCATGCTGAACACCAGGCTGATGCAGAAGAATTCAGTCAGCTGGGAATGCAACTTAACTTACAATGCAGGGGTGTTCTGGAGAAGAAAAGTGTTAGTGTGTGTCTATTACAACTTAGAATAAAAACAGGTACTCTAAGAAGGAAAAGACTAACCCTAACCTGTCTCCCTCTCTCCCTCCCTCCTTCCCTTCCTTCCCCTCCTCCCTCCATTCATCATATTTATTTTTTCTATCAAACTAATTATCAACTGATTAATATCTTATCAGTTTTTTGCTCAGCACCTACTGTGTGCCAGGTGCTGAGCCAGTAGCTGTGGATACAGTTGAGAACAGGCAGAAGTAGTTTCTGACTTCTTGGATCTTAAAATCTCACATGGCAGGGGTGGGGATACAGAAAATTTATTGGAAATTTTCATATTCATCCTGATTGGGGAAGTACAGAATCCTATAGAATCACTTAGCAAGGGCTTGTGACCTAGCATGGAAGTTAGTGAAAGCTTCTTAAAGGAAGTCTTGATTTAAACAGAGACCTGAAATTTAAACAAAAGGTAGGCATTAACCTATGTGAAAGGGACACGATTGGGTGTAGTAGTTAGAGGAGAAAGCAAGAGAGTCTATGATGATTTTTTGAAATGTAGGGAGGTGAGGAGGTGGGAAGAGATGAGCCTGGAGAGATAGGTAGTGGACAGATTATAAAGGGCTTAGAGTCCTGTTAGAAAGGCTTGGGCTTTAGCTTAATACAAAGGACAGCCACTGAAGAGTTACAAGCAAGAGAGAATTCTGTGTTAGAGTGAGTCCTCCAGTCACAGTGAGAATGGATGGGAGGGGACTGGTGCTATGAGATGGCCCTGCTGACTCCCAAGTGCCTCTGGGCTTCCCAGTGGAGCTGTCTGTTCTCTCAGTAACTAATTCTGTGCGTGGCTCTGTAGCTCAGAAAAGAGGTGCAGGCTGGAAATATGAATTCATTGCATCTTTGCTGGCACTGGCCACTGCTGTTGATCCAGGGCAGTAGCTATTGAATCTCTGGATACAGTGCTATCATGGGAGGGGAAGAGAGCCTGTGGCAGGACTCTGGGATCATGAAGCAAGAAAGTTGAGCCTGTGAATAATCTGAGCAAAGAAAGCCCTTTAAGAATCCTGTGAAAGCTGTGGGACTTCTGTCAAGAAAAGAAAAGCACAAAAAGAAATCAGAAGTTCCTGAGTCCTCAAGGTTGATCTGTGAATTTGGGCGAAGAACTCCTGGCCTAATGTGTGTCCTTTCCCTCTCTGATTCCAGTGCTCTCTCCTTTCCCTCTGCTTTTCCCTTTCCAGACATTCATTTTCCTCACTGATGCCTTCCCAGTCAGGTATGGAGAATGACATTTGCAAAGGGCTCGGGGATTCTTAAGTCCCAATGGCCCCGAACCACTGCTAAGGAAAGGGCACACATTGATAGCTTTATTCCACACCAGCCCTACCAGACACCTTGCCATCTCCCTTTTGTGGGCCAGTGGACCTGGGGCGGATAGTCCCATTTTTTAGATAGAGCTCGGGAGAATGAAGCAGAAAATAGGATGCGCCCTCTTCTAGGTTCCAGCTTTAATTTATTCAAATGAATTAAACATACTCTTCCTGAGCCCTTTGTGTACAGCATAGTGGATTCCAGGTGGGAGACATCACCCAAGCAAAGGCAGAGCCAGGACCATTGTGAGGAGAGCAAATGCTTCAGGCTCCTTGAAGACCTGAGTGCATGGGAAGTTGCTGTGGGGGAAACAGGCTGAATGGTAGGCTGGAGCCTACCGATGATGGTCCTAAGTGCAAAGAGGGTAAGGAGTCTGACTGTCCTATAGGAAGTGGGAAGCTGGCCAAGGCCTTTGAAATGGGAGCCACCCTATTAGAGCTGGCATGAAGGAATTAGAGCCTGATGCACTGAAGCCCAGACCCAGATTTTAATTGATAAAGTTTAATCATTTACCCGACATGAATTGAGTGACTGCTATGTGCAGCTTCAGAGCCTTGATACCAGAGATGCAAAAATAGTTAAAATGAGGTCCCTGCCTTCAGAGAGTTGGCAGCCTGGCTGGGGAAACAGAAACAGTGCAATAAGCTCAGACCCTCAGTACCGCCCACCTGACGGTCACCATTCTGCTCAGGTATCCTTCCAGCAATGACAGAGACCAGCTCCCAAAAGTTTTCAGGCGAGGAAGCATGCCCTGCAGCCAGCACACTGAGTAGCCCACTCAGGATAGGTTCGCACCTGAGAGTGGTTCTGCACATGATTGTTACTCAAACTTCATAGAGGACCAGGGCCTTGAGTAAAAAGCCTGTTTACACAGACCTGAGCTGTGATTTAGCTCAGAGAGTTAGAGAGGGCATGGGCAGGGATTAGGATACAAATCTTCTAAATATTTGCTGTGGGGACCTCTTCATATACAAGAGGTGAAAGAATACTGAGGCAATGACTCCTGGGTGCTCTGATAGACAGTTTGAAGTTGGGTTGGGAATTTCTCTTGCTGACCAAAAAACCATTAAGTGGGGGCTGGCTGCCTTTCATTCATTACAGACCTTGTTGCCTTACTGTGAGCCTTGGGCAGTGATCACCCAGCTGGGCTGATGCAAAGTAAGCGAGGGGTGGGAAGAAGGAAGCCACCACAAACACCAAGTGGTGGCCAGTGCCCCAGGAAGACATGTGCTATGGGGGCCAGTCAGAGATGTTTACATTTTCATGGGGCAGACACCCCCTGCTCTGGTGGACATCTCCCTTACTCTTGCCAACTGAGCTTGCTCATAGGGGTGGTGACTGTACCAATAGAGAAGGATAGGGTCCACTTCTCTCTTTGTTCTCCTTCTCCCCTGGCCTGTTTAGAAAGAAAGCATAGGGCCAGGAAATTTGAGCTTCAAGGGTAAAAACAAATCCCTGGCCTCTAGAATTTTATTTGTGATGTTGGCTAAATCGTTCTGTTTTGTCCTCATTTCCTTACTTACACAAAAGAAAATAAAAATCCTTCTTTCTGTTTCATCCAGGTGATATGAAAAAAGAGACTAAATGAGGTAATGAAAGAGTGAAAATCACGGGGGAAAATCACCCAGTGTGTGGGAGAATGCTAATTTGGGAAGCCTGTCCTATCTACCTTCTAGTCCTGGGGTTAGTGGACAGGAAACTGCTGTCCCTATGGCTGAACTGTTGGAGGCTGACTCAGGCATTTTGCAGTTCTGGGCAGGGACTTTTAGGCTTTGCCTCCCCAGTGTGCACCTCCCCATTGAGCACCTCCCCAGCATGCACCTCCAGCGCATACCTCCCAGTGGCAGCTCTGTTCTTTCTGAACCCAGGCAGCCGTCTGTGGCAAAGAAGGCTGGAGGAAATTCTGAATAAAATTAAGCCAATGCAGCTTTCCTCCTCTTCTGTGTCTGTTTAGACACAGCACCTGATTCTGGGCAAGGAAGATCATAAGCCATTTGCTTGATGGCTGAGCACCCATTTGGGTGCTGAGAAGCCTGACTTCTCCTTTTGGCCATCTCCTCTCTGTTCAGATGCCTTCCTTCCTTCTCCCACACAAAGGCAGGGCTAAGCCCTGAAACTGCGAGACCGCAGTCCTGTGACACTCACTGTCCTTCTCAGGAAGCCCATTCAGGCCAGATGTACATTTCCCCCTCATGCCCTGCAAGTCTATAAGTTGATCAACAGCCTCCCAGCCACTCTTCCTCTCTGTCTTTATCTAGGCATTCTGGAAGCAGCTGAAAGACCTCAGATTCCTAGTAGACCGAAGGGTGCTGTGACCAATGTCTCTAATCACCAACATCCATATTCAAGGGAGGATGCTGGCCACTTTCCATTTTCCCTGAGGACAGGGCAGGAAGAAATAGGCTTTGGCAGCAGCTAGCCATATTTAGGCTGGGGTTAAAGAAGAGCTCAGTGATGCTGGATGTAGTAGTGAATCATTCAGCTCCTCACTCCCATCCACCGTAGTGTTCTAAGCCTGGAACATTCAAACTCCAGCTGTAAATGTAGTCTCACCAGCTGTGGGATTATTCCTGTCCCTAAGCTGGAAGAGAAGAGAGGGGAGTCTCACACACAGAGCACTGTCTGCATGCCAATGATGAGCAGGGCACCTTTGTATCCAGTGTCCTCATCCTAGTGGAGAGATGGATACCCAGGGAAGGAGGTCAGCCTAGTCACCATGGTCCATGTCCTGTCCCAGGCAGGGTCTGCCAGTGCCATGTTGTCCTGCTTTCAGGTACTTTTTTTTTGCCAGTCCCCTCAAGGCTGCTTGACTCCTGCACCCCGTCCTCATCATCCTGCCTGGTTTTGGTTCCATGCTGAGCCTCATCTGAATTGTTTCATGACTATCTGAGCCCTCATTTTGTCACCAGAGTTGTTACTCATGTGAATGATTTGCTAAGAAAGCAGGTGGCCTCCTCCAGTTCTTAATAGTATAAGGTAGTGCTTAAAGAAGTCAAATAAGAGGTTTTGGGCTTTTAAAAAGATACCCATTAGCTCTTTACTTTGTTAAGTTGCATGAATGAGTTTTTTTAAGTATATGATGAATATTTTGAATTTTAAATAAACCAGATTTTTAAGAAGTTCAATGAATGAGAGCTCTCAAATTCTTCTACAAGTACACCAGTAATAATTGAATAGAATTTTATGCATGATTGGATGAGTCTTTAATTAAAATAGTTTTTTGAAATAATAGACTATAGCAACTCCCATGGGCACATGTAAGTGCTATTTCCTATCATCTGCCTGGCCTACCTAGAGGTGGTGTGTGTGTTGGGGGCAGCTGATCAGATGGCTTCTCCCAGAGAGAACCTGGGAGAACATGAAAGGTTTAGAATCAGACAGATCTAGGTTCTAATCCCAGCTATGACACTCACTGCCTGTTTGACCTTGGGCCACCTACCACAGTTCTTGGATATTGAGTGCTATCTCTTGGTAAATTCAGTCTGATAATAACAGTTACTGCTATCCTAGTTGTGAAGATGAGTAGAGATGAAGTAGTTGAAGTCAATCTAGAGGCATGGGGAGCAGCTCATCCGTATGATTGCTGCCTTATTCTTGCTTTTCTTTTCCTTCAAGCCTCAGGACCCAAGGTGTTTGTACACTCTCCTACTCATACTAAAATGTTATTGTATCTTAAAGGAAAGAGTCAGATATAAGGGGTGTCCAAAATATATGGTGAATGTTTGAGTAAAAAATGTGCCATAGTAAAAGAGCCATTAATCCCCCTCAAAATACTCCCTCTCATTTTGAACACACTTATCCCATTGGTATTGATGCTTCCTGAAGCAATTCTGGAAGTCTTTTGTGAGTATCTTTACCAGATGTGACCGAAACTACAGTGAATGCTGCTGCCAAGTTCCATCCAACGGGAAGGCAGGATCACCAAAACGTTACAGTGTCCTCATCTTCTTCACTCACTGGATCTGTAACTATATGATTTCTCACTCTTCTCCAAAGTCAAAATGACCACAGAAAGTAAATGTTTTGAATTGATTCAGGCCATTGAGACAGCTACAATAGTGTAACTAAAAACATGAAAGAGGACTTCCAGAACTGCTTCAGAAAATGACAAAAACAATAGGATATGTGTGTTAAAAGCAAAGAGGAGGATTTTTAGGGGGGTTAATAGGAATGTATCTTTTACTGTAATAAATTTCAAAGAATTTAAACATATATTGTATTCTTTTTTTTTTGGAAGTGGGGATCGAACTCGGGACCTTGCACTTTCAAGGCAGGCTACAGCACCCCTGAGCTAAATCCCCCGCCCCATTCATTGTATTCTTATCACACTTTGTAAGTGTCCCTCCCACCTAATATTCAAATCAGAACTTACAAAATAGAAAATTAAGGGATAATGACCAGACATATTATGGGAATTTTATTATTGTCATCATTATTATTATTTTGCCTAAAGATGTTTGCCAGGGTTCTTTTACTACAGGGCATTGTTCTTCTCAGATGCTAACATTCATTTGGCAGGGGAGAGAGGCTGAAAGCTACAGGTCTCAGTTTTAGGAACCATGTTTCCTAAACATCAATCAGAGAAAGAGACAAGAAAATGTAGTTCCCTCTTATCTGTAGTTTTGTTTTCTGCAGTTTCAGTTACCATGGTCAACAAGAAGAAAGAAGAAAGATGAATGTGGCACAATAAAAAGTGTATATATATATATTTATTCACACTTACATATTTATATACACATACATATAATAGTATATATACCTACATACTGTATATGTGTCTATAGAGAGTTGTAGACCACGTTCTCATAACTTTTATTACAGTATATTGATGTAACTGTTGTCTTTTATTAGTAGTTGTTGTTAATCTGTCTATGCCCAATTTATAAATTAAGTTTTACCATAAAGATTCATATATAGGAAAAACCATAGTATGTATAGAGTGTGGCACTGTGCAGTTTTCAGGTGTCCATAGGGGCTCTTGAAATATCTTCCCTGAACATAACAAGGAAGTACTATAGATGTGGCAAGTAAGATTTAGAGAGAGTAAGATTTGATTGATAAAAATTCAAGTTGTTTCACGAAGCAACTTTTACATAAAGTAAAGTACATCTGGAAGTGAGGAGCATTTCTCTTAGACCTACAATGTGTGTTTGTGTGTGTGTGTGTGTGTGTGTGTGTGCGCGCGCGCGCGCGCGCGCGCATGCGCAGAGGAGAGATAGAGGGAGGGAGGGTGTGAGATTGAGAAGTGAGGACCATTAAAACTACCTCTGCTAGTCACAGTCATAGCACATTAAGGCCTGTGGAGACAGAATTGGTCATGAAATCGATCAACACTGCATTTTGTGTTTGTCCATGGTTTATTGTAGACTGTTTTCTCCAGACATCCTCTCACATGTTTTTGACCATGGGAAAACTGACAGAGATTTTCCCACCATGTTCTGGGTCTCAGAGCTGACTCCTATGCAGTCCTGCACCTGTGGAGGGTAAGGAGAGTGACTTGTAATGGTTCTGGGCCTGGACAGTGGGGGTGGTGGGAGCTGAGGGTGTGGATGTGGCAGCGTTGGTCAGGATGAACTCAGGAATGGGAAGGGAATGAGCTTTCAGGTGGGAGGTTTTGATGCATAGCTTCGGGTTGCCTGAGAAGAGGCAGGCACAACTGGGCAGGGGAGGAGATGCTGACAACCAGGGGATCAACTGGGACTTCGTATTTATTCTGAGAGGGTGGGGATGAGGATGGGCAGGGAGGGAGGGAGGTTGAAGAGTGTAGTTATAATTTAAGACTTCAGGGCTACAGTATGAGTTGGATGAGGGAGAATCTGGAGTTAAATGAATTAAAAGGTCAGTGCTCTGTTTGTGATCTGAATATGATAGTGAAGATAGAGTAGTGAAGGGTTATAGTGGGAAGGACAATAAAGACAGAAGAATAGAAGGACAGAAGAAAGTAGGATGAAGAGTTCAAGATGACTCTGAGTTCCAAAAACTGGGACAGGTCTATTCATTCATGTACCCATTCATTCATTCTTTCAATTAACAGTTATTGAGCAGCACAAAGCAGCTTGCTGTACACTGGGGGAAAGGCATGCCTGGCTGGGGTTGGCAATCTAATGAAGGTTATAGACAAAACCACGGGCAATTACAAGAGCTGTGGGAACCCAGGGGGCAGTGGCCAGGAGCTTGGAGGCCATGGCTCAGGAAGACTTTTTGGAATAGGTGGCTTCTAAGCTGTACACTAGCCAACAAAGTCACATATGACAGTAAGGCCTAGGCCATGACTGTTTAGTCTTGGATGAGGCCATCTGGTTGGCAGCTAAAACACCATGAATGACCTTCACAAGAGCAGTTCCAGGTGAATTAAAGCTGTAGCAAAAGTATTGCTTCAAAATACAGCATATACAGAGCAAATTTAGGTCCAGTAAGGCCAATACCAGGAGACCGTGTTGTTGATAAAAGTCTGGCACTCAACAGTTCCTCAGAGGAGGGAGCATGCCACATTGTTGGGACTATATGGGGACGCTAGCATGGCTCAGAAGCAAGGAGGAGATGGCAGGAGCCTGTATTATGGTTTTTGTGGGAAGGGGCAGGCAAGGCAGGGAGAGCAGTTTGGGGTCGACTAGTTTTAAGTCACTTCTGTGGGCTCTGGGGGATTGAGACTGTGCCTAGGTGTTAGTACCTGTCCTGGGGTGATGAGGGCAGGTAGCTAGTGGCCGAGAAGGTGAGTATTCCATAAAGGAAGTGGTTGGCCTTTGGACTGGTTGGTTTGTGTCTCTTCTGGGTCAGCAGGACTCTAAGGTGTCAAAGCATCAGAATACAGAAAATGATGGACAGTGAATTTAAATAAGCAGTTAGGGGATAATCATAGATAACATTAGATACTAACTATATATCATACACTCTTCTTACTAATTTATATATTTCAACTCAGTTCTCATAGTAGCCTTAAAAGTTAAGTATGACTTTACAGATGAAGAATGAAGTGTAGAGAGGTTAAGAAACTGGAAGTAGATCACATGGCTAGTAATTGCTGGACTTGGTGCCCAAGCCAGTAAGCTGGCACCCAGGCTAGTAGTCTGTGCTGTGCTGCCTCCATCATGGGTGCTGAGCAAGGCAAAAAAAGGATATAGATCCCCCATTCAGCAATGACCATTTTAATTTAAGTTAAAGATATCTTGCAACTCTGATTACATTTTTTTCTATAAAATTCTCCATTTGATACTGATGGAGAAGTAGGATACTGCAGTAGGATGAATTGAGAATCAGAAGGATTTTGAGGCTTTTCCAAAGAAACATCTTGCTTCAGCCTGGGAGGCTGACTCTCCACTTCTGCTCTTCTAAGCAAGAAATCACATTTCTGTCTCTGGGCAGCACCAGCCGGCTTCCCCTAAACACCATGCTTCCTTCATTTGCATGCACATCGAGTGTTTTCAGGTTTCAAGGAATCTTTGCAAGCCTGTGCACTGTTCTTTCTATAAAGAAGGGGGAAGAACAGTCTGTGCTGGGGCCTTTGGAGCATGGAGCGAACCCAAATGAAATTTACTTGGCAATTATGTATTCCTTAATGCGGTTTAAAGGAGGTGGTAACTAACAGGGCTTTATTCAGACACTAGCCATTCCTCATCGGTAAATGGTGCTTCATAGAAGAATTGTACACAAAGGGTTCTGAACAGTTTGAATTCCAAAGGCTGCAGTGTGTGGGAGAGGGTGGAAGTAGGTGCTAAGGTTTGGGGTATCTATCCTGGCTTCTGATAACTAGCTTTACTCCTCACTTCTGGTGGTTAAGGCTTTAAAATGTGTTACAGGCTTTAGGTGCCATTAATTCTCTTTTTAATTTTTATTTCTTTATTTTTGTTTTGTTTTAGAGGTAAGATCTCACTGTGTAGTGCAGGCTGGCCTTGAACTCACTATGTAGCCCAGGCTGGCCTCAAACTCATGGCCATCCTCCTTCCTCAGCCTCCTGAGTGCTGGGATAACAGGTGTGCGCACCCCCCCCCCCGCTCAGCTGGCATTAACTCTTCTAAAAGGTCCCTGGAGGCTTTGCTGGAGTCTAGGCTCAGCCCTCAAACTTGGAAGACCTCTGGAGGTCTGTGGTGCAAAGCATTGGACCCCACTGGGAGAGACTGAGCCATAGGCTCCTATGAATAGGGGAAAGAATAAGAAAGGAAAAAGAAGAGAGACTCTGGAGGAGACTGAAGTATAACAAATGTTTGTGCCCTCCTGGAAATACTTATGTCAAAACCCTAACCTCCAATGAAATGGCATTTGGGGCTGGAGCCTTTGGAAGGTGATTAGATGATGATGATGGTTCCCTTATGAATGGAATTAGTGCCCTTATGAAAGGGACCTAGAGAGTTCTCTCTGCTATATGAAGATATAATGCAAAGATGGCCATCTATGGACCAAGAAACAGGTCCTCATCAGACACCAAACCTGCCAGCACCTTGACCCTGGATTTCCTGGCTTTCAGAGCTGTGAGAAATAAATTTCTGTTGGTTAAGCCAGCCAGACAGTGGTAGTTTGTGTTAGCAGCCTAAATAGCCTAAGACAGAGACTAAAGGAAAGAGCCTTGCCCTTTTGAAGACCTCAGTGCTGCTGGCCATTAGGTAGAGGACTTTGTCAAGGTTGGCATAATTTATAGCAAGAACGGCCTTGACATGTGCTCCCTCACCAAGTCATCTTGCTCAGACTTGCTGCCATCTGAGCATCTGAGCCCCTTCAGTAGGCAGCTCCCTCCAGTATTCACTGCTCATCAGAGCCTTGTTCCAACCCAGTCCTTGGCACTGTCCCTCAGCAACTATGTGAACAATTAATGGGCGTCCTTGTGCATTGCCAGCGAATGGGTAGGCACTCAGTTTTTGCAGTGAGAGTAGAAGTAATGGCCTAGACATTAATACCTTGTGGCCCTGGGTCTGCCACTGACCAGCTCTGTGGCCTCAGACAAATCACTGAATCAGAGGGTATCAGGACCAACAATTATAAGACAGGTTCAGAGATAAAAGTAACTCACTGCCAGTCACACAAATCACCTTAATGGTACGTTCCAGGCCTTGGAGTTAGACTTTCAGCTCAAGGATCTGTTTCTCTCATGGCAGTTTTGTTTCTAGAATGAGGCCAGTGTATCTTGCCCAGCCAGCCTCACAGTGGGCAGAACATCTGAAAATGCTTTATAATCTGTGAAGCCTGATACAGTGGTTCTCAAGGGAGCAATACCTATTTTTAAAATATTTTAAAATTTTGAGGTTAATTTACATATAATAAAGTCCAACTTTTATAAATATACAATTCTGTGAGTTTTGTAGGGTTTTTTTGCCCCCTTCAGTACCAGGACCTTGTGCTTGCCAGGCAGGTGTCGTGCCACTGAGCTAAATCCCCAGCCCTAATTCTGTGAATTTTGACAAACACAAGCATGTAACCATCCCACAAGCCAGGATATAGAGCAATTGGCTCACCCCTAAAAATTCTCTTTATTACTTTGCTGTCAGCCCCTCCCTTCCTCCCCAGCTGTTGATGACCACTGGTCTGTTTTCTATCCATAATGTCAGTTTTGTCTTTCCCATAATGTGACATGAGTGAAATCATACAATACGCTGCCATTTTGCATGGTGTCTTTCACTTCACTTAATGCATTTGAAAATCATCCACATTTCTGCATTTCTGAGAGCTTTTCTACATTTTTGTTACTAAATAGTATTCCACCATGTGGACAGAGTACAGCATATCTTTTCATTCACCAGGTGAAGTATGTTTGAGTTGTTGTCAGTTTTTGGTGATCATGAACAAGGCTACTATTTTATAATAATACAAGTGGAGAAGGCATTTTGTAAATTCATTAGGTCGATTTGAGATTTTACAATGACTGGAGAGGAGGTGCTCCTGGAATTTAAATGAGTCAGGTCTGGGCCACTGAGTGTCCTTCAAAATTCAGGATCATCCAACAAAAAGAAGATGATTTTCTGTTTCCTACAAGACTTTTAGTTGTTCAAATGGACATTCATGTGTGATAACCCTGTTAATAAATATTCAAACCTAGAAACAAACTATATTTTATTTATAAATATAGACTAATTTTTTTCAAGATGGTATGTATTGAATTTTCCATGAATGCAACTACTAAGTAAATCAAGAAGACGATGCTTTGTTTTGTTCACAATTTTATCTGCACCATTTTGTAAAGTCACATCACCATTCATCCTTGTTGCCAACTGGGCTGTGGTATTTGAGTTACCAACACAATACTCCTGTATTAATCTGAATTTGTAGTTGCTGTGTTCATGGTGATTCTGCATAAAGGTGCAATCATCCAACTGTTTCATTATGTCTTCCAGTTTAGTCATGCTCAAGCATTTGCATAATGAAATACTATTTTATTATAAATTACTTTCTTTTTATTACTCCTTTATATTATAGTTAGGAAGTTATGTGGATTTTTAAAAACAATTAGGTATGCAGTTATATATATATAGGTATAAATTTCATTTCCAAATAGAAAAGGAAGGAACATTACAAAGTATTCATAATCAAAAGGGAATGTTGGTTCTTACAAAGCTGAGAACTTCTACTCCTTACGAAAGTTAGGTGTCCAAGACACTTTAGCTACATAGATAAGTCCATGTCCTGAGTGAAAGCTTAGGGTAGCACATGGAAATTTTAGGAAAATAATTCATGGTTTGGAGCTTGTGCAGAACTAGTTCCTTTGGTCATATCCAGAGGAATATAGACATATAGTTAACTAGCAAATATTTATTGAGCACCTATTATATACCACATGTATACTATCTCTGTCTGCAAGGAGAATTCTAGTAGTGTTAATGGTGGTGAGAGAGAGTGTACAAACGAGCAATATTTATATATAAAAAGAAAAGAAAATTTTCAGGCAGTGACGAGTGATAAGACAAAGATAAAATACATAACAGGTTTACCAAGGGTATCCAAGAAGGCCTCTGGGGAGTCAGAGCTAATGGTGAAAAAGAAGCAGAGCTGCAGGATCTAGGGGAGTACTCTAAGCATAGGAAACAGGAAGGGCAGGTTCTCTGAGATGAGAAGCATGTCAGCATGCTTCAGGGACAAGACTAGAAAGATTCAATGTTGGGGACATAGAAATATAGGAAGAGTGGGGAGAGATAGAATTAGGACATCGTGGTCCAAATTACGTGGAGTTTCACGGACCACAGTTAGGTGTTAGAATGTTGTTGTTTTCAGTGAAAGCCACTGGGATGTGTAGAATATGAGGGTGATGCAACTGAGTTTTGCTTTGAGAGACCATTTTGGCTTCCCTGCAGGGGGAGTGAAGAGAGAGACCAGTTGGTAAGCTGGCACTGAGAAGAGATGGTGAAGGCTTAGACCAGAGTTGAGGCAGTGGGGGAGTAGCATGGCCAGGGCCTGTGAATATGGTTACTTTTTGAGTGTGAGGAAGAGATACATTCCAAAGGTTTAGATGTGAGCATCTGGGAGGGAGGTGGTACCATTTAGTGAGAAGGAAAAAATCAATGGAGATGGAGTTAATGAATTTGTTTCGGCCAAGTTAAGTTTGAGACACCTATTAGATATCCACAAAGAGAGAGATTAATAGGTGGGTGCATGAGGGCAGAAGAGAGATGCAAGCTGTGGGTTGAGATTTGAGAGTCATCAGCAGGGGAAATTTGGTAAAATAGTGACCACTGTGGCAATGTAGTATTTGGATCTTCCCAAATCTCCACGTAAGAGATAGAACAATGAGATAAAAAATAAAACCAAAAACAAAAACCCTAAAAAGCAGGGCTGGGGGTGTGGCTTAGTGGTAGACTGCTTGCCTAATAAAGACCTAGGTTCAATCCTTAGCACCACAAAAAGCAAAACAAAAAACTCCCTAAAAACTAAAAACCCATAGGTAACATTTATAATAAAATTAGGTGACAGGGCATTCCCATAAGGTGGGAAGGAACCATTAATAAGTACAAGACTTGTCTGTTTTGATGTCTATGCATAGAAAGGAGAAGGAAGATGGACCTGAGAACACAAGAAACTCAAAGTAGCAGCAGATATTCATAAGAAAATGTGGGCCAATATGAGACTATCAGGGGAAATTGGGACAGTTTCTATTCACTCTACTAGTGAGTGAGTGCAAGAAATCCCCCAGATGGACTGAAGGGGTATAGGAGCCCAGTTCCTGTATAGTCTCAAAAACTGACTATCAGAGCTTTCTTCCAGGCACCTACTGATAGAGAACCTGTTGGGAGTGGAATAAAAGTTAAACAGGGTCAGATAATAAAGACAAAAGAATTAGAAAGTCCAGATAAGAGTTGGTGAGGTGAATAAAACTAGGAAATCTCAAAAAGCAAGCCAACATATTTTAACACCATATAAAACAAAGCGTGAGCTCTGTGGTGTTAGAAAGGATATCTGAACAAAGCCTCTGTCAAACAGTACAGAAAATTTCCTCCACCTAAGAATGAAATGATTGCATCCAAATCCCATACAAGTTATTGTAAGAAAGAGATAATGAGGAGAATAACATCCCTACAGATAAGAAGAAAGCTTGTGTGAAAGCACACAAGAAGAAAGCTCAAAAGCACAGGACAAACAAACCCAAAACTTGTTGTTAGGAAGATCTCCATTGCTGTGACAAAATACCTGAAGACTCAAAAGGAGGAAAAACTTACCTGTATTTTGGCTCACAGCTCCAGAGGTTTCTGTCATTTGTTGGTTGGCTCCAGTATTTTGGGGTCTGTGGCAAGGCAGAATAACGTGTTGAGGCATGCATGAGGGAACAAAGCCGCTCACTTCATGGAAGCAGAAAGAGAGAGGAAGAGGGAGAGGAGGGGCTGGGGTCTCAGTGTCTCCTTCAGGGCCTCACCCCCAGTGACCTAACTTCCTTCCACTAGGCCCTACCTCCTCATGGTTCCACTACCTCCAAAGACCATGATCAAGCCTTCAACACATGGGTCTTTGCAGACATGTAAGATCCAAACATTAACAGTACCCTATAACAGTGATGGAGAACCTTTTAAAGCTTTCATTCAGTGATAACCAGCCTGCTGTGACACACGTGCCATAGGTTTGCCACCACTGCTTTATAACATACAATTTTATGATGAGCTCCAAAGCATTTTAAAATGATACAGGACATGGAAGATAGCATGAATCAGTAGAAAAAGTTAGAAATGGGATGACAGAATTCAAGAAAAATTAGAAATAGAAGAAAAAACATATTATAAATGAGAACACACAAGAACAAATTAACACTATAAATAATGCCTATGAGACATAAAAGGCATAAGGGAAGGAACATTTTAGAATCACAAGGAAATCAATAATGAAATAAAAATGCTTTGTGAGAAAATTTTAAATATATGTTGAAGATAGACAAAGAAAACCCAATAGGTGGAGAATAGACATCTCTGAAGAAAAAAAAAATGCTAAAGAAAAGCAACAAAAAATCCTAACCAGGCATGGTAATCCCAGCATTCTGGGAGGCTAAGGTAAGAAGATCATTTGTTTCATCCCGGGTTAGACTACTTGGTGACTTACCAAAACGCTGTCTAAAATTAAAAAAAAAAGGACTGGGAATGAAGCTCTGTGTGAAGGCCCTGGTTTCAATTCCTGCACTAAAACAAAACAAACAGAAAACCCTTTAACATGCACAAGCCAAAACATCTCATAAAATGAAATATGCCTGTTTAAAGCTGTATATTGAAAGAGCATATTATGTAACCAAAAATGTTGACCTAGAATGACCAAAATATTCTAGTAAAATTATTGGGTTTTGAAGAATAAAAAAAGAATCCTTTGGGCATCTAAGCAAAAGAGTAGATGGTTTATGTGAGAAAGGAAATGATACTGTTGGTAGACTTTTTTGCAGCCATATATTCTGACAGAAGAAAATGGAGTAATATTTAAAGTACTCAAAAAAGAAAATGTAAACATGAGCCAAGGATTCTATATTCAGCAAAGTTGACCTTCAAGGATAAAGAGTACAAACTATTATTAATTAGCATAGCATGTAAGAACTCAGAGAACATTTTTCCTATGAGCCCTTCCTCAGGAATCTGGTGGAGGATGAGTTTCAGACAACTAAATGACTAGAGAGACATTGACACAAGCTTTAAACCTACAGTTACACATCTAACCAAGACTGAGGGTATAGGGATATATTATATCATATGATAACAAGGTGATCAGACAGTGAAGATGTAGTTTTTTTTAATTAAATTCTTTTATTGGTACATTGTAAGTATACAACTACATTTCTAATTGGGAATTGTACCTTTACATAATGCATCTTGGTTCTTATTTTTTCCCCATTCCTAGCCCTCCCTTCACGCCCTCCACCCTTCCCTATTTACAAAGACTTTATTTCCATTTTTTCCATTTCTCATCATTTTTCCTTTCCCTTCTTTCCTTTCCCCTGTGCCTCCCACTACCCCTACCCCTTTGGACCTTTTCTTCCTATTTTACATTATCGATTATTCATTCTAATGATTGGTACATTTTAGGTATACAATATAATGACATTTCTCATTGGAAATTTGCACCTTTACATAGTCTCTCTTGGTTCTTATTTTTCACCCTTGCCCAGCCCTCCCTTCAACCCCTCCAGCCCTCCCTATTTACAAAGATTTTGTTCCTATTTTTCCATTTTCTCATATTAATCCCATTCCCTTCTATCCTTTCCCCTACCCCTCCCACTTCCTTCCCCTTTGCCCCTTTTCTTCCCATTTCACATTACCTATTATACATTTAGTCCTTATTTACACTTTCAGTTTCTCACACCAGAGAAACTATTCGGTATTTATACATCTGTGTCCTATTTATTTCACTTAAGAGTATTGCCTCAATGTGCATCTACTTATCTATAAATGTCTCTAATTTCTCATTTTTTATGGCTGAGTAGTACTCCATTTTATAAAAAACCACATTTATTCAGTCTCCAGTTGATGGGCATTTGGGGTGTTTCCAAGTTTTAGCTATTGCAAACTGTGCTGCTATGAACATGGGTGCACATATATCACTGTGGTATGATTCCTTTAATTCTTTGGGGAAGATCCCCAGCAGTGGAATAGCAGGGTCAAATGGGACTTCCAAACCTAGTTCTTTGAGGTATCTCCATACTGATTTCCACAGTGCTTGCACCAGTCTACACTCCCACCAGCAGTGGAGCAGGGTTCCTCTTTCCTCACAGCCCCGCCAGCATTTGTTATTGGTTGATTTCATGATAGCAGCCATTCTTTCTGGAGTGAAGTGGAATCTCAGCACTGTTTTCATTTGCAGAAGATGTAGTTTTAAAATGAGAATGAAGACACTATTTTTAAAGCATCTTAAACTTTTTTATGATTTGCTCCTAGTGGCATTAGTAATATTATTCTGAGATTGTTGAATATTTAATATGGGATAAAGCAAGTCAATAATTGTGGGTCATTCTAATTCTATAATTTCTTTGCCCTTGAGGACCAGGATTTTAAGTTCAAAAGAAGTACAGAGTAACATAGAAGAGGTTGTAGAGCTGAACTTGAAAAATATGTATATATTATCTTCCTCTTTGTCTCTGTCCACTGAAAAACTAGAAACTATGACCAATAGATGTAATGAGTGTCTCTTATACCAGATTGTGGTCATAATCTACCATTTTTCCATTGAAAGAAACCAGGGCTTCTTGCAAAAATGGCTGACCCAAGTCTGGGCAGGAGATGAATAGGTGAGCCTGGAGCAGGTCATGACAAGAGGACATAGGTGCCAACTTGAAGAGACTCCCACTGGCCAGAGATGACAATTTGGGCTATAAAAAGGATAGTATTGGCCATAGATTGAAACCCATATTTAATCAGAAGTTTAATACTTTTGCATTAATGGGTTCATAATACAGTAATGTATTAAAATTAGCTAGTCATATTATGACAGTGATAGGAAACCAATTTGTCTTGAAAACTGAGCAAGTAAAAGGAAATAAGCATTTATTCTGTCATTCATATCTGAACTGTACCTCTGAGTAACCAAATAGATGAAGGGCAGCATCTTCATATAAAATTATGCTAGCTGATATGTGAAAATTAAAATGAATTATGGATCTAGAATTGAGATTTTAGATATTGAGCACCAATAGCTGCTAATACTAAAAAAAAAAGCAGACATTGATTACTCCCTGATGAAAGAGCATAGTATTGGCACTATATTGGCTCAAGGGGGTAAACCTTGACCCTGATCAAGCCTCAGAATTCAGCTGTCATATTCTAAAATTCAGAGACATATTAAACTGCACATGAGCGGGCAAGACTGCAGTCTCTAGGATGCATTGGGGTGTTAAAATAATAAAAGAACACACAGAGGGAAGCGATTACAGTAAAAGTAAGATAATGGCTACTTCCAGAGAAGAAGAGGCTGGTGTGGTGCCGGGAGAGTAGAAGACTTTCTGGGTAGCCAGCAAAGTTCTGTGTCTTAACCTTATAGTCCTTCACTAAGCCATTTGCTTTGTGTGATTTTCTGTATCTGTATTTTACAATAAATGATGAAAAAATCAAAACCAAAATAAAAAGATACAAAAACATAAGTGGAATTTACACCCATGAGAAGGCATGAGCTCATTTGGGAGAAAGTGTAGATAAGGATGCCAGCCCAAGACTGAGCACTGAGAACATTCCAGCTTTGGAAAGTCTGGTGAAAGGAGAGCTGGAGAAGGAGTGGTCATTGAGGCATACATTAGCCCATTTTCTGTCACAATATAATGAAATGCCTGAGGAGGGCTTTATAAAGAAAAGAGGTTTATTCAGCTCCTAGTGGTGCAGGCTAAGATTTTAAGATTGGGTGGTTTGGCCCATGGATCTGGTGACTGGTGTGGGCCCGGGATAGATGGCATCACAATGGCAAGTGTGAGTGTAGGAGTGAGAGATAACATCACCAGACAGGAAGTCAGAGGGCGGGAAGAGACCAGCTTGCTCTTTTTATGACAAGCCTTTCTGGAGAATGAACTCAGGATCCCAAGAGAACTACCTCAGTCTCTTCTGAGGGCAGACCCCTAGTGACCCAAAGACCTTCCTTTAGGGCCTTCCTGTGGGAGTCCCCACCACCTCTCATAATGCCTCATGGAGGACCAAGCCTCCAGCACATGAATTCTTGGGGGACAAACCACATACAAACCACAGGTAGGCAGAGAAACGCAGCAATGGCTGTACACAACAGGTGAGTGAGACATTCAGGGGAACTTAGAGAAGAAAGTTTAACTGGTAAGCACTGTAGGGAGACTCAACAGAGTGAGCACAGACCATGATTCCCTCCAGGCTTTGTTGTGGAGCAAGCGCAACTAAGTAAGTACTATGCTGAGTAAAAAAGATAGAAGCCCAATGGGGTGGGTGGAGGTGAGAATGGAAGTGATGTGGAGACAAGGAGTAGGGACAACAGTTCCAAGGTGGGGGTGTTCTACATGGAGGGTCAGAAGGGTAGAAGACACTGTGCTTGTGGGCAAGGGCAGCCAACTGTTGATAGAGGATGCCAATCAGATCAAAGCTGTCTGTTAGCTGGGTTTTCTGATCTTCATTGCTGCCTGCTTTGGTGAAGCCAAGAGAATAAGTGCTCCCTTTGTCATGTTTGTGCCTTCCCTGTAAAGGCCAGTCATAGTCGTTTCTCATCCTGGTGACACAGGAGGGCTTGGTGCTAAAGAAGAGGCAGGCTAGGGCTGTTGGGGATGCGGCCAGTGGAAGCAGACTTTGGCCACTCACTGTAAAGAATCACAGTAGCATTCTGCTCTTTGAAAGATTAGAACTGAAAGTTGGGGCTGAGAAGTTTTGCAGCAGGCTGGACAACCTCTTCAGAGCAGCACAGCAATTTAAAGGAGTTATATGTAGCCCTTGATCTATACCAGCCTGATGCTCTCCTTTGGCTACCAAGGCTCCAGACCCCACCCTTAGTCACCCACCTTGCCGATGGACAGATCCCATTTAGTAGGGTGGCTGAGGAACAAAGATCTAGGCTTGGATTTGCTCATCTGTGTAGAAAAGGTAATGGTACCTGCCTCATAGAATTGCTGTCAGAGATGAGTTACTGTGCTTAGAGTGTTTAGAAAAGCACTGGCCACACTGTTCTGGCCTGTAAGCTTCCCATAGGTTCTCCCTGCTTTATTGTCCTCTGTCAGGAGCTTAATGCAGGTCTGAGCCTAGACTGCCTCCAGTCCTAGCTCCAGATGGAACCCCCTCCATGGAGGTGCAAGGGACTCCAGAAATGATTAGTAAATTGAGATCCACTGGGGAGAAGTCATTTTCAACTGCTAGAATTTTCTCTCCCATTCTGTGTTTATTTGAGACCAGTGTTTAGATATCTCTTATTTTAATATAAGCCCATTGAAGACATTGTGTTATGGGCCACTTGGGGGCCTAAGTGGATTATAGGTGTGTTTATCAATAGCCTTTCTATCCTCAGATGATGGTGCTTAGCATCAGCTGTACATATGTAGTTGTTTTCTAGCATTTGTAGTAAACTTACACTGAATTGAGCCAATCACATGGCTGTCTAACATCGAGGGCAGGCTTAAGCTAAAGGTAACTTTTGAGACTATAACCAGTCAGGCTAACAAGCTCACACACAGACCAAATCCATTACCCTTGTCATCAGACTGTGCTTCAGCAAGCTGACTTCACATGTGCTCCAGCTTCATTCATCAGGACAGCCCATCTGGTGGCCAAAGGCTGTGATTGGGAAATACAGACGGCAGGTTTGCATGACATGGAACAGCTTGGAACCTGGACTACGTGGACAATTGGCAGAATTTTTGCAGATGCACCCAAATGTTTGGCATCACATAGATACAGATTATCTCTCCTTCAGTGTCTGAGCATACTCTCAGCCTCAGGGGATCTTAGTAAAATACCTGTGCCTGGCTGGACTCTGGAGTCTACAATTGTTAGGGCTGAGCATAGCATGGAGTTGTAGTAAGGCCACTGGGAAAGTCATAGCTGTCCATGCATCTCTTTTTATTTGAAGACCATGGGGACCCAGGACAGTCACAGCTGGCCTCTCACATTGGCAGTAGCTGTTAGCTTCTGCCTTTCTTCCACACATGAATAGCAGCACCTCTAGCTAGAATAAGGGTAGGGACTGGGGCCTTCCCATAGAAACATGCTGACCACACATCATCCACAACTATCTTACCGTCCTGCTTCTGTTTGGACTCTGGTCATCATCCCCTACAAGGCACTGTGCCCACATAAAGCCCTAGCTGGGAGAGGACAGATAAACTGCCAGGAAGTATCCAGTCATTCCCTGGTAGCCTGGGAGGAGCTATCTTTGTGATCTGGGTTTCCACATAGTTGAGTGACTAATAGGGAAAGGGGAGCACTGTCCCTTTGTCCTCTTACCCATTTGTTAATACCCTTCAGCTGAATGCCTCAGTGAGTCTGTATAGTACAGTGCCCCCGTCCCCTTTCTTCTGTCCATGTGCTCTGCAAAATGCTTTGATTATTGGGTCACTCTCACCTTAACATAGATGTGATATCTGGAGTTTTTGTTTATTTTTATTTTT
>NW_004624880.1:4485157-4498642 GCF_000247695.1 Heterocephalus glaber | reverse complement strand
TCCATCTCATTTCCCTTTGGGGTTGCTGTAGGTGATCTGGAAGTCTGGTTTTGAGACTTATTTATGTGTTTTCTCATTTCGACTGGGGCAGGGGGCTGTTAGCACCTGTACGGATTACCTCCTCCGAGGTGGGTGAGGTGGGACAGGGGCTGGAAGCAGCAGTAAGGATGGTGACCCACAAGCCCTTTCCTGTGGGCTGGGAGCAGCCGGAGGGATGGTGGCCGGGAAACCCCTTCCTCTGGGCCATGAGCAGTGGGACAGAAGGTGGCCCAAAAGCCCTTTCCTCTGGACTGGGAGCAGTGGGAGGGATCGTGACCGGGAAGCTCCTTCCTCTGGACCAAGAGCAGTGGGACGAAGGCTCAGAAGCCCCTACCTCTGGGCCGGGAACAGTGGGACTCAGTACCTTGTTCTGGTGGTCTGGTGTCCTCTGCACCTTGGTAATGTGGAATCAGGTGGCTCCCTGTCTGCAGTGGGGTGATTCGGTGTCTTCCATGTGACTTAGGACCTCGGTAGGGCGTGCACAGGCCTGCCTGTCTGCAGTGGGCTGATTCAGCGTGTGTTCTGCATGACTGGGGACCTCGGTAGGGTGTGGGCAGACCTGCCTGTCTGCAGTGGGTTGATTCAGCATCTTCCTCGTGACTCAGGAGCTCGGTAGGGCATGCACAGACCTGCCTGTCTGCAGTGGGCTGATTCGGTGTCTTCCGAGTTTTTGTTTATTTGGTTTGTTTTGGTTTCATTATTTGTGTGTGTGTGTGTGTGTGTGTGTGTGTACCAGGGATTGAACTCAGGTCCTTGTGCTTGTGAGGCAGGCAGCGGAACCACTGAGCTAAATTCCCAGCCGTGGTTTTGTTTGATTTGTTTAGGTTTGGTTCTATGTGAACCCAGGGCTGAGACTGCATTGAGATGCTTGATCCTATCTCACATTTCTGGAGTCTTTCTTGTTAGGCCAGGGACCATCTGAAGGAGTTGGGTTGTAGGTTGTTTGTAGGGTACATACCCAGGCACCTTTCCTGGGACAGGTAGGTTACTGATAAATGCTCCAGAACCACATCACTGCATTCTTTTCCTCCCTCATGTAATAAATCGAGCATTTATCAGGTGCCAGGTGTGGTTCTGAGCATGCATGAGCTCATTTTCCATCCATAGCCTCCTCATTATACAATTGAGGAATTGGAGGCATAGAGAAGTTCAGAAACTGGCCTCAATTTTCATTCCTCTTATCTCCTTTTAGCTGAAAGGGGCTACTGTTCCTGTGAGTGCTAGGTCAAATATAAAATCCCTCTGGTTTTCATAGACATTAGTGTGTATGCAGGAGTGCATGCATACACACACCAAGAAGTAGCTGTTAGTTTTCTGACACTGACAGAATATCTGAAACAATCAACTTTAAAAGAGGAAAGTGTAGTTTTGTCTCATGGTTTTGGAGGTTTTAGTTCATGGTTACTTGGCCCTGTTGCTTTGGGCCTGTGGCAGCGGAATACATCATAGCAGGGACATGAAAGGGAAGACACCTGTTCACTTCATGGCAACTGGGAAATAAAAAGGGTTCAGGATCCCAATATCCACTTCAAGGGTGTGACCTCAGGGACCTAAATTCCTCCAGTAAGGCTCCATCTCTTGAAGGTTCCAACACCTCCCAGTAGTATCACAGGCTGGTGACCAGGCCTTCAACACATGGGCCTTTGGAGGGCACTTTCATACCATAGCATCTTACCATTCATTCAGACAATCAAAGCTCACTGGGCCTAGTGAGCCTTGTGACAGATACCAGGGTGTAGGGAGGAGTACAATGCTATCCCTGTCCTGGGAGGGTTCTTGAGCTAAAAGGAGAACACTCCTGTAAATACCCAGTGCTTTAGAGGAGGTGCATTGATAGTTATGTGTAATCTACCATGGTGACATTTGTGAGGACCTAGATTCAAATCCTAGCTCTATCCATTACTGGCTGGGGACTTGTTGCAAACATCATGTTGCAAACATCGTGTGGTCACCAGCTCTGTGACCTTGAAGAAGTCAGCTAATCTTGGCCCTCACTTGTCCTATTTTTAAAATGGGAGTGATAGTATTGCCTTGACTACCTTTAAAGATGGTAGTAAGAGAGAAAATGATTTGCTGTGAGTGGGAGAACTTTAAAATGTGAACTTTGGCCCGTATTTTAGTAATTACCACAGTGAGGCCAAGGAGTTTTATGGAGAGAAACCTGCATTTCTGTATTAAGGGCACAAAGGACAGAATTGTTCATTTTAGGTGCTCAGCTGAAAGACCCTAGAGGCAGCAACAGAGTCAAGCACAATTCTCCTGACACCCTACTCTGTCCCATGAAATGATTGTAAAGTACTTTGCAGTGTCATAATCTTTTATAAATACTTCCTAATAACAACAGCCTATGAAGTTTCTGGGAGAGCAGGCCTGGTAGGAACATTAATGCTTCTTTGGTTGTCTCTTAAAGCCCAGCTCCATCAGACTTGCCAATATCAGCTGCTGAGACTTGAGAATGGCCAGGAAGTTTTTTGGGTTTAGGCTTCCTCCTTTCCTGTGGGCCAGGACCTGATGTACCCCTGCCCTGTGTCAGTCAGTTGAGTTTGTCATTATTTGACATTTTACTTGGGATTTTAATTAGTAGTAAGTAGGAGGAAGAAAGGGCCAAAGGGCTAGTTTTCTAGCTGGTGGAGGAAGAGTGGGGCTGCAGACAACAGGACAGCAGGAACCATGTTAGCCACCATTTAGGTGATGCAGGCCTTGGGCAAAGCAGGCAGCAGTGGTGTCCCAGCAGCTGAAAACTCACCAGAGAATGGAATGTTCTTTTTTCTGGGAAGAGGAAATGAGGAAGCAGGAGGAGAGAAGGATGGAAGGAGTAGGGCAGTGCAGGGTGGAAGGGGATGGCATTTGTATGAAAGACTCATGGGGAGATTTATGTGGATGTTAGTGCTGGAAAAAGCTATGGTTCTAAGTGGAATATTAATGGCATCCATTTTCTTGCCATCTCCTGCAGGAACACTTTGGAAGTGCAGGGGGAAAAATCGCTTTGCAGTAATAACTGTTATTTATATAAGAGAACAGCATTGGATATATCAAAATGTAAGGTTTCAAGGTAATAACTGGACCCTCAGAATCATCATTATCTATTTAAAAGGCAATTTCTGGACTTGGAAATTGATAGAAAAAAATGGCCCAATCCTACCACAGTAGTAAATAAATTTGTGTTTCATTTTTATGATTTGATTTCATTCTGAATCTGATGAGATTGGATGACAGGAGGGAATTGAGAAGAAGTGTAACTGGGAGGGACTTTCCAGAACATCCTTGTTGATGTCCATATAGGACTGTTGGGTGGAGACCGCTTGGTTCCATCCCCATCACAGCTGGAGAGAAAACAATAAAGACAGAAGAGGCGACTCCTGCCAGAGCTCACTGGGCATTTTCTAAAAGACTTATTCCCAGCCCTAGTAATTCTGCCTCTCTCCCACCTGCCAAGTTAAACACCATGAATGAACTTCTTCTGGTTTTTTTTAAATTCATATTGCACCTATAATATTGCTTCTTTCAAAAAGAAAGGGTGCATTCTATTCACATTGTATTGCAATTTACCCTGTTCATTGCACTGTGAACAGTGTCCGTCTATACCAGTTCATTTAAATCTATACTTTGTGCTGTAGTCTGGATCTTAAGTGTCCCCAAAACCATGTTAAAGGCTTGGTCCCCAGTGTGTTCCTATTGGGAGATCGTGCAGTCTTGAGGAGGTGGGACCTCACAAGAGATCTTCAGGCCATTGTGGGGTGGGCCTGGAAGGGGACAGTGGTACCTCAGCCTTTTCCTCTCTCTTTCTCTCTTACCATAAGCTGAGTAGTTTTGCTTCCCTATCTCCGCCTACCATGATGTACTGCCTTACCACAGGCCTAAAAACAACCAAAATCTCTTACACTATGAGCCAAAATACACCTTCTCTCTCTATAAGTTGATTAGTCCATGTATTTGTTACAGTGATCCAAAGCTGACTAATATACCCACATCCTTTTCAAGGCTGGGTGTGCTTTCTTTATGTGACTGTACCACCATTTTAGTAACTCTTCCCCTCTAGGTGGACACGTGAGTTGTTTCCATCCCTGTGGCTGAGGCTTTGTATATCTGGAAGAGCATTTCTACAGAATAACTCCTAGAAATGAAATAATTGGGTGAAAGTGTACAGACATTGCAGATTAGAATCAATTATGTTTTTGACCTTGAAAAATGAAGTCTGACAACCTCTGTCCTCTGGGTCAAGTAGATTCTTGTGACATCAGATCTCTGAGCAAAACTGTGGAAGATCTTCTAGGAATTAGTGACGTTCCTTATTTAGGGGCCAGGATAAAGGGAGAGAAAGAGATGGAGCTGGTGCTGGAATGTGGGATGTTTAGCCTCCTCCCCACTGATGGTCAGTGGTGTGGCCTGAGAGGTGTTCAAGAGGATATGATGAGTTCTTGTTCCCTTATCTGCTACCAAATGCTGATGATGGGAGCGCTTTGGGACATGACATCCAAACCAGCATTGGGCTTTCAGCTTTGCTGCTAGTGAACTCAGGGCTTGGGTAGGGTTTTTGTTTGTTTGCTTTTGAGACGAGGTCTTGCTATGTAGTTCAGGCTGGCTTTGAGCTCACTATTGTAGCCCAGGCTGGCCTCAAACTCATAGCGATCCTCCTGCCTCACCCTTCCAAGTACTGAGATTACAGGCATGCATCACCATGCCTGACATTTGAGTATGTTTTTTAACTCTTTCCTGGGTCAAATAGGGACCATGAAACATACTTCACTAAGTCATTGTGAAGATTTTTTTTATGTCATACTGGGGATTGAACCCAGGACCTTTTCACTAACCTACATCCCATCCCCGGCCCTTTTAAAATTTTGTATTTTGAGATAAATTCTCACTGAGTTCCCCAAGCTGGGGTCAAATTTGTGATGCTCCTGCCTCAGACTCCCAGAGTGGTAGGATTACAGGCAAGTGCCATCATGCTCAGCTTGAGAATTAAATGTTGTAATTCTTGTAGAATTGCCTTGTAAAGTATAAAGTGCTGCTTAAATGTCAGTACCTTTGTTAATGATGATGATGATAATGGGGTCTGGGATTTAGCTCAGTGGAACTGCGCCTGCCTCACAAGCACAAGGTCCTGAGTTCAATCCCTGGTACCAACAAAACAAAACAACAGCAACAACAAAAAATAATGATGGTAATGTTTCTTTAGAGCTGACAAAAGTGTCCCTGCCCTCCCTTACCTCCACCACAGTGCTCAGAGATCTAGGATCTAAAGGACAGATGTATTGTTTTCCTTTGTTGCCTTTTAACCTTGGGAAATATGTTAAGTTTCTGTAAGCCAGAGTTTCCCTTTCCGAAAACTTAAAAGCACAGTTGTGTAGAAGCCTCAGCCCTGGGATCTTCAGCATCTTTAGCCAGAGAATATCTACTTGATTTGGTAAATCTGGGCAGGGGTGTGCTGCTGATCTAATAGAAGAACATGGGACAGGGAGTTAGGTAGGTAACTGGGATAAGTAGGTAGACAGGTATAGATAGATAGGTGTGTAGCACAGTAGGTAGGTAGATCAGAAAGGTAGATAGGTAGAGAGGATTCATAGGAAGCACAGGTAGATAGGTAAGTGGGAAAGGTAGATAGTAAGTAGCAGAATAGATAGGTGGGTAGATAGGTAGATAGGTAAACAGATCTGTGAGTAGCTAGGAAAGATGGACAAGGTAGGTAGGAAGGATAGGTAATAGGTCATAGGAGCAGGATGAAAAGAACAACTGTTCCTCCAAACCCCTGTTCTGTCTTAGCCAGGACAGAAAGGCCTTGACCCTGTAGAGTCCAAGGACACAGAACATGGAGTGCTGGTATAGGACAAGGCCCTGAGAGCCAAGGGACTGTGCTACAGAGCAGATGGGAAGGGCTTATGCCTGCCCAATTGGCTCCATGCCACCCCAGACTAATCAAGAAATGTCCATGAGTCAAGTACATGGGCCATCAAGGTCTCTCCAGCATCATCAGGAACACTGGATCCCTCAGCAGAGAGGTGGGCAGAGCACAGGTTTCCCACCTGCTTTTAGCACATCAGTCTTAGAATTTCAAACACAGACTACTCTTGAATTCATAGTTACTCCATGGAGTCAAGGGTGGAGGATGGCGATAGTTCAACAGAGTGGTTCATGTTACAGAGTTGGAATCCTGGCTTGACTACTGGTAAGCTGTGTGACATTGTACAAATTACTTAACCACACTGAACTATTTTTTCTCCATATCTGTAACAAGAATAATGATGCCTTTTTTGTAGTCTTGCTGTGAGAATTGAGATAAATGTCTAAAACATAGGAAGACTCAGTGAAGTATAGTAGCCCCAAAGTAACAGCTGTATGTTGTTGCTAAACTCTAACAAGCAATTAAGGCCCACCAACTCAGGCCTTTCTCAGAATCAGCAGACATGACTTCCTTGATGTGCTAATAACCCCAAATGAGTGCCATGATCATCAGTTAAGGAAACAGGCAATTAGGGACAAGTAGAAGACTCTTCCTCAGCACATTCCATTAGTCTGCTGGTTGTTAGTTCACATTACTGGGAAGCTGCTTAACAGCATGTCCCAAGCCACTGGGCCACTTCAGTTCTGGGCCAGACCTGCGTGTGTCCAGCCTGTCCTTACCTGCTGTGGTCTCCTCCACTCGTAGGGCTTGTGACAAACCAGTGTTAAGGATGGTGAGGATGTCCGGAAGGAAGCCAGGCTGTGATGAAGAAAGTACAAAACCCCATAAATGGGTTACCTTACATGTGAAGTTGGGAGTGTTAAGTTGGTTTGAGCTGATGAAAAACTTAGACAAATAGCTGAGGTTTTAGAAATTGCTTTAGAAGGCTTCAGGACAATACTGGAGGTGAAATGGGGAGCAGAGGTGTGTGGGCTGCCAGAATTCCTGCTTCCAGTCAGCTATCCTTTTTGTGGTAGTTTTGCTTAATGATTTATTTTGAGCACTGCCCAGTATTACCATTAGTATTTTTAGTATTGTGATTCATTATCATGAACATTATTGTCTGATAATTGAAATGGAATCAGGTGATTTTTAAATTTCTTTTTTGCAGTAAAGGGGATTAAAGCCAGGACTTTTGCACTGAGCTACATCCTCAGTCCCTTTTTATTCTTTTGTTTTTAAATTTTGAGACAAGGTCTCACTAAGTTGTGAAGTTCTACAGATTGGGCTTGAACATTTTTTTTTCTTCCTGCCTCAGCCTTCCAGAGTGCTGGGATTATAGGCATGTACCACCATGCCTGGCAATTATTGTATCAGAATTTCCTCAAGGTGCTTGGAAGTGGGCACAGGGCCTCACATAATATCTTAGGGTGTTTTGTCTCTCCCTTTCTCCCCTGCCCCGTCATGTACACACACATACACACACACGCACACACACACACACACACACACACTCACGAAATCATCAAGCCTCACTCTCCAAGTGTCCTTTCCAAACAAGACCCAGGGTGAGGGCCAAGCAGGTAGGAATCCTTATCAGTATGAACAAACTTGACCATCTGTAACCTAAGCCCATGATCCAGTAACTAAGTGGTTTAATTATGCTTATCACTGCTATGCTGAGCCTGGCACCTCTGTGGATTAATGTAGCTAATTCAATATCCCCTCTAAGAAGCACTATCAGGGAATGTGATTCTGCTCTGAGGAGCAGCCTTCAAGTGCTCCACTCAGCACCAAGGCCCTGACTTGGGTGTGTTGCTTCCCAAGGAGGCTTCTGGAAAGCCAGCAGCCACCAGGTTAATCCCTCCTCTCCCATCTCCTCCTCCAGCATTTGGCTGGTGTTGTCTGGAAACCTTCCCACGTTTTCCCTTCCTCCTCACATCTCTTTCCCCTGTGCTGAGCACTTTTAATTTGCTTGGGATAAATGATTCTGTCTTCTTTCACCTCATATTCTCCTTGCTTTTATTTATCATCTTTAAACCTCTCCCTGATATGCCAGGCTGTGGGAAGAAGGGAGTGTTGGCTACTATCACAGGCTGCTGTGTGGTAGGCAGAGGGGTGAAGCTCCTTTGGTTCTGGAATCCACAGTTTCTGTGTCTTACACCTGCACTGGAGACCTCATGGCTATGTCCACAAGTCTAGACAGCACCAGATGAATAGTTGTAGAAGACAGGGAAGCATGATTGGATGAATCTTGCTGTCCTTATGTTTTCCTGGCTCTGGTGTTTGCACCTGGCTTTTCACCTGATGGTGAATTCCCACCCTTATACCTCACTCCAGCTCAGCATTCACAATAGGACTCAAGCCCATGTCCTCCCTGCAGCCCTCCCTGGTCATCATCATTAGCTCCTCATATGGAAAAGAGGTTTCCTTTGAAACTATCAGACAGGGAATTGTGCAGTGCCCTTCGGGAGCTGAGAAAAGCTAAGCAAACTGCTGCCTTTTATCTGCCTAAGATGGTTATAGAAACCTGCCTTTGTTTTCTGAAAGTGCTTACAAAGCTTCCTTATGTTTGTCAGAAAAACTTGGTGTCCTTTAACCAAATTCAGAGCAGTCTGTATCATTGTTGTGTATGCTGAGAATGGGATGGGGAGTTAGGACTAGAAGAGCTTGACTATCCAAACAACCTTGCATATGGTACCAACCAGCCACCACCTGGATCAAAAACTTAGTGGGTTCTTACTTTTAATTTATTTGCTTCAGCTGTGGGGCTATTTTTAAGCTACTGTTTTAGCTTTCTAAGATAGTATAGAATAGTAATGGCGAATTTTTGGCTTTCAATGATACCGTCAGCCCACTGTGGCACTTGTGTCATAGGTTCACAGCCACTGCTGTAGAAAAGAGTTTTTTAAGATATTGCCAGTATCTTCTCATGATGTGTGAGGTTTAGAAACTGGCTGGGATGGGTATGTCTAAGCAGGAATGAGAGAGCTTCAGTGGGTTTGGAATTTTGTAGGTAGAGTCAGTTCTTTGGTTGACTCTATAGTACTTTTTGCTCCAGGAAAGTTCTGCCAATACTCAATTCCCACAACATTGTCATAGTGTTCTGCTGCTCTGAGATGGCTGGGACAAGACACAGAACATTCCAGACCTCCAGAGTGGCTGGCTTCAGGGCACTGGGGCATAAAACAGGGAGAGATTGGGCAATGGGGCCAGGTCACCTCTCTTTGCCCAGCTTACACATGAGGCTGCGAAACTATGGAGAAGCAAACAGTCCTGCCTCTGTTTCCCTACTGCCCACTGTTGTGGAAACCATGTGGCTGCTGGAATCAGTGCAATCTTCAGGGCTCTTCTGCAAAAGAGGGGACAAGACAGAGCAGAAGGGCTCAGTAGGAATTGCACCAAGACCTCAAAGGCCCGAGGTGGTCCCACTGGGTGGAGCTTTGGAGCACAGCCAGGGAGGAGCACTGCCCTAGGAGGAAGGACAGACTGCAGGACAGTGGCAGTAAGGCCCTGTGGCACTCTCCCCCAGGCAACTGCAGACAGGAGGCCTTGCAGTGTGGCCTTCAGCACCTCAGTCTGGTTGGCACTCTGCACATGGGCTGATGGACTCTTGGAGAGGGGAAAGTTTTAGAATCATTTAAAAATTTGCCTTTATTCTATTAATTTTTCACTGTCAGATTAGAAAGAGAAATCAATCAGGTGGTGGGCCCTGAGTTTAGGGTTGGGCTACTGTGTATGGCAGGGCCATTTGTCAATGTGCCTTCTTACTGGGCCAGGGGAGAGAAGGGAAGCTGGGAGCCTTGGGTAGGGAATCCTGCAGTGTGGACACTTGAAGAACCTCTGTGGTCCTCGTGCAGCCACCTTGTATTACAGATAGGGAAACCTAGGCAGAAAGTAACAATGACTTACTGCAGTCAACAGGCTACTGTATGACAGAGTTGAGACCAGGACCCAGGGTTCTTGACTCCCAGGCTAATAACTCTGTGGAAAGAGAGAGTACACTACATGTGAGTCATAATGAAGCTCTTGCTTCTCACATAGTGGTTCACGCACAGTAGCTGTGAAAAACAGTCACTGAACTTTTCAAAGAAGTTGTTGAGACGTGTGGTCTCCATACATCCTGTGCCTGCTCTTCTGGTGAATACGGATTTTAGAAACCTCTCTTTTTTCATCCTTGCATTGCCTCACCTAGAATGAAAGTTCCTCAAAGTGAGATACTCTATGTCCCATTTTATTAAAATATGATAATAATCTATGTATTCCACAGTGGACACTGCACTGAGTACTTTACATGAAGTGCTGAGTACTTGTCATCTTCACCAAGCCAGGAAGTAGGCATTGTTATCCTGGTGATGGATGAGGGAACAGAAGCTCAGAGAAATTTCAGTCATTTGCCCAAATCATACAGCTGGTTAGTGTTTGCGTTAGCATTTGAGCCCAGGCCTATAGATTTCAAAGAAATACTCATGCCGCCAAGCTTAATTGAAGAGGCTTCCTTTTAACGTGCACTTGCGTCAAACTTCACCTGTGTGAAGAAGATGTGGGGTGAGGAGACTCCAGCGTGGGAATCTCAGTGGAGAGGGAGCTGTTACTTTCACCTTGGCAGGGCCCCCAGGCTCACTCACCACCCAGGCCTGCTATGTGGAGTGCAATTAAGCAGCTCTCTGCAGTAGACTCAGAACCCATGCCTGGCAGGAGCCACAGAGCCCTGCCAGTGGCTGCCAGTGGGAAGCACGTAGCAAGGAAGCTGCTGAGCTGAGGGCAGAGGACGAGGCAGGAGGTGCTACAGTGCTGCTGCAATTTAAAAAAAGGACAAAGGAAAAAACTACAGAGGTTCTCGGCGACTTGAAATCCCAATTTGCATCTCATCTGGGAGTCATTTACATAGAAAGTCCTATCAGTACTTTATGAAATATATAAAATGAATGGGCCAGTGGGGCAGCCAAGCAGACTCTCAAAAATCTGTGCTGTCAGGGGGAAGTTACTGCTTGGTTGGGGGTTTCCTCAGAGTCCCCAGGAGCTCCTCTCTGCAAGATTTTGGGTGGCAGAGCAGGGTAGGGAAAGGCGGGTTTCAGGATTCAGACTCCAGAGAAAGTTGACAGGTCAAGTTCACAGTCAGGCAGCTTCCTGGATAAAACTAAAGCAGCCTTGGGTTCCACCAGGATACAGTCCTGTCGGTTGCTCCAGAACTTGCTCCATCTTGAAGACAGTAGTGCCTTCCCTGGAAGGGTCTTCCTCCTCAACCATGCTGGGCTTCCAGGCTGGCTTTTGTGCCTCCCTGAACAACAGCTGTCAATGTTGAGTAAGCAGAACAATCCTGGGAAGCTTGCCCAGTGAGAGTTCCTGGATTCCCCCACAAAGACTCCAGTGGGATATGGAGGGTGGCCCCAACTATTTCTAACAGGCAGGTGAGGGGAGAAAGCCGCTCTGAGGAACCTGCTCCCAGGTTCGGATAGCAGGAGGTGGCAAGATGTCAACTGTTCCCTGAAAGGGGAGGGGTGAGCTGTGTGCTCTCACAAAGCTCTGACCCTCACACCAAGGTCTGCTCATCTTTCTCACAATGAGAAGAGATGACCAATGAGTACCTTTAGACCAGCTGGGATCTGCCCAAGGTCACTTAGCCAGCAAGCGGGAGAGTTTGATTTAAAAAATCTCATTTTTCAGACTCAAATCCTGCTCCTTTGTCATGGGCGGTCCTTGTGAAGGAAGCCACAGCTTTTCTGGTAGAGTTTCCTGGTAATTGGAAGGAGCAGAAGCGATGACCTTTCAAGGGGGTTGCATCGACAGAGCCATGTTATCTAATACAGAAGTCCTGAGAGGCAGGGCCACATCCAGAGTCACAGAGCCCTCCAGGCACCATTTCAGAGTTGTTACAAGAGCCTTGGAGACCCCAGCTTGGTGAGCAGTGAGGAGATCTCCTCCTTTCCTGGGCCCAGCCTTTCTTCTCATGCTCACAGATGGGTTAACAATGTTGGCCTGAGGACCCTGAAAGGTCATCCAGCTTAAGTTTTTTCTTTCCCTTAAAGTGGCCTCACTTTCAATAGTTGATTTCACCTTCTACCCTTCCTGAAACAGTCAGTGAGGACTTGGTCTCCTGCCCCGAATCCAGAGCTCTCTCTATTGACTCTTGTCACTGTTTGCACAGCCAAAGCACAGAGCATAGCAGTGACCCACAGCGGGCTTGTAAGCTTGTTCACTCCATCCATATGGTGAGGTCAGAGGAGGTCCCTTCCAGCCCAAAGTCAAAGCAGTAAAATGCTCTTTAGTTGCTTCCTCCTTGTTGCTGTCCTCCTCTTCCACACTTTCTCCATCTCGCAATCTTCAGAGAAGAGGTCTTGAAAGAGCACAGTGTTCAGCCAGGTGGGGGCTCCTAAGTGAGGCATCACCTGCTTGTCCCATCGTATCCTTGGCAAGGGAGCATGGGAGTACAGGATGAATGGTTTGGAGCACTTAAAAAAGCTCTGGAGTTTTGCCCAGCTTTCCCCAGAGCAGAAAAGAAGTGCTTTGTTTGAGCCTGCTCTGTGTTCTGGCTGTTTAGTAAATCCAATGAATGTGCTGGGGGGTGGGGTGGGGGTGGGAGCCCTGGGCTGCTTCTGGGTTCCAACTGGGGAGGAGAGACAGATGTCAGACTCTGGATCCGCAACTTATAAACACACGACAATGTGGTGTGTGTGTGTGTGTGTGTGTGTGTGTGTGTAGAGGGGGAGGGGGAGGAGGGAGGAAAGCTGGGGGAGGAAGAGATGGTACGTTACGGTGGCTTTGCTTAGGAAACAAAAGCCAACAGGTCAGGAGATACTAGAACCAAACTTCTTTGTTATTTACTAGCTATGAGACTTCAGACAAGTGACCTAATTTCATTGGCTCTCTCTCATTTCTTCTGTAAAATTGATATCACACCCATTCTATTTTTTTACACATTTTAATAAATTTTATTTTATCCCATTCCTCCCCTCAACCTTTGTTTCAAAAGCTTGTTTCATTTACAAAAGCTTTGTTTCCATTTTGGTTATGGCACTGGTGGCAAACCTGTGACATGTGTGCCACATCGAGCTATTTGTATCATTAAAAGCTCTAAAAGGTTCACTATCACAGGGTTACGGTGAGACAAAAATAAAATAGATAAACAAGTCCCATCTAGATATCAGGAGACTACATATTTCTCTGATGATGTTAAATTTGAATGAGTAGCTAAATACCCTATTTTCTCTTTTGGCCAAACAGTCATGATTTTTAATTCAAAGAGTATTTAGTGAGTAGTTGATCCAGCCCTGTTTTAGGTTCTATGGGAGATAAAACAGGTAAGGTTCTGGTTTTCTAAAATTAGAGGCTCAAGGAAAAGAAGAAATCAAAATCTGATTTTTCTTTTTGTCTCATTGAAAAAAAATAGCTGTATTGAGATGAATTTGTCCACAGTACAAGTCACTAATTTTTTTGTATTAAATTCTTTTATTGGTACATTGTAGGTATACAACACAATTACATTTCTCACTGGGAATTGTACCTTTATATAATGCATCTTGGTTCTTATTTTTTCCCCATTCCTAGCCCTCCCTTCACGCCCT
>NW_004624880.1:4447409-4479977 GCF_000247695.1 Heterocephalus glaber | reverse complement strand
GTGATCTGGAAGTCTGGTTTTGAGACTTATTTATGTGTTTTCTCATTTCGACTGGGGCAGGGGGCTGTTAGCACCTGTACGGATTACCTCCTCTGAGGTGGGTGAGGTGGGACAGGGCCCGGAAGCAATGGTAAGGATGGTGACCCACAAGCCCTTTCCTGTGGGCTGGGAGCAGCCCGAGGGATGGTGGCTCAGAAGCCCCTTCCTCTGGGCCAGGAGCAGCAGGACAGAAGGTGGCCCAAAAGCCCTTCCTCTGGGCTGGGAGCAGCGGGAGGGATGGTGACCAGGAAGCCCCTTCCTCTGGACCAGGAGCAGAGGGATGATGGCTCAGAAGCCCCTACCTCTGGGCCGGGAACAGTGGGACTCAGTACCTTGTTCTGGTGGTCTGGTGTCCTCTGCAACTTTGTTATGTGGAATCAGGTGGCTCCCTGTCTGCAGTGGGGTGATTCGGTGTCTTCCGCGTGACTCAGGACTTCGGTAGGGCATGCACAGACCTGCCTGTCTGCAGCGGGCTGATTCGGTGTCTTCCGCATGACTCAGGACCTCGGTAGGGCGTGCACAGACCTGCCTGTCTCACAAGTCACTAATTTAAAGTGTCCAATTCAGTGGGGTTTTTTTTTAGCACATTCAAAGTTGTGCAACAATCACTAGAGTCACTTTTAGTAAATTTTCGGCACCCCATAAACAAGCCCCACCCCTTTAGCTATCACTCCTTAATATCTGCATCCCTTCCAGCCCCAGGTAACCATTAGTGTACGGTTTCTGTAATAAATGTGCTCATTTTGGACCTTTTGTATAAGTAATACAATATATAGTCTTTTGTGTCTGCTTTCTTTCAGTTAGCCTAGTATTTTCAAGGTTCATCCATATTGCAGCAGGCATCAGTATTTCGTCCCTTTTTTGCTGAATAAATCCCATTGTATGGATATACCATATTTTCTTCATTTAGTTCATAGATATTTCCCCCCCACTTTTTGGCTACTGTGGTGTTTCTATGAATATTCATATACAAGCTTTTATGTGAACACATGGTTTCATGTTTTTAATTCTCTTAGATACATATAAAGAAGTTGCATTGCTAGATCATATGATAATCACTTGGGGAAGTACAGTTTTCTGAAATGGGTATACCATTTTTCATTCCCATCAGCAACGTGTGAGCATGTTAACTTCTCCAAGTCCTATCTTATGTGGTTTTGTCTTGTGTGGTTTTAATCAGCATTTCCCTATTAATGATGTTGAACATCTTTTCATGTGCTTATTGGCCATTTGTAAATCTTCTTTGAAAGTCTGTTCAGATCTGCTCATTTTAATTGGGTTGTCTTTTACTATTAAGTTGTAAGAGTTCTTTACAGACTCTAGATATACATCCCTTATCATATATATAATTTGCAAACATTTTGTCCCATTAAATGGGTTGTCTTTTTACTTTCTTGGTGATATCCTTTGAAGTAAAACATCTGAATCTGAACTGCAAAAAAATGTCAGTTTTAATTACACTGAAACCTTGTTAATTTGGACTGTAGTAATTTGGAGTTGGTTAGGGCAGAGGTTCAAAACCTGTTCTTTCAAAACATAGTTATTGAGACTGTCTATGACCAAGGACCATGCCAGACCCTGGGGACAGAATGGTGAAGAAGGCAGAGCCTTTGCAGTCCACAGTCTTCAGCAAGAAACATACCAACCCAGCCAGTGGGTGGGCATTAATAGCACAGGCAAGTGCTAATAGCACAGCCAGCTAGTTAGAAGCCCTGGGGAAGGAAGACCTAACTCTATTAAAAAAGAGTTTACTAAGCAAATGAGCAGTGAAAACTATTTAGGAAAAATAAACTGCTTTTGAGGCCCCTGAGCTTCTTGATGGCTTTCATTTCCATGCTAACAGAAAATGTGATTGGCCTTGTTCTCCTGCCTTCCAAGCAGAGTTGGCCATTTTGGGCCCAGGACATTTTGTTATCTTTAATCTTCATGATAACCTGGTGGGAAAACTGTTATTGTCATCATTTACATAAGTAAACTGTAACTTGGGAGATTTAGTGCCTTGCCAAAAGTGACAATCATTAATTGCTTGGATTGGCATTAGGAGAGAGGTGTTCTCTCTCGGCATTATGAAGCTCTGTCTTAGGTGCGATACTCCAGACTTGGCTGGAACTAAACAATGTAAATGTAGTGTCCTCCATAAGAAAGAAATGATGCCACTTCCCCCAGGATGATGATGTTCTTGGTTACCTACACCACGGGAAACCAATGGATGGCAATGCTGTTGCAATGTCGTGTTTGCAGTTCCAGTGTTTGAATGTATGTTGTCATTCATCAAATGTGTGTCATGTGCCTACTCTCTATACTATGCTCCCACCCTCCAGCAAAATTGTCAAGATCCCATACCTTAGCTTGCTCTTGTCCCTCCATGGATCCCAGTGACTCTGTGCCTATGTCTAATTCCTGACCTTTATGTCCTCTGTGGTGTCCTAATGTGTATAAAATATTCCCTAGCTTCCCATGCCACACTCCACTATTGAAGGACGGAAGCCAGGTTGCCTCATGTGTCCAGTATTCTGAAACAAGCCTCTCACTTGTTTTGATTTTTCTTTATTGCATGCTTTCCAGACCTTAACTCAAAGGGTAATGTGAGGACCATGAGCCATATTGAACTCAAAGACATTTCTCTTGCTGCCTGTTCTTCTTAAGCTCTTAAACCAAGTTTACCATTACTGCCTTTTCTCTTTGGAGACATTTATTTTCCAGAGGCTTCTTAGTCTCTCATGCAAATGGACCCCAATGGTCTCACCCTGGGAGTCTCCCAGATTTTCCATTGATCTGTAGTGGACCTGATGCTCAGAATCTGACACCAAGACTCCTGGACATTGTTATTTACAAAGTAGTAAGTATGGTACCTCATCCAGATGCTAATACTCTATGACAGTTAAGCTGGATTGTTACTTGTTTGGCTTAGAGCTACTTAGTGAATTAGTAAAGCACGCTTCTGGGTGTGTCTGGGTGGGTCATAGAGGCATGACTTTGGGTACTGTATCTGGTTCCTGGCCCTTTGCTCTCTGGCACTCTTTTCAACCTGCTCTGCTTCCCAGTTGCCATGAACTAAGCAGCATTGCTCTGCCATGTCCCTCCACCATGATGTTCCTGCCTTGGAGCCAGATAACCATGGACTGAATCCTCTGAAACCATGAGCCAAATAAGTCTCCCTTCCTTTAAGTTGGGGATGTCAGGTATTTTATTCAGCAATGGGAATCTGACTAAGACAGGCTGTTACACAGGTGAGGGTGTCCCTGGCAGATTCCTTGCAGGCTTTATACAGCCTAGATAACTGATCTCCTTTTCCACCTTGGCCTCCCACTGCACTGAACACCTGAAGCAGGAATGCCAAGCCATGCTCAGCTCAATTCCTGCTGAAGAACACAGTTCAGTGGAGCTGATTTTTTTGCTCTTAAAGGAGGTTCAGAATTTACTCTTGAGTGGACAGAGTGTATGCTCATCAGCTCAATGGCCCATGAGTATCTTTTCTCACTGACAGAGTGGCAGCATTAATAGAGCTGCCTCTCTTTGATCAGGGAAAGAGACTCCCACAGTGGCCCAAGAGGCCATTGGAGGCATGCCCTCGGTCACTGGGAGGCACCAGCCTGGTAAAGATATAATGGGCTCTTTGGAAGCAGCCTCTGGGAAGAGAGAAATGGAGAGGGCCACCAAGTAGGACAAAGGTTTTTGTCTACTGGGTTATGATACCTGCCTTGGGGCTTCTAAAAGGTGGCCTGGCCTACTGGAAGGAATCTGGGCTTCTGCTGAATCCCAGCTTTACCTCTTGGGATGTGTCTTTGGGCAAGTTCTCTACCTCCTCTGAACTTCAGGTACTCTCTGTGGAATGTACGTAAGAGTGCCATCTGTCTCACTAGGAGGATGGATGAGAAGCAAATACCAAGGACAGTGGGTGGCCAGGAGGGTTTAGCAATTGTTAGTCTCTCTTTGCAGAGAATATGTCCACCTCCACAGCTATAAAAGGGAGACGAGCTCTCAGGGTCAGACGGAAAGCAGTGAAACCTCAGTCTCCCTGACCGTACATTCTATTTTCTGTGTTTCAAAATAGGACCTAAGCTCCAGAAAGCAGGAGAGTGACATTTAAGTACTAGTTTTCTCTCTTGGGCATAGAGCCATCAGTCCTCCCCCAGTAATCAGAGGGCTGTTACCATGTCTCAGCTGTCTGGGGAGGGTTTGAATGGGGGACATGTGGACTGCATGAGATTCTTTCCCTCTGGGCATCAGGGGGCAGGTCCCCCCCACCCCACCCCACACTTGATGTGTCCAGAAAGCATGAAGGGAACTGAAGCCTCTGGCTTCTTCATTCGAGCTCCCCTTGGCAGTGTTTCATAAGAGACTTTGTGAATTCCTTACAGTTTACAGATTTACAGTGTGGAGACTAATATAAAACCAGCAGAGGGGGAATCATGCAGAATAAGTGGCATCGCTGTGGCACCCCCTTCACTGGAGGAATTCTCTCCATTAGCCAACAAACCAAGCTTAAAAGACACTTTCATCTCTCCACCCAGGAGTAGGAGTTAGGTTTAAAGATGCCAACTGAGGCTGCTCTTGGCCTCCAGATGACCCCCGGGCAACCTTTACTGCTTAATGCAGCACCACCTGTGCCCCTCCAGCAGGAGTCCCACACTCTTCAGTGCAGTGGAGTAGACAGTGGTGCCAGACCTCCCTCTAATCCACCTCTGGTTGTCTGCCTCACCTTCTCATCCTGAGGACTGGGGAGGCCCCTATGCCCAACAGCTGTGATTCAGAAGCTCATTAGGAAACTAGGTAGTTTATGCTGTGTACTTTGGAAGACTTCTTAATGCATTGCCTCTGCATTTGCCTTTCCCCAAAGGCTGTAAGTCAGTAAGTTTTACATACATAAAAGTTTTTAACTCTAAAGTCTGGTAAAATGTTGCTTGGTGTAGAGAAAAGGTACCATCAGCAAACAGATTTGGGATATGCTGCATATCATACTCACCTCTTACAGGCTCAAAATCATAGCCCTAACATTTCCCATCTCCCGTGTCACTCCCAGGATCAGCATGGTGACTAGATCTCTGAGAAATCCCATAGTAAACATAGCTGCTTAGCTTTGTTTCTCTAAATCATTTAGATCTCATACCTGGAACTCCCAATAACCATAGGGTGGCTGACTAATATAGGCCATACAAGACCCTAGAGTGAAATATCCCAGAGGGAAGAGAGAGGGGCAGCTGAGCATAATCATCTGTTCTTCATTCATTTCCAACAGGCAGAAATAGGAATGTCTTGGTGCCTTTCTTAACAACATCTTCTGAGACACTAGCACTGTATGAAACATGTTCTAGGTAATGTTGCTCTTTAGGCAGTTAAGTTAGCTGCTAATTGCTAGGTCCTGTGCTGGGCACTTAGGTTACAGTGGAGAATACAACTGACATAGTCTTGGCTTTAATGCTACATGAAGACTAGTGAGGAAGACACATAACAATAGATAAGTGATGTATGTTACAGAAGAAGCAGCCAGTGTGCTGTGAATGGGGTGGCATAGAGCACAGGGTTATTACCTACTGTAGGAGATCACAGATGACCTTCCTATGACCTTGCTGTTTGTTTTGGATCTTAAAAGATGAGTAAATGTTAGTTGGACAAGAGATGGGGAGCGGGAAATTTTCTGACCAAGAAGAATAGTGTATGCAAAGGGCCAGGTTCAAGAGATGCTTTTGGCTGCAACTCACAGGACATCAAACTCCAAGCAGCTAATGCAATAAGGAAATAGATTGAGCTCCACAAAGGGACCTCTAGCAGTGGGTGTGTGTCAGCATTGATTATTATTCTGCACTCAGCAATTGTGGCAGGAACTCCCACTCTTCCTAGCTCTTTGCTCTGCTGTCCACATCATCAGCTTCATCCTGAGAATTTTCTGTACCTCCTCTTGTGAGCTATTAATAGTACTTTTTCCCAAGTCTAGCAGGAGAATGAGGACAGTCAGACAGCATCCTCTCCACTCAAGTCTTAATGGGCCAATTTGGATCACTAACCACACTGAACTGATTATTGTCATGGGAGATGCTTACTCTGACTGGCTTAGTCTAGGATCTTAAGGAGAAACCCAAAACCCCAGTAAGGGAAATGGGATTACTATGATTGACCTGTTCGAGGGTTAGCAAACTTTTTCCATAAAGGGCTAGAGAGTAAGTGTTTTAGGTTTTGTGAGCCTACAGTCTTTGTTGGAGTTTCTTAACTGCCTCTGTAACAAAAGCAACTATAGACAATATATAAATGAATGAGCATGGCTGTGTTCCAATAAACCTTTATTAATGGATATTAATATTTTAATGTGATATAAAAATTAAACTATTTTATGTCACTAAGTATCTTCTTATAATTTTCCCAACCCTTAAAAAATGTAAGAAATCATCCTTCACTCACAGACCGTGCCACCCCCAATCCTCCACCACCGACATCCAAACAGGTGCTGGCTAGGTTTGGCCCTCAGGCCACGGTTTGCTGGACTCTGACTTACACAGGCTAATCAGGACTCATTCTTGGAGCAGGGTTCAGTCCTAATCTATGCTGCTGTTACACACTGAGAAAGGGGTAGAATGGATGGGAGTCAACCTCAGAATCTTCCTCGGGAGCCTGGTGCTTTCAAGGATCTGCAAAGAGTGTAATGTGCCTGGGTTGTGTACAGTAGAGATGACAACATGTGTGAGACGTTCCATTGTGGACAAAGGCTCTACCATCAGCTCAAAAGTAATGCTTCTCTTCTCCCTGCTTGGGGACCACTAAAGCTGCCTCTCAGGTTAACCAATACATCGTCTAACAAATTAATCTTTGAACATGGTGGCAACAGGCTGAGGAATTTCCCTCTCATTTCTAGATGACACCTAAGCCTATGTATTTGAGCGAGGTCTTTCTGACAAGGCCCCAACTTTTGTTGCTAGACCCCAAAGAGCTGCTGCAATTAACCAGTCAGTAAGTAGTCATTGAAATACTGACTAGGTTTGTAGCCCCCCTGGGTGTGATAGGGAAGCAGGAGGAGCACAGTGATCCTCCTTTATAGCAAAGGCATGGCGTATAAAACAAATACACACAAATCTTCCCAAATTCTTGAGCACAGAACTGCCCAGGTGACAGTGGCATGATAAAATGACCTCAACTCCCAAGCATCTGTTTATGCCACACAGTGAAAGTTAATGAGGGCTGACCCTCCGCAAAACTGGGAAGTCAACCCAAGTTCACCGTCTGGCTCCAGGCGTCCTTTCTGAAGACTTTTCCCTCTTTTAGTGGCAAACTGTTTTCCAGTCCTATCACCACAGCAAGCTGTCTCTCTTCTCTGGCCTTGCTTCATCCATAATCATAAAGAACTACCACTGGCTAATCCCACCAGAGACTGACCGACAGGTTATACTTTCTTTATAATGAATTTGAATTGTTGTGTTTTCCCTCACACTGTGCACATATTTGGGATTTTATGTCTAATTTTAAATTTTGTGCAATGAGAGACTTTGTCATTGGGGGAGGCTATGGTCTGAGGCAATGTGGTTTTCTCCTCAGAATTTAAATGTTGAAATCTGATCACCAGCGTGATGGTATTAGGAAAGTCTTTGGGAGGTGGTTAAGTGGTGAGGCCTCTGCCTGCATGAGATTAGTGCCCTTATTGAAGGGGGCCCAGAGGATGCTGTGTCTTTTCACCACATGAGGACACAGCAACCAGGAACTGTTTATGAATCAGAGTGCAAGTCCTCACCAGACACTGACTGCTGGTGCCTTGATCTTGGACTTACCAGCTTCCAGAAATGTGAGAATAAATTTCTGTTGTTTATAACTCACTCAATATAGAGTATTTTTTAACAGTAGCCTGAATGGATTAGACTGAAAGTTGATACCAAAAAGGGGAGTTGCTGCTATATAATAAATACCTAAAACTGTAGAAGCAGCTTTTGGAACAGAGTAAAGTGTGGACGTGGGGAGAGACTTTGGAGGTACATGTTAGGAAAATGACCACATTGCTATGAATGTACTCTTAATAAGTTTCTTTTCTTTTCTTTTCTTTTGGTACCAGGGACTGAACTCGGGAACTTGCACTTTTGAGGCAGGAGCCAGAATCACTGAGCTAAATCCCTGGCCCTATGAATGTACTCTTAATAATGATCCTGCTGAGGGATCAGAGTGTGATCAGAACTTCTGGTCCAATTGGGAGTTCTTCCATTTCCAAAATATGATGTTTGTGTAGAGCTGTTAGAATCTTTTTATTTTCTAGTCCTTCCCTCCTGCAGTAGAACTGAAGCTAGAATTTCCCTTTTGATAAAGGAACAAAAAATGAACATGCTATTTGTAAGCTGATGTTTAGTAACTAATGATAAACTTGAAATACTAGAATATATTTAAGCCTAATCCTAGGTAGTCTTATGGAAACATCTCTTAATTTTTTTGAATCTGTATTCACTTTGGTTTTCAAGATATTTTAAGTTATATATTTTCCTCTTTTTTTCAGAGCTGCTTATTTGCGGGCTACTTTTTTGTTGAAGCACAATTCAGAAGGGACTGAATTGTCTTGCTAAGGCTTCTTATAACTATGACTGGTTGTTTTACTCTAATCTTCCAAGAAGGATATTTTATTTTTAGAGGCACTTCTAAAGTCATGTGCTCACTAACTTTGGGGACTATTTGCATTTGAGTGCTGATATAAATTAAAACTCAAGTTGACCTCATTGCATGTCACCCCATGAATGTTGACAGTGGAAGGAATACTTTGTCTATAGAGTACTGTCACTTCTGGACTGAAAAGCTGAGGAAGAAGCTTAATTTTCTTCTTTGCATAGATTAGAAAAGCTTAAAAGTAAAGTCTCTTATTGGCCTCAGCAGTTGAAGTGAGCTGATAGTGTTAATTCAGATTTGAGAAATTATCTGAATCTTGGTTTGTGTAGATTTATAATCTACATACAATGTTAATAAAACAGATGGGTTTTATAGTTTCACATGTGTACATAGGCTCCCTCCCACCTGCTTCCACATCTGTAGGCTACTGCACTTTGTGAACTGGCATTGTAACATTACAACGTTTTTGTTGCACCAAGTTTATAAACTTTACAGTGCAATACTTGTTATTTTTCTGAGTCAGACCAAAGGTTTATTTCTCAAGCTTTTTGCTGCCTTCTTTAGCAGCATTTGATGGAGGCTCTTTTATACATTTGTAATAGATAAAAATAAACCAGTTTGCAAATCCTTTTTAAAATCTTAAACTATGTACCAAGTTTTGGTTGAAATTGTGTGGGATAAGTTAAATTGCATTTTGTTAACCAATATGAGTATATTTCTGTAAGCATAGTTCTGTTGAAGTAAAATTTTAAAAAGAAAAAAAAAGAGGGCTTCAGAGAAACCTCAGTCTTAGTACCTAAGTGGTCATAAACACAGTCATAGAAATATGGATAGTTAAGGTCATTCTGTTGAGATCTCAGACAGAAATGAGGAACATGTTATTGGATAATGAAGGAAAGGCCATTCTTATTAAAAAGTGACAAACAACTTAGCTGAAGCATATTCATGTTTTAGTGCTTTTTGGGAGGTAGAACTTGTAAGTGACGGAGTGCATATTTGGCTGAGGAAATTTCTAAACAAAATGTTGAAGGTGTGGCTTGGCTTCTTATAGTAAAATGTGAGAAAAGAGAGCTAAAGATACAATTGTTCATAAAGAGAAAGAGAACTCAAAGGTTTAGAAAACTCTCAGCCTATCTGTATTGTAAAGAATGAGAAAGCAGTTTAGAGAGAGGAAAACCAAAGGTGTTACCCAGCAACTGTTTGCTAAGGAGATAGATGGTGATCAGCCATCTCAATGGAATCTAGGCCCTATTGTCTAAGACAATAGAAAAATGACCTTAAGTGCATTATTGAGATCATCAGAAGTATTTCTCTGTCATAAACGCAGAGTGCCAGGGTACAAAATGATTTCAAAGGAGGGGACATGGGCACCTGTAGGACCTTGATACTCACTGTTTGGTGCTCTCTCAAGGGTCTGCTCCCCATGCTCCAGCGGCTGCTCTAGCAGGCCATGGTAAAGTGTGCACAGCACCCAAGAAGACTGGAATGTGGCTAGCCCCATCTAGATATCCAGGGATGTCTAGAAGATCCCCAGAGCCCAAGTGGAAAATTGCTTTGGGGTCAGGGCCACCAGAAAAAAACCCACTAGAGAAATGCCCAGGGAAGCAAGGGTGCAGGGCATTTCTCTGAACCCCAGACCAGTAAAGCCATGGAGTTAGGGATGCCCTTGGGGGCACAGCCCCTGATCCTGTCTGTCAGGAAAGCAAAAACTCTGCCCCTTGACAATGGGCAGAGCATTGAGGCAAGTATATTCTTAAACCTCAACATTTTGGATTTGCTTTGGACCCATTATCCTTTTCTTCTACACTGTTTCTCCATTTGGAATGGTAATGTCCTGCCTGTCCTACTATTGAATTTTGGAAACATATAACATGTTTGATTTCACAGTCAGAGAACAGCTTGCTTCAGGATGAATTATACTTTGAGTTTCACCCATATCTAATTTATTTATTTATTTTTTAAGAGTAGGAAAAATTTATTGAGAGAAAGAAAGCTTCTGCTTAAGAGAGACAGAAGGGGGACCAGGAAGTGGGTTGCCCACTCACCCCACTTTCCAAAGATGTTTTATACAGCAAAGCCATGTGGTGGGGCATCACCCATATCTAATTTAGATGATATAAAGATGAGACTTTGGACTTTAGAGTTGATACTAGACTGAGTTCAGAATTTTGAGGTATTGGGAAGGAAATAATGTATTTCGTATGTGAGGAGGTCATGAATTTCAGGGGCCCAGGAATGGAATGCTATGGTTTGAATGTTGTATTCCTTCAAAATTCGCATGTAAAAACCTAATCACCAATGTGATGGTATTAGAAGGTGAGTCCTTTCTGAGGTGATTAGGTCATGAGAGCGCCATCCTCATGTGTGGGATTAGTGCCTTCATAAAAGCAGACCCAGAGAGCTGACTTGCTCCTTCTACAATGTAAGGAGATAAGGAGAAGATACCACCTGTGGACCAGATAGCAGGACTTCACCAGACACTAAGTCTGCAGGCACTTTGATCTTGGACTTCCCATCCTCTACAACTATAAGAAATAAATTTCTGTAGTTTCAAAGCTAGCGAGTATAAGATATTTTGTTAGAGCAGTACAAACAGATTAAGACAGGGAGAGAATTTTAGGCCAAAGCCAATATGATAGGGTTAATTTGAAGCTGGGAGAGAAAGAAGACAGAACTACAGAGATGTTAAAGATATTAAATAACATTTGGGTTTCACTTTACAGTTCAAAGAGTACATACATGCATTGTTTCTCACAACCCCTTGTGAGATAATAAAGCTAAAGAGTACTACCACCCTTCTACTCATTTTGTAGGTTGATAACCAGCAGCTCTGAGAGACTGGTTTGTTCAAGGCGGCTTCATAGCTATAATTGGTAGGACAGGGAGTTGACTACGTCAAAGTGTATGCTTTTCATGGAGCCCTCCTCAGCCCCATGGTCAGCCTCTCTCCTCTCTGAGCCCATTCCTTAGAGCAGCTATGAAGATAAATCTAACTTGAAACTTTGGCAAGCAACTGATTCACTTAGGTTATCTCACAGTTGACTAGGCTATGCCTATTGAAGAGTCTTTTTTCCCTTTTTATTTTATATTTTTCTGTTGCTGGAAGTGGAGGTAATATTGCATATTGTTTCTTCACTGGATTCTAGTCATTTGTTTCCTTAATAGGCATTTGTTGAATACCTACAAGGTGCTAGGATCTGGTGCCAGATACCAGGAACACCAAGAGAAGGCATGTATTTCTCATTCTTTGTTACATGCAGGAGGGCCAGGATGGGAATTAAGGTAGGAAACAGTGGTTCATGGGGAATGACATTCAACCTAGTTTGGGGAAGTCAAGAAATAAGTTGGCTTAGAAGCTGAACTTGGTTGGTAGGTAAGGACAGGTAGTTAGAGGAGATACAGTCAAAGGAGAGTGTATGTTTTGCATGGAAGAAATGAAGGTATATTATATTCTGGGGAGAAGGGGAGAGGGAATTGGAATATGTTAGAGAGAAGCAGGAAGAGGCAGGAAGGGATAGGCCTTATACAGGTAAAGGGTACCTCTTCCCTTGGGACTGGAGGGAAAATGGATACAAGTGTTGATTCATTATTTACTCATCTAGTCCTCTGGCCATATCAACTCATGAAACATGCATTAAATGATGCATGGTTTCCTAGCATTACTGTGCTAGGAAATGAGGATATAAAGTTGAAAATAATAAAATTCAATCCACATCTGCAGAGTGCCAATCTGTTGCATGCTATCCTAACAACAATAACAGGTATTGAGTGTTGATCATGTGCCTGTTGTTTGAAATTTTATGTGTGTATTATTTTACTTAATCATCACAGCTGTAGGTGCTAATGTTATCATCTTTAGATAGGCAAACTGTTACATGCGTAGAGATTAGGTAACCTACCCCAAGGTTCCATAGCTGCTAAGTGGCAGAGACAAGCTTTGAATCCAGTGAATTTGCTGACTGCACTCCCTCAAGAAGCTAGTGGGTCCAGCAGGAGCAGATGAATGTGCTGACAAACAAACTACAGCAGGTTTCAACTGGCACTATGGTCGAGTGAATAAACTGAAAGTCCCCTCCTACAACATAACAGACAATGCTGGACAAAATATAGTAGTGAACATTTTAGAAGGTAGCTGAACAAGAAGAAAATTAAAGAAAATCACCAGGGGCTAAGAATGAAGAGAAGTGAAAAACAAAGTGGTGAGTATGTAAATCGATCCTGGGCAGCCTGGAGGAGGAAGTTGGGTGTTGCTTGTCTTGGGATTCAAGAGATTTGGATTTTATTACCAAACAAGAGGAAAAAAGTAAGGTCTTGGAACCGTGTAAGGCAAGAGTTAGCAGTGAGAACCTCATATAAGCATGAGGCCCCCAAAGTCATGACCTCAGTGAAATGGGGATTATAATAGATATAAGGTGATAGCCTAGGCTCTGAGGAAGAAAAAGCAGTCCACAGGATATTTATATCCATGGGGCACCCTTAAAGGGTTTGAGATTTAAGGTTATACTTCCTGCTGACCCAAGAATGAAGTTGAGATGTCTATGTAAAAAGTGACCACAAGATAATAATGGTCCTGGAGTTTCTGTTGGAAAGAAAACTATACCCCTCAAATTGACAACTTTCAGCCCTAACAGCAAAGGACTCCTGAAGATAAAGATTCACTGAAAATGAGCTTATAATTTAGAATTATGACATCAACAGCAAAAAGGAAAATAATACCACATGAATGGGAATAAACAGAAAAAACAACCATCAGAATTAGACCCTTGAGAACTGCAGCTGATAGAACCATTGGATGGAGCCAAGTATAGCACACTGGAAGGATGCTCAGGGTCTGAGGATACTTGAGCCTAATATAAGTGCTCTACCTGTCAGAGTCAGGAAAAGCCTCACCTTTGACCATAGGCTGAAGGATAGAGGGATAGGAGTTTGCGGAACAGATTTCTGGAGAGTGGCATTAGGGCTAGAGGGCTATGCATTAGTCAGGGTTTTCTAGAGAGACAGAATTAATGGTCCCCCCGCCCCATTAGCAGGATTCTCTTAGTCTATTTCTCTTCAGGCCTTCAACTAATTAGATGAGGCTTACTCACATTATGGGGATTACTCATCTTTACTGAAACTCTGCTACTTTAAATGTTAATCACAGTGAAAAATATTTTCAGAGCAACATGTAGACTCATGCTTAACTAAGCCTACCAAGTTGACACATAAAATTAACTACCACAGTGTGGGACTTGAGATAGTCTGTGAACAGAGAGGCAAGGTAATCTGCTGAGAGTGAGGACAACAGGGATGGCTGGGGGCTGAGAAGAGTGAAGAGTCAGGGGCTGTGAAGGTAGGGACCAGCAGAAGGATTGCTGGCCTATATGGAGCCCAGCTGAGGGTGAGTGAATGTGAAAGAATGAATGCATGAATGAGTGGAAACTTAAATGACACCAGAGGTCCTAGTTGATTCTGGCATGAGTCTTATACCTGCCACTGAGGCAGGAGAGAAGAAAGATGGGGCTAGGGGCAGATAGGTCAATGAGGACACCCAACAGACCCTCCTTCCCTACCTTTCTCTGCCCTAAGCATTCCAGAGGACTTATGATTTCAGCACTTCGAACTTATTTTAAGTTGGTTTTCAAAGATAACCCTGTAATATGCATCTCCTCATCCAGTTTTCTAGAACAAGTCCCTGGGCCTGTGTTTTTTCTGCACTATTCACTGACAAGCCCAGGTCTCCAGCTTTTGAGAATCTTCCATCAGTTGAAGAATCTAGACATATACATATACACATGAAACCATACACCAGTCATTCAAAAAGGTCCCCTAAGTGGCGAAATCTGTGGTGAAGGGAAGTAGGAGGAAGTGCTTGAGAGGTACAGCTGGGGTCAGACTGGGAATTAGCCTAAAGCAGTGGTGGCAAGCCTATGGCACACGTGTTGTTTTTCTTTTAAGACAAAAGATGTTAATGTATGAGTTGTTTTCTATCAACTAAAATCTCAGTATTCAGATTTAATTGCAGTGTTGGCACTCTGTGATAAATAAGTGGGTTTTGGGTTGCACTTTGGGCATGTGTCTCTAAAAGGTTCTACGTTACTGCCCTAGCCCCTTGGCTCTGGTCCTGACTCTTCCCTTTCTCACTGTTATAGCTTGTGTGTAGATGTCTCCCCAAAGCCTCATGCAAATGAAGTGGGGCTTTTTCGGAGGTGGCTGGATCTAGAGTGTGTGAGGCTGGGATTGATTTATGGTGCAGTGCTAGGTTCAAGGGCACTAGGATTAAGGGTGTGAGTGCTACCTGCCCTAAGTAGTCTGGATAAGATAAAAAGAGGGCAAGAAGACACAGTTAAGGTTCCTTTGTTGCTTTTGCTACCCTGTAGACACCATGAACTGTTTCCCCTCTGGGATGCCCTCTGCCATGTGCCACATGGCCTCGGAGCCAGGCGATTATGGGCTGAAATCTCTACAAACGTTCGAGCTAAATAAACTCTTTCCCCTTTAACTTTGGGTATTGGGTATTTTATCTCAGTAACAAGATACAGTAGCTAAGACACTCACCCATGTTACTTGGGTAAACTAGAGCTCTGGCTTAGTCAGTTTTTTGTTTCTGTGATCAAATACCTGAGAAAAACAACTTAAAGGAGGAAAAATTTATTTTATCTCATGGTTTCAGTCCACAGTTAATGTGCTTCATTGCTTTCAGGTCTGTGGTAAGGTAGAAACAGCAAGGTGGAAGGGTATGGGGAAAGAAAGCTGCTTATCTCAGAAAGCTGAGGAGCAGAGAGGGTGATAGAGTCAGAAAGAACCAGCAAGGAGGGGAGCCAGGAGCAAGTAATACTCTTCAAAGGTTTGCTCCCACTGACCCACTTCCTCTAACTGGGCCTCACCTCCTAATTGCCCATCCAGCTCTGCATCTTGATGAAATCAGCACTTTCAGGATCCAGTCACCTCTCTACATTGCTGTCACCACTGAACATTGCTGCACTGGGGATCAAACTGTCAATGCATGTGTCTTTGATGGGTCCTTCATATTTAGACCACAACAGGCTCATATTCCCTGCTCCTCAGGCCTCACAAGGTTGTCTTAGGATCTAATGATTTCACTAATATGGAAGTGCTTTATAAAGTATAAAACATGGCAATGGTGACAGGTACTATTTGGGAAAGCTTACTACATGCACACAACAAAGAAGGGATTTTACAGTGTCCTGGATGGGGTGAATGGAGATGAGACATTTACTATCATTCTAGCACAAAAATCTTTACCAAGTATCTGCTCTATTCTAGTCCCTGTGAATCTGGAACCACTTTCATGTGGTTTCTTATTTATACCTGTGAACATTTCTGGCAGAATTCTTGGTTCAGACTAATGATATATCTTGCCCTCAGGGGCAAAAACTAAATGGTAGAGATGAAACTAGGATTCAGGAATGCATGACTCCAAAATCCACGGTCTTCCAGCCACACCATGTGTGTGTGTGGGGGGGTATTTGCACATTACTTTTGTTATTGTTGGGATCAGACCAAACCCCCCCTTTGCCACCTGGTTGTCATTAGAGCCTCCCCTGGCAGGCCACATTGTATGATGGCATGTTCAGAAGACTTCCTGTGAAGGCATGTCTGGGTTGACTGGGAACCTAGGCACCCAAGGCCTTCTTAAGAGTGTTAATAACACTTAATAAATATAGTAGAGAAAGGTCAGCCTCCAGGTGTTGTGCCAATAGGAGATAAACCTGCCCTGATACATCTGTTCTCTGTTATTGTTGTGCAGACGGGCTGCAGAGTCTTCTGATTAGTTCATGAATTAAGTGGAGGGGAGGCAGTAAAACAGACTGATGGTCCCATCTCTACTGCACCTCTGGGAATGGGATGGGCCAGAGCACCAGGTGTGGGGGAGCTGCAAACCCTGGAAGCAGGAGGAAGGGAGGGCTGTATCTGCCTGCTTAGGGAGAAGCTAAGTTCCTGGCATTCTTCCCACCTGCTGGGCTTTGGAGCAGAGGAATTGAAGTTCCCCTCTTTTTTTGCCTGACTTCAACAGATATCTTTGATTAGTAGCCATTGTGTAAGGGACAGCCCTCATCTCTAGTCCAGTGTCTGTCCCAAAGGCAAGGGGTCACTGCATGCTCCTAGCGGGGAATTAAGCATTGTTAGTGATCTATCGCTGCGTAACAAATTCTCCCCCAGTTTAGCAGTGTAAAGCAACAACTATTTATTATTTCCCACAGCTTCTGAAGGGGAGGAATCTGGGAGCTGCTCAGCTGGCTGTTTCGGGCTCAGAGTCTCTCCCAAGGCTGCAGTTGAGTTGGCTGAGGCTGCAGTCAACTCAAGGCCCCAGTGGGGCTAAGAGTGTCCACTTCCAAGCTCACTTGTGAATGTTGGTGGGCCACAGCACCTTGCTGCCTGTTGGCTGGATGCTGTAGCACTGGGTTATGCAGGTCTGTCTGTAGGACTGCTCACCACAAGTCAACTTGCTTTCCCTAGAGCAGTTCTGCTCAATCCATGTGGAAGAGAACTGGAGTGTGAATTCCAGGAGTCTGAGATCACCATAGCTATCTCAGGGCCTGGCCTGAGCCTGTCCTGGTGGAGTCCTGTAGAGAGGCCTGTCACCTGGAGGCCAGCCCTCCAGTTCCAAAAAATACTATGAAGACTTCTCCCGTTAGTACCTTTTGAGATAAAGTTCAAATTTCTGTAAATGGCTTACAAGGCCCTTCACAGTTTCCTTCCCTCAGCCTCATTTTCTGTCCTTTTCTACAGTCACCCCAATTGCAGCTACACAATTTGTTTTCATTCCTCTGTGCCTGTAGACCTGCCATTTCTCTTCTTCAGACAGCAGATTCCTATGCAGAACATACACACCAGGAATGTGAGGCATGCGTGTTAGGTGCTGATGAGTGCTGTGGACAGTTGTAAAGTAGAGCAGAGTGAGAATGAGCAGTCCTTCCCTGAGGGGAAGGCCACTTCCTACACTTTACTCAGGAAAGGCTTCGCTGCTATGACATGGGCAAAGGGAGCGAGTCAGGCATTAAATTAGGAGGCTGTCGGGGGACAGTGTAATTGCAGTCATGTGTTACTTAACGATGGGGTATGTTCTGAGAAGTGCTCATTAGGTAATATCGTCATTGTGCTAATATTATAGAAAGTACTTACCCAAACCTAGCTTATACACACATGCACACATACATACCTCAGCCATATGTTGTGTATATTTGTGTGTGTGTGTGTATGTGTGTGATATAGCCTATTGTTCCTAGGGCCATAGGATTAACTCAAGCACAAGTGGAATCAATGCAATCAAGAGACCCATTGAACAAAAGATGTACACAGCTTCTGCCAGAATGGCTCAGCACATTGTTTTATAGTAAACATTTTTATAAGTAGAAGGCATACCCTCTAGAATAATGGTCTAAAATTTTAGTAGATACATAAACCAGTAACATAATGTTTTATTATCATGATCAAGTATTATGTACTGTACATAGTTGTATGTACTTTCATGTGACTGTACAGTCTACTTTCAAATGACTGGCAGCGCAGTGAGCTTGTTTATATCAGCATCACAAACATGTGAGCAGTTGTGCTATGATATCACAGGGGCTATGAAGTAACTAGTTACAGAAATTTTTCTACTCTGTTGTAGTTTTATTGAACCTCCATGGTACTGCTGTCTGTAGTTAACCAAAATGTCTTAATGGCGCATAATTGTGGTTGCTTTTGTTTCTACAAAAATCTATGTTCCTCAAGGGCATGACCCATGAAAACATTGAATTTGTCCACTCTGTATCGTGCTACTTAGCACAGTATTGGCACGTGGAAGAACCCAATGGGTGATGAGTGTCTTTGATGTGCAGGAGCAGAAAAGTGTCAGCATGAGGCAGGATTGGACACCAACTGAACTTCCAGAGACAGCGGGTTGGCTGACAGGGAGAGAAAACAAGAGCAGATAAATGTATTCGGAGGATTAAAGATTCACTTTGCATATATCCCTGTGTTTTATAGACAGGGATGAGATGAAAGTAAATTTAAATAAGACTTTAGTCTGTATTTAATGATGCTATTATCAGGCTGCATTTGGCAGTGCCATCCCCTGACATAAAGTTTTAACATTGGCCCTTTTAACACCAAATTACCTTTTGGATCTGCCAGCTTTAATGATAAATAAAGTGAAAGTTGACCTCATTACCATCAAATTCATGGAGTGGGTTAACATTTAGTAGATTTAACCAGTTCTGGATGCTGAGAAATGAAGGCATGGAATGAGTTTTTGATGGAGAACCTGAAGCCGAAGTTCCTTTGCAGCCACGTTCATTGCACAGGACTCCATGAGCACCTGCTTTAAATCAATGGGACCTCAGGTCCCTCCACATTCCTAAATAGGGGCAGGCTGTGAATTCGCCTTTGCTTGGCTCAAGCAGCCCTGAAGTACTAGACTATAGGGAGGCAGGGTGGGAAGAAGAGCTGACTCAAAAGATTGGGTATGAGATGCTTTTGTGAATCAAGGAGGTCAAGAAAGAGTGACCCTTAAAGACTCTGGGATGTGTTCCACATCTCAGGTCCCTTCTCTCCCTGGGCTCCCTGGAAACCCTGCCCAGTGGTGAGTGCTAGTTTGGTGGGAGCAGTGCACCAAGACCTCACTTGTGTGTTCTTTCAAGAATGAGGGGAAGAAAAAAAAAAGAATGAGGGGAAGGGCTTCCAGAAAGGAATGATTTCCTGATATAGTTCCTCCCTTCTCCCATAGAGGTGAAAATCCTCTGACAGACAAGCAGTCCCAGCTTCCCTCGGAGGAGGTGGTACATAGGCCTCATGTAAGCCAGGAGGAAGGAGGGCCAAAAAACACTTTCCAGGCCCTGTCTCTCTCACCCTGAAAAGCCCATGCATAGTGAGTTGGTCAGGATCCAGGCAAAGTGCAGCTGAGTGGGTGAGTCTGTAGAGAGGGGAGAATGTATAGGACATCTCCTATAAATTTTGAGTACCCTGGAGGAAGAGAGTAAGTTGGGCAAGTAATCAGCTGACTGCTACCCTAGGGCATGAAAACCCAGATGCCCTGTGTCAGCATTTAGACCATTCCCGAACAAAGAAGTGGCTGTTTTCCAGTAGTAGAAACCAGGGCTCAGAAGCCAGATTGATCTAGAATTTTTTTAAGTGATGAAATTGATCAGGTGACTTAAGGACTCTATTTTCTTTACCATCATCTGTAAAATAACAACAGTAATACCTACCATATATGGCAGAACATGTTGATTTTCTTTCTTCCTCTAAATTATGAAACTGGACTCTTCCTCAAATCAAATACTTGCTTCTCTCCCTCCCTCCTTGTTTCCTTTTTCCAGCTAGCCAGCTAGTAATATTCTTAGCACATAAAAGATGATTTACTCTACAGAACATAATGATATATGATATACTAGACAGAATATTGGTAGAAGAGGAAAAGATCTGAATTTTTAGTTCTAATCCCTCAACACATCCATTATGTGTCCTTGACATGTTCTAGGCTTCTAAATACTAATCTATAAAGTGGGAATGATACTATTTTACTGTTATATTCTATATTATGGAAAGATAGAAATGAGTAAGGTGTATGAAAACTTTGCAAACATCAAGGAATATATTTTAAATTTTAAAATTATTTTTAATTGCTATAAAGTACACATAACAAAATTTGCCATCTTGTTTTTAAGTGAACAATTCAGTAGTATTAAATAACATTTATGTTGTGCTACCAACACCATACCACCATCTTATCCCTTACCTTGAAAAACTGAAGCATCATACCATTAAAACTATCTTCCCATTGCTCCTGACTCCAAGCCTCTGAAAGCCACTATCCTACTTTCTGTCTCTTGAATTTGATTGTTGTATGTCCATCATATAAGTGGAATAACACAATGTTTGTCATTTTGAGATTGGCTTATTTCACTTAGTATAATGATCTCAAGGTTCATCCACCTTTTAGCATGTGTCAAGACTTTCTTCCTTTGTAACATTGTATAATATTTCATTGTTTGTGTATATTTTTTGTCCAGTCATTTGGAGATGAACATTGGACTGCTTCTACTTTTTGACTTTTGTGACTAATGCTGCCATTAACAAGAATATACCCTGAGATCATTATGCTAAATGAAATAAGCCAGTCTCAAAAAGACAAATCCTGTATGATTCTACTTATATTAGTTTGAAACCCTGCTTTGATTCCTTTGCATGTATACCCATCGATGCCATTGCTGGGTCACATAGTAATTCTTTTTTTTTTGGAGCCACCATACTGGTTTTTTTTTGTTGTTGTTGTTTTGTTTTTTGGTACCGGGGATCAAACTCAGGACCTTACGCTTATCAGACAGGTGGCAGAACCACTGAGCTAAATCCCCAGCTACCATACTGTTTTTCATAGTGACTGTACCATTTGACAATCCTACCAGCAGTGCATGTCTTCCAATTCTCCATTCCTTGCTAACATTTTTTTTTCTTTTTTTGGTACTGGGGATTGAACTCAGGACTTTGTGCTTGCAAGGCAGGCGCCAGAACCACTGAGCTAAATTCCCGGCCATCCTTGCCAACACTTTTTATTTTCTGTTTGTTTTTATTTCTGTTTTTTGTTTGTTTTGGTATTTTTTTGCCATAAGTATCCTAATGGAGACATGTTTTAAATGTAAAATACACACTAGAGTTTGAAGTTTTAGTCTGAAAAAATACTATAAATATGTTAATGATTTTTGTATTGATTAAATGTTAACATAATACTATTTGGAAAATTTGTTTTAATTTTATAATCTCCATATTTCTTTTGACCTTTTTCAGTGTGGCTAGCAGAACATTTAAAAGACCTAGATGGCTTGCATTCTATTTCTGTTGGGTAACACTGAATTGGAATATAGTCTGAGCCACTGTAACAAAGAGATCTGAAAACACAGCCACTCAGAGTAGAAGTGTATTTCTCACACACATAAGATAGGGTAAGTGGTAGCCTGAGAATGGGGAGTGACAAGCAGTATTGTCATCATCAATGTGTAACTTCCATATGTTCCTGTTGCCACCATTTCCAGACAGTAAAGAAAGGGAAAAGGAACGTCTAAGGCACAGAATGAACTGGATGTTCTAGACACTTTCACTCACATTTGCTAGCCCAGTTCAGCCCCTGGCTTCCCTGAGCTCAGGGGATGCTGATAAATGTAATCTATGGTTGGAAAACCGTGCAACCAGTTAAAACTTGGGGCACTGAACTATTAACAGGAAGAAAGAGGAGAAAGTTTCCACAGTGGTTGAGCTGTCTTTGGCTCCTTTGCTTCTGCCCTGCCATCTCAGAGAAGGAGCTGTCCCTTCTCTCATCCTGGGTGGATCTGTACCTGCGCTCCAGGCTTTTTCTATGTCTTCCTTTTTACAGAGTTTATTCAGAGCATGCCCTCTCTGTTCTGACATGATGAGCTCCCCTTCCTCACTGGCTCCTCCTTCTGAGCCCCTCTCCTTTTAATTCAAAAGTTCTTCCTTAGACAGTGTGACTCATTCTACCTACTGTTCTAGTCATGCTCTGTCCCATCTAAGACTGCTACTTGACTCTTCATTCACTCCTCACTACTCTTCCACCTGATGTCATCTAAGTATTATCTCCACCTCTGCCAGTGTTTCCAGGGACCTCCTAATTACCAGACCTTACAAAAAAGTCCTCAGTGTTTATTTTATTTAACTTCTGTTCTCCTCAGATTCCCTGACCTAACACTGCTTCTGAGTCTCTTACCTACACAGTCCCTAAGCATTGAATCTCCAGGGTCTTAACCTTGTTCCTCCTCTCCTCTGCTCTCCATCCAATGCTGGATCCAAATTGTCATTACAGCCTTCATCCCGAGGACTCACAGATCTCTCTCTAACCTTGACTGTTTTTTGGAAAGCCAGGCCAGTAATTTTGCCAGTTACCAAACAGTATGTCTCAAAAGTAACAAATACTATACCCAAATTATCATTTCACCATTCTTCAAAAAATAGAAAGGAACAACCCTCATCTATATCACCCTTATTCTTTATTCTGGGCAGTGACATCATCATCTAAATACAATGAAAGCCAGGAGCCCATCTCATCTCACCCCTACCCTCCACAGGCTGCCCCCTATTGATTCCAGCACATCAGTCACACTTGGATCTGTCTTTGATCCTTCTTGCCCTGCACCTCCCTACCTGCCTCACTTTTCTTTCCTAGATTATTGAATTAGCCCCCTGGAGCTTCCTAGTTCATATGTCTAGTCTCTCTCAAGTGTATCTACAAGAGTGATTGCTCTAAAAGACAAACCTTATGATACCATGGCCTATTGAAAGTCTTCCAGTTGACCCTCATTACCGTCACAGTACCTACCCAATTGCTTAGAAAAACACACAAAATCCTTCTTGCTCTGGCTCCTGTTCTCCCACCCAACCTCCCCTGCCAGCCACCCCAGGCTTGCTGATACCTTGAGGGCTCTGCCCATGGAACTCACTGTTGCCATTTTACTTCCCTGTCTCCCTGGGATTGTCACTGGCTTTCCTCAAGGCTGCTTCTTCTGTGAAGCCTGATAAATGACAGGCACTTAAAATATATGTGTTAGATAAATGCATGAAGGCAAATTCCCCTGCTGCCCTGGAGAGTTTGGGTTTCCTTTGCCATGCCTCCTTAAAACTGTATGATTCTCTCTCTGAAACCACTTGCTTCATTACACAGTAAATGTCTGCCCCCCCCCCCCGCCAGGACATCCTTGAGAACCAATCCCTTTCTTACTTGGGATTTCCCAGTGCACAAACACCTGGTTCATGGTAGGAGCATAAAGTATTATCATTATTGATACCATATTGCTTATATTTATATTAGCTATTTGTTTATGTGACTATGTCCTCCTCTGGATACTTTGAAAGCATGAACACATCCTATCCCTTTCTGTATATCTAGTGCCTTTATTAAGGCAGATGGTTAACAGGTGTTTGATAAATTAATAAACAAAGGAAGATGGAATGAATGAATGAACTGAATATTTCACTTACAAAGTTCAGGATTAAGTTCTAAATGAATGGTACAGACAACAAATGCTTCAAAGGATTTGAGAAGGGTGAAATCCATGGCCCTGGAGCAGTTCAGTTCTTGCCTAGGTTTAGGATGGAAGAGGAACATGAGAAAGAGATGTTATTTACATAGGATTCAGATGTGGGTACAGAAGAGCTGAAATATTTCCAGGAAAAAGGGACAACCTGGACAAAAAACACGGGGTAAAGAAATACGCTCTGTTGGTGTTCAACAAGGATGACCTAGGTATAAAATGGCCATAGAATCCAGCAGAATGTGAGCCTGGAAAGGGATCCAAGTGTTGAAGATCTAGGGGCCAGGCAGGTGGATCTTCAGTGGGGAATAGCTACATTGGTATGAGAGCAACTGAGGCAGGAGACTGGTTAAGGAAATGTAGAATAGAGGGATGGCAGCAGTGGGAGCAGAAAGCAGGCAGTGAGTGAGAAGCATATCCCTAGAATTTCTTGATGATGGAATAGATGGAATGGTGAAGGGATGGGGTGAGGGAAACACAGCTTTGCCTGAGGATTGCATATGGGCAATTGTGCTATTCATTGAAGCTGGGAAAGTCAGAGCCCCTGTTTCTATAAAAAGATATTGGGTTTTGTTTGGGACATAGGGTGTGGAAGGACCTCCAAGGGTTCATTTCCTAGTAGCAGTCAGAAATAGGAGTCAGATGATTGGATGAAAATTGGACCTGGAGCTAGGGATTCTGGCATTATTTGGTTGGAGCTGATAATTGAGAATTACTGAGCTCTTTAAGGGAAAGAGCACACAATGAAGAGCAGATGGACTGAGGACTAGGTCTGGGCTTATACAGATGTAGAGGCAAGAGAGCAGTTAGGGAAGAACTGGGCGTATGAGTATTTTAGTTTCTCTGCATCCTCACCAATACTTGGTGCACCCAAGGCTTTAATTTCAGCCATTCTAATAGGTTTGTAGTGATATCTCATTATGGTAGTACTTTGCATTTCCCCAGTAACTAATGATGTTCAGCAGGTGTTCCACTTGCTTATTTGCCACTCACTTATATAACTTTTAAAATTAGTATCCAATTTTTAATATTTAACTCAGATTTAGAGGAAAGAAACACCATCAGAAACTTCCTTCTAGAACACAATAATGATGTTAATTCCTCCATACATCCAAATTTACAATTGATTAAACCCAAACCAAATCAAAACCAAATATTTCATACAGAAACAAAATTAACAAAAATCAAATCCTAGTGGGTCAGTGCATTTTAGAGTCTTGGCTGTCCTGGATCATTTGTCCTTCAGTTGACTTAAAAAATAACATCCTTGCATATATATGTACGTATGTGTATATATATATATATGTATATATATTTCATGTGTTTTAAAAATGAAAGATAGTAACTTAAAAAAGAGAAAACTTTAAGGAATCCACAACCAGTTGCCTGGCTTGTTTAGATGTCATGTAGAGCATATGGAGGAAGGCTATTTGCAGAACACATGATTAGGGGATATTCATGTTCAAAGTTTAGATTTCTCTCAAAAAGTGTAAAATATCCACAATCCCAAGTTTGAAGGGACACAGATGATCTTGTTTGACGATTGCATAAGACAATACAGGCCTCTGAGCTATTCTTCATAGAGCAACAGTCCTTCTGTCAAATTAATACAGCTCCCCTGTGTAAAATATTTTCAATCCTGTTTTGATACTTTCATCAAGAGATCAGGAGTCAGCCTGAGAAACTCCCATGTGAAATCTATTCCTGCAGATATGGAGATTGGAACAACTGTCAGGTCATTAGTCACATAATCAAATGCCCTTCCTTCTTTGGCATGCTTCTTTTGTCTTGGAATACATTCTTTTACTAGAACCTGAAAGCAGTCTCCTTTAAGGTCATCTAAGACATCACCATAAGTTCTTTGCATGTATTTCTTAAATCCACCAATTACTACTTAATCATTCTCTACCATAGTGACCATCTTTGGTTTCACTTTGACCATTTCACTTAATATCTGCCTCCCAGTTTCAGTACATCTTTGCCAGTGTAATCGTCTTTGCTACTGCTCATTATGACTTCAGGGATAGGCCAAATCACTCAGCCAGATTAACGTCCCAACTAAGGATAAGAATATTTCCAAACTATGTAGAATTTTAATGTTCTGATAGGGTGACTTTTCATTATATACCACTTTGTGTCATACTCAACCAGGAGCTCAAGAGCAGTGGGCCATTATCTGTGTCACTGGTCCCTCAAATTATGGGTGGTAATTGCCTCACCCACCTAGTACTGTCTTGATTCAATTCTTTCATCCTTCTGCTTTGTCTAAAAGGCTGTCAATTTTTTCTTTGCCCTGAACATCACTGTTGTAACTCTGAAGGTCCAACAACATCAATCCATGTGGATAAATTCACAAATTGCAAAGCTGCCATTTTTATTTATGTAAGTTGCTCAGTAGTCATGGCCCTGCCAAGTGTGCACTGAGTCCACCATCCCCTGCTCCTGAAAAATGGACTGGAGGCCTTTTAGAATGGTCTCTCCATGAGCTTAGGCATTAAGCCTGAAGTTGAGTTTGCTGTGCCATACTGGGGAAAGGCCATCATAGGAGACTGGGGTGGTGGGGTAGAGCATTGGTTGGTTGGCATCAGGCTGTGGTTGTTGAAGAGTAACTGACTTGTCTATTAGAATCTTTTGCTCATTTAAATTGGGTTGTTTTCTTATGAATCTTAACATGTACCTGCCAGCTTGAACCACCAGTGGTACATGCATGACTGTTCCATCTGATGGCTTGTATCATCCAATGAGATTGTCCCATGCTGTCCTATGGAACAGTAATGCATATACTACCCATAGTTCAGAGCTGCCTGGCAGTGAGACATATAAATTACAACCCCATTGAGAATGTGTTGAAAGTTCTTTATGTATTCTGGATTCAAGTCCTTTATCTAGTATATGCTTTGCATGTAATATTCTCTCCCAGTCTGTGACTTGTCTTGTTCATTCTCCTAACTGTACCATTGAAGAGCAGGCATTTCTAATTTTGATGTTCAGTTTACCATTTTTCACTTCACAAGTTGTGCTTTTAGTGTCAAAGCTAAGACATCTTTGTCTAATTCAAGGTCATAAAGATTTCCTTGTAGAAGTTTTAGGTTTTATCTGTGTCTATGGTCTATTTTGTTTTTATTTTTATATATGGTATGAGACAGCTTTTAAAGTTTCATTTTCTTTAACATAAAGTATATTCAATTATGTCATCACAATTTGCTGAAAAGATTACTTTTTCCTCTGCACCTGTGTAAAAATCAGTTTTCCGTGTATGTACAAGTGAGAGTAGTAATTTTGAAAGGAATAGAGGTTGGTATAGAATCCCTCTAAAGCCAAGGCAAGTTTGGCTCAAATATTTGGAAAATGCCTCCTGTTGTCAGACAAGTTACCAGGCAATAAGGATAACACAGAATTTAAGAGCTGAAAGTTGAAGACTAAACTGATTATTGAAATGCAGTGTAAGAGGCGTGGATTTCTATGAAAAGACATAGTTATGGTGCTTGTTTGGCCTCTGTGTTCAGGAAAGTCTTCCTGGAGGGAGGAATGTATAGAGGAGGTGTGTGTGTGTGTGTGTGTGTGTGTGTGTGTGTGTGTAGGTAGAGAGGAATGTTGAGCAGGGAAACCAAATATAAGGTTTGAGATAGAGAAAGACAAATCTTGTCTGGCAAACACGGAAGTTCATGTATTTTGAGAGGGAAAGCTTTTAAGTTGGGGTTAACACTTCTAAGTGATGTGAGGCAGTGGCCAAAGAGTGCTGGTGTGGTGGTGCCAGACTGGAGGCAGGAAACCAGGGAAGAATAAGACGTTGCCAGTAAGCCATTAAGATAAAAGGGCTGAACTAGGATGGTGGAGTGAGGACTAGAGAGAAGAAGGTTGATTTAAAAAATATTGAGGAGGTAAAACCAGAAGCACTGGTTTACACTGGTTTTACCTAGAACTGAGGAGTTAGGATGAGGGCACAGTGTTTGGGTAGCTGGTGCTGCCATTAATAAAGAGTTGGAATACAGCAGGAAGAGCAGCGGAGAGGACAGGGTGGCTTCACTTTGGGTCTTGATAAATGTGAGGTGTTCTTTGGACATTTACCTGGTGACACCACCACTTGGATATTTGAGAATCATCTTCATAGGGGTAGCTGCAAGTGAGAGAAAGTCCTTGGCAATAAGGCAAGAAGAGGGCTTTGCAGAACCCCGAGGACTCACCAGTATTTAAAGAACAGGCAGAAGAGCAATGCACCTGCAAGAATGGTCAGCAAATAGAAGAAAGATCCCAGGGAGAGTTGCTCCACAGAAGCCAAGGAAGTTCAGGGTCTCAGAACTCAGATGCAAAGGGACCATCAGCCCTACAGCAGCCTAAGGAAGTGGTCCAGGCTGCCATTAAGAGTTGTGTGGCTGGCCAACCATGGTGGCACAGACCTGTCATCCCAGCACTTCAGAGGTTGAGGCAGGAGGATTGCTGAGTTTGAGGCCAGCCTGGGCTACATAGTGAGTTCAAGATCAGCCTGAACTACATCTCAAGACCCTGATTCAAAAAACAAACAAACAAACAAAAATACTTGCCCCTTTCTTACTTGTCTTATCTGCAGAATGGAATAATAAGTTGTAGGGCTGTGTGAGGATTAAATGAAATAATAATAAACAACGATGTCAGCTAGTGATATCAATTAGACGAGGAATCAGAAGTGTCCAATGATTTTGCAAAACTAGATGTTTGATGTTGACTCTGTGTGCAGCTTAAGGGAGGTGGTGGGAACGGAAGGCAGGTTACAGTGGTCAAGGAGAATCTGGGATGAAGTTGAGTAAAAAAAAATCAAGTAATCATTTTCAAAGCCTGGCTTGAAGGGAAGGAGAGGTGGAAGGGCAGACATGGTCAGCAGAGGATCTACATGGGAAGGGAAAGGGAGGACCCTGGCCATGACCCAGCACAGAGGAAAAGGCTGACCTGGGAGAGACTGAAGACTGAGGAGAAAAAGGAGGTATGCAGAGTCAGGCAGACCCCAAGGAGAGAAGGGCAAGCCATGGGGGGCCTACTGGAGGAGGAGGAGCCCTTGGGAGGAACCTGTTGGGAAGGTATAAAGATGCAGAGTCAAACAAATTGCCACAGCATGGCCTCAGTTTAACCAGTCTGTGAGCCAGCCCATGGAAGCTGGGCAGTGGCCAGTGGTGCAGGTTCATGTAATGGTTGAATTGTGCCCCCTCCCAAATTCGTATGTTGAATTCCTGCATCCAGATACCCCAGAATGTCACTGTGTTTGGAGATACTGTCTTCAAGGAGGTAATAAGGTAAAATGAAGTCATTAGGGTGGACTCTGGTCCAGTATGACTGGGGTCCTTAGATGAGAAGATTAGGACACCGACTCGCACAGCAAAGACAATATGGAGAGCAGGAAGAAGATGGCTATCTATAAGCCAAGGAGAGAGGCCCTGAGGAAACCAACACTGATCACACCATAGTCTCACACTCCCACCTCCAGAAGTGTGAGGGGATATGTTTCTGGTGTAAGGCATCCAGTGTGTGGCACTTTGTTATGGTCATCCTGGCCAATGAATACAGTGTGGGGCATGAAAGGGAGCAGGCTAAGCCAGGCAATAGCTGGTGATGGTCCAGTGTTGGGTCTCAGGTTTGGATGAAGGTGTGAGCTGGTGGTGCAACTCTGCCGGCATGGTGGTGTGATTTCCTTCTCAAGAGGGATGCCCGGAAACAACAGGGGCAGGGAGGGAACTGTGAGGACACAGCTGAGTGGAGGCTGGTGCTGGATGAATGACAGGGCTGGGACTGTATCTGGGGACCAGGAGCCGAGAGTGAGCAGCCAGGGGTCAGCTGGGAAGCAAAGCTGTGTGACTCTTGGAGGCTCATACTGTCTCTTTTTCGTTCTTTTTTTCTGTCTTTTCTTCCTTCCTTTTTCTTTCTTTCTTTCTTTCTTTCTTTCTTTCTTTCTTTCTTTCTTTCTTTCTTTCTTTCTTTCTTTCTTTCTTTCTTTCTTTCTTTCTTTCTTTCTCTCCCTCTCTCTCCCTGTCTTTCTTTCCTTCCTTCCTTCCTTCCTTCCTTCCTTCCTTCCTTCCTTCTCTCTGTCTCTCTCTCTCTCTCTCTTTCTTTTTCGGTACCGGGGATTGAACTTGGGTCCTTGTGCTTGTGCAGCAGGCAGCAAAACCACTGAGCTAAATCCCCGGCCCAGCTGTCTCTTTTTCTTGTTAGCACAGGGATGCAACAGGCTGAGCCAAACAGATGTAGGCAGTGTTATAGACAGTGCCTGTAAAGACTCTCCAGTAAAATTGCTTTGTTCCCCTCTTAAAGAGGTAAGAGTTATCACAATGTCTGGAGTCTTCAACAGTGGACCTCAAGGAGTCAGAGACTAAGGAGGCCAGTTTTCTCACCTGAGGGGTCACACCTGGACCATTAAGAATCTGGGAAGGGAGGGGAAGCTCCATTACAGTTTGCACAGGTGGGACAGAGCAGAACAACTGCCAGCCCCAGGTGCCTGGAGGTGTTGCCAATTCCTCTTCTCTGCAGGCCTGTGCATAGGGTCATCATCTAGGCTGACTGCACCATGCCCAGTGACTTATCTGACATTGGCTGTAGGGGATGCAGTCACATGACCTTGTACTGTTCATTCCTGCAGTAGCCATTCACAAAGAGCCCCTGTGCATCCACAGGTCTGCAGACATGGAGAAGAATTAGGCATGGTCCTCATCATCAGCTGACTGGCTAGGAAAAGAAAAATAGGCAACCAAATAGGCACAACAGCAAAGTAAGGGAGTTCAAAGGAGAGGGAATTAATTTGGAATGGGGAATCTGGGAGGATTCAAAGGCTGGAAGGAAGACAGTGGGGTTTTAAAGTACAAGCAGGAAGCCAGGCATGGTGGTACACATCTGTAATCCCAAGCACTCTTGGGGCCTGAGATAGGAGGATTGCCGATTTAAGTCCAGCCTGGGTGACTTAGCAAGACTCTGATTCAAAATATTTTTTAAAAGGCTGGGGGCACCATTTAGCAGCCAGGGCCACCAGGCCTGTGTGCCATTCAGTGGAGGGACAGCCTGAAAGAGCAACAACCAGATCCAGACAATGGAAAAGAGCAGAAAGACCATTGTTCTGAGCTCAGGAAGATGCCAGAGTAGTGAGAAACAGAGAGGCCTCTCTGAGGCTTGTTACTGAGAATTGAAGCCCACCAGGAGAGTGAAGATAGCCATTGTAATAAAGCCACAGTAGACTACAGCAGTTGGTGAGTGGTTGAGATTAGCTGGAACACAGACTTGCTCTAGGGATGGGCCGTCTCAAACCTGCAGCAGAACTGTGCAGAGTTCAAACCCACAGAAGGCCAGGGAGCTCAATTCTGGCCTTGCAACCAGAAACCAGCCTGAATCCCAGTGACTGTAGCTGTCTCACTCAGATTCAGTGACTTGGATCTGCATGCTGCTGTCCATGTTGTCTACGAGGGACAGCACAGACACACCTTGAGGGGGACTTTTTTTCTTTCTTTCTTTTTATCTCTTCTCTTTTCTACTCCTTTCTTCCTCTTCTTCATTTCTCTCCTTTCTTATTCCTATTTTTCCCATTTTGTTTTTTCTTGATTGTTCTTATTTCTATAAAAGTGTGAATAGTTTCTAGTTCTCAAGTTACCATTAGTTTGTTCTGCGTAGTTTGTTCTTGCTTTTGTTCCTTCCTTATCTTTTCTTCCTGTCTTCAGCAGTGTCCCAAAGTTTACATAATCTTTCTGTGTTCTTTAGCCCTACTTCTAACCTTTCCCCCTCCTTCTATTTTTCTATCCCCCCACCCCCGACAAAAAGACTCCTTCTGAGTCTTTTCCTGGAAAGTAAACATGCTATACTTAAGGTCTTATTTACTTCAAACATATTTCTGCTTGGTCCTAGATTTTGATATAGAACCACAAGTCTAGTTTATGCAGTTGAGGTTGACAGATAAATAATTACCACAATTTATCATTTTCTAAGCTGTGTTTGATGCTACTATTGATGCTGATAGTATTACTTTGGCCAAGTTGACATGATAGTTCTAGTCATTTTTCCTGGTATACCAAGACTGATATTGCCTAAGGGTCATTACAGACTCAAAACCCAAAGACTGGCTATACCTAGAAGACACCTGAGAAGTAGTCATTCCCTAAGGGTTCTAAATATTGGCAATAAAGATATTCACAATAAGCAATCTACAAGCATCAGGCCAGGAATTAAACCAAAAACATTAACAACAACAAAAATAGAAATGAGGCCCCTCCCACAGTGCACAGGAGGTGAGCTGCTCCCAGCACCCAGGAGGAGGCTTCAGGGCCACCATATCACCCCCCTCAGTGCACAGGAGGTGAGCCATGAGGGTGCAAGAACACCCCCCCCCCAGTCAAAATTGAGAAGACACATAAACAAGTCTGAAAACCAGACTTTCAGATCACCTAAAGCAACCGCAAAGGGAAATGAGATGGAACACTCTGATACTTAACCACCTGGACTCCCTGAACTGGCAACAAAAGAGAATCTGGAAAAAATGAAATCAGAAATAATTTCTCAGATAACAGCAGAGATTGTGCACATAGTGCAAGCCATGATTAATAAGTCTAGATAAAAAAATAGAGGAACTGAGGAACATGATGGAATTCCAACATAGGAAACAAATGGAATCCAGAAAACAGATACAAACAGATTTCCAGGAGATTAAAAACTCCATTGAAAGCTTACACAGCAGAATGAGCCAGTGTGAGGACAGAATTTCAAACATAGAAGATAAGATTGCAATTAGTGACCAGGAAAAGAAAAATTACTTTAAAATAGTAAGGGACCATGAGAAATTAACCCAGTAGCTGCTATATGATACAAAGAACATAAGACTGATTGGAGTCAATGAAGAAACAGAAGAGAGTGCAGATGACATAAAAAAACTGTTCACAGAAGTGATGGCAGAAAACTTCCCAAGCAGGGGAAAAGAACTTGACATACAGATAAG
>NW_004624880.1:4384569-4414966 GCF_000247695.1 Heterocephalus glaber | reverse complement strand
AAAAAAAAAATCCTGCATAACCCTGCGTTCTTTTCCCCCCTTGTAGAGAGACAATACACAAAAACCTGGACTCTCTGAGATGTCCTGCAGCCAAAATAACTATTTACTTTATCATCTTACAAATATGGGTGACCATGAGCCCCCAAAGGATGCTGAGAAAAGGCCACAGGATGCTAACATTTTATGGAACACAGCTGGGAAGTGCTGCATTCTTCCCCATGTGTGGCATCCTAATACCCGTGAATGGTATAACAGAATCAAGGAACTGACTGCCACCAGTCTCAGACAGGCCTGAACTGGCCCATGCCATATATGCAGTGGGGGTGTTAACAGGGAGTGGGAGGTAACGAGTGCTGGGTACAAAGGCTGAGCTCTGTTTCTTCTGCTGTAGCTCTTACTAGGATTTAGGAAATTAATCGCTCCATTTGTTAAACATCTGATATGGATTGAAGACTTTGTTAGATAGTGTTGCTTCCCAGCCCAGTACTGGTTCACTAGAACTAAGACATTCCTTGACATTCACACAGTTCCTTGTGGAGGCAAAATACCTTCGCTTATGTTTCCCATTTTACCTCCTTCTCCCAAACCATGGGAGTGCTGAGAACACTGTCTTGGAGCAGGTAAGGAACTTCAAGTCATGCCGCTGGTATCGGACTCTCTGTTGGATCTCTGGCTCAATCTGGGGCTTCCTCCTCCTGCAGCACCCCCACCCCACATCTATACAAACAGCTTCAGGGTAGTGGATCCAGGGAGGGTGGGCCCTACCTGGCAGGGACAGTGTCCTTTGAAGGGCAGAGATCTCTCTAGAGCAGAGATGCAGCCAGGAGCACCTTGCTGGAGCAGAGGTGCAGGCAGGAGTGCAGACAAGGCCCCGGAGGAAATGAGACTATCCAGGCAAGGAGATGCTGCGCTACCACCCAGGTGGCCTCAAGCAGCCACACTGAGCTGCTCTGCTCACAGAACTGCCTCTAGAGGCTGCTGAGAACTCTGGTCCCTCTCAGCAGGGCCAGGAGATGGAAGGTAGGGCACAGCAGGGGAACTTCAAGGGCAAAGAAGATTAAAAATCTAATCAAAGAACAAGGAAATGAGGGACAGAAGGGAAACATGGCTCAGAGCTCAGGAGGAGACACTCCTCCATCTTCCTTATTAATGCAGGGCCGAGAGACACTGTGAGCAGAATTAGGAACAGGAATCTAATTCTATTTTTCAGCCATCAAAATTACGTGTAACAGAAATGATTCCATGGGGAATCATGCTACTTTTTCTCCTTCTTCCAAAAAGTAGATTTTTTAATAAGCAAGTTTTGGGCCAAGTAGAGATATATTATGAATTACATTATTTTCCTTTGGTGGGAAATTAGAGTATCTGCAAGTGTCCATTTCTAATTGGACTGAGTGAGGAGGTGGGGTGAATGGCCCAGGCATGGCCATTCTGGTCCTCTCCATGGGGCCTGAGGACCTGGCTGTTTGGGGCGTTCCATGGATAGTGGGGCTTTCCACGGTTGCTGTGGGGACCCTTGGGTCGGTTCACCCCTCCAGCCACAAATCTACTGGTCCTGATCCCCAGGCTGGACCCAGAGAGCAGTTGTACCATGCTGTGTGCCTCCCTACCATCTTTGTTCTTGGCTCAAAAATTTTTTTTAATATTTCTTTTGGTGTTTTTAAGTCCTTTTTGTGGCTCTGGGCCTTATGTCCCTATGTCTTATGCAACTTATTTACTACCTGTGCAATCAGGGGAAAGTGACTCTGCTTTCCCTAGCCTTAGTTGTATTGTCTATAAAATTGGGATAATGTTCCCTCCCTCCCAAGATGGCTGAGGGGATTAAATAGGATGATATCTATGAGGGGACAACATGGTGTCCATGATAAGGAAAATATTTGGATCCCTTTCAAATGAGACCTGCCAGGACCTGAAGCAAGGGAGGTGTGGCCCTGTCCTCCCATGGTTGCTGTGTTCACTGAGCATGGTTCACGCATTGGAGAGGAGCAGACTTGGTCAAGAGGCAGTTCCCTCCCCAGGGAGGAAGTGCTTCCACCAAGAGAAAGAGGTAGAATGGCTTAGTTAAAAAAAGAACCAATCTTTGGAGCCAAACACCAAGCTACCGCACTGTGTAGGAGCTGTAGTGGTGTAGAACAGGTTACCTACCTCTCTAAGCCTTCATTTTTGTCCTGTGTAACATGGAGATGATGATACCTATTGGGGCAATTGGGTGGGAAAGCAACTGAGCCCCAGAATGTGATGTACATTTAATTACTGTTATTTCATCTGACAGTCCGGGTTGAGGCAGTAGAAATGGAGGATGAGGCAGTAGAGAACCATGCCCAGGGCCCTGTGTGAGAGTAACTGGGGCAGTAGTGGACCTTTCTCAGATTGCCCATAGAAGATACTGTGGGAGACCTTTGCTCCTAACCACAGGATAGGAAATTATAGGAAGATGGTAGTCCTCCCATTATCGAACACTTAGCATGTACCGGGCCCCATTGTAAAAGTTTTTATTTTATCTCATTACAATGTTAAACTCTCCAGTCCTGGGTTCTATTTCTAACACTATAAAAATATTAAATTCTGTAATTTAAACTCATCTGACTCATAACTTCATGAGAACCATGTAAGATGGACTATATTAACATTCTCCTTATATGCATGAAGAACGGAGAGATGAATCCACTTCCAAAGTCATGGCTTCCTCTCACCGTAGCCCTCTGAGCCTCTTGGACAAGACAGAAGTGAGGGGCTATCTTTTTGTGTCACGGGAAGACCAAGACCTTCTTCCCATGCCACACTGAGTGGTGATGTGTGGAAGGCCAGGCCTTGGAGTCAAACCCTGGGTTTAGAGTCTGGCCCATTTCCAGTCCTCTCTTGCCCCAATATCTGTCTTCACTTGGGACACCTCCCTTCCAGAGTAGCTGTGAGCACTGGCTCAGGACCCACCCCCCACCCCCCTCACTGAGGAAGCGCTGGGGGCTATTCCCAGGGCAGATACCTCCTGTCTGAGCTGGACACATGCACCCTGAAATTAGGAGGCCAGGTCCCTCCCAGCCTGCCCTGCCATCGTAGAGGAGATGGCCTCGATGGGGCTCAGCCAGCCCTCCTTCCCTCAGTCCAGCCCCTGCCCTGCTGCCCCCACCCCTGACCAATCCCAGGGCCAAGCAAGCTGTGAGATGGGACAAGAATGGGAAGCAGGGGAAATACACTGTCCCAGCACTTGAACTTCTGTGCCCCTCTCCATGGGGTGGCATGACACCTGGAACCCTCATCTTCACTGGTCGGAATCAGCTGGTGGAAGAGTCTGACAACCACACCTGGGAGTCTCTGTGTGTGGTAGGGGAGGGATGAGCACTCTCCAGACTGAGGGCCATAGGCACCACATTAGAACCTTATTGTGTTATTAAACCCTCACCCCCATCCTCTCAGGTGAGTTGTACATCAGCTGCCTCCCCTTCGGTTAAAGGTGCCGCCCCTTCTGGGGATCGAAGCATTTTCTAGGGCCAGTGCACTGACTGCACCAAGGGAATCAGGCAGTAGAGTCAGAAGACAGTCTGAGAAAGAGATGTTTATTTTTATGTTTTGATGCAGGAGTCCTCTGCATACCCTGCAGACCCATCTCTTAAGTATTTATGTCCTTGACCTGCGGCTATGTTCAGCTCTAGCTGTGCCTTTCCTGGCTTTGCCAGCCTCCTCCGGCCCTCCTGGTCCCCTGCCTTCCAGTTCCCAAAGCCAGCCCCCTCCTTCCTCCCAGAACAGCCAGCCTGCTGGGCCTCTCATCGATCCCCTCTCCTACATCCTGAGAGAGACTAATAGGTTCCCCAGGTTCCTCTTAGCCTCAGCCTTGGCAGGAGACCTGCTGCTGAGCCTGAGCCTCTCAGGGGAGGAGGGGTTGGGGTGGATGTGTGTGTGGGGTGCTGTAAGAATGCAGATTTTAACCCCTGGTGGCCACTACCCCTGGTAAACCCCTTGGTTCCGTTAAACAGAGATGAGGAGAATGACAGTTGGAAAAGGTCAAACTGCACTGAGACTCCTTATAGTCTTAATATGGCTAAACAATGCACTCTCATCTGCAAATCCCTTCCTCTGTCTTTCAATTAAAAACATATCCTCTTTTGATTCACAGAATTAGAGAATCTCTGGGCTAGAAAGACATCAGTGTTTTTCTAATTCAACTTTCCACCCACTGGTTTAATTTCCTCTACAATAATCCTCAAGAGGGGCTTCAGTCTCTACTTGTCTATTTCCAGTTTTAGGGACCTCACTACTTCACTTGCAGTCCACTGCATCTTTAACAGCTCAAGCAGAAGGGTTTTTTCAATGCTGAGGTGAAGTCTGTTTCCCTGTGACTCCCATGCACTCATTGTTTCTGGCCTTTGTCCTTGAGGCTGCCAAGGACAGGTCTGCCTTGGGACTGTTCTTCCCATGCTTCCTTGGGCCAGCACCCCTTCCTTCAGCTCTCCCCTAGTGATAAGATGACAGCCCCCACTTGGCGCTGTTGCTCCCCTGGTGAGTTAGGATGCAGTGTCTCTTTATTCCCTCATAGTCTCTAGTTTTAGTCCAAGAAATCACTGTGCACCCTGCCTGTACTGGTAATGTGCAGAGATGTTCAAAACTGTGAAATTATATGTGTATCAATCACACACAAATAATACATATAAAGGTCTACAAATGGTTCCCAATTTGTGATGGTTTGACTTACAGTTTTTCCACTTTACCCTGCAAGAGTGATCTATATTCAGTAGAAAACAGACTTGGAATTTTGCATTTGGATCTTTTCCATGGCTAGCAATATGCAGCCCAGTACTCTCTTTCAACACTGGGAGTGGCAACAAGTCACAACCTCTAGCCAGTCATATGATCATGAGGGGAAAATCCCCATACTCTATGGTGTGCAGTAGGTTAGGTGCATTGAATGCATTTTCAGCTTACAATATTTTCTACCTACAGTGGGTTTATCAAGACACAACCCCACGGTAAATTGAGAAGCATCACATATTATTAAATATTTCATGTGGTTTATAACCAAGGACTGTATTTTGGGGGTTGGGTATAAATCCTGTAAGAACTAGAAAAGTGAGACGTGGGTAAAGACTGGAGAAGGGAAAGTCATTTTCAGGGGGGAGAGGGGGTTGGGGGTGAATAGGAAACAGGATTTGTCAAGCCCCTTCTAGGTGACAGATGCCGTTTAACACCCCTTCAATAACCAGGTAATATAGTCATTCTGATTTCACAGACATGGACACTGAGTTGCTGTGTTATCACATTTCCTGCCTGGTGATGCTGGAGTTGCATCTGTGCTCTTTTTTGTTGCTCCAAGTGCTTCCAGGTTGGGAAGAGGAATGACTCTCCGATAGAGATTCTGGGTGGGCTGCACACCTTCCCCAGGACTGGCTGCTCTTCTCTCCTGCCGTCCCCACCCTGCCTCTCTGCACACACAGGATGCTAGATAGGATGGAAGACTATGCTGTTCTTGTTTAAAGGGCAACAGAGCACCCCAAGAAAGTAGCAGGCTGGGGACTGATTGGAGCACAGTCTCCAGTATATCAGATATCTGAGGGGCTCCCTTCCCCTGGAAGCTCAGCACACCTGCCAGTTTTTAAGGATAAAAGATCCCTGGGCTGCCTTTGTCAGTCATCACCATACTGTGCATAATCTTGCTGTCTTCCCATGGGATTCCTTGAATGGTCCTACTGAATTTCATTGCCAGTTTAAAGAATCCCAGGGGTTTTACCCTCATTCTCAGCCAGGTTCCACAGACTCTCCACACTATATACCAGGACTATTCACCGCACCACCCCTCCCTTGTTTACCCCTTCCAGGTGTGACACTGCCTTACACCAGCATGTCCATGAGATGGCAGAAACACTGTGGCTCCAGGAACACTAGCTTTGTGGCCTCTCCTGGCCTCCTCTGGTGTCTTTTGGGTCTGGCCCTCAGACCTTTGTCCAAGCAGGAGTTTCCTTTTGACATCATCTCTGCGGAAAATGCAGTAAATACTCTCTTAATATAGGACAAAGTGAGGTGGCACCATAGAAAACCAAACACATCAGGCTGCCAAACAAAATAGGAATGTGATTTGAACTTTGCTGTGAACTTAGCTGTTCATGCAAGGACTCCAAGTTCCTGAGGGAAGGAACTGAGTGAATCTGGTCCATCTACTCTGTCTGCTGCCTGCCCTGGCATTCAAGATAGATCAATGAGTGTGGATTGAGCAGACATTGGAGAAGGCTGCCTCCCTAGGCCTGCCTTACAGCCGTTATGAGGATAAGTAAATACAGGCCCAATAACACGGAGACAGCCTGACCCACTTCCCAGCACGTTTCCCATGGTCTCTTGGGTTTTCACCCTCTTATACCTATTTCACAGATGAAAAATGGAGCATCAAAGTGGTTAGATGGCCTCTCAAGATCTTGTAGTATGTGAGGGCTGACCCTAAGCTTGAATCCAGATCTTCTGGGTCAGGGTTGGCAGGAAATGTCCAAGGCATCAGGGTTACTACAGATGGGGTCCTGTAAGGAGGAGCCTTAGAGGCACAGAGGTGAGCATTACAAGTCTCTGCAGAGGTACTGCCTGGGACAGAGGAAAGGCCAACTCCATGTCCTGGCTTACACAGCGTGGCTGTTTTATGTAGCCTGTGTAAAGAACAGGCCCTCCAGGGCTTCTTCCCTCCCTCCACAACTGCCAGCCCCCTGGAAAGGTTTCTCAAAACAGTGCAGGAGGGTCAGAGTTCTTTCCTGTCTCCATCTTGCCAGGCCCTTGGTCTTCAACTCTGGTCCTTCTTGTTAAAACGAAACAACAAACCCCACCAAATATAAGCTTTCCTTCCCTAAGTCCTCAGATATATGTCACTGGGCCTCTGAAGTCACTATGCCTGTTGCCTCCTGCTCAGTTTGTCCCTAGAGACAACATGGTGTCCTGGAAAGAGAGTTGGACGAAGATCAGAAAATGCAAATTCTGGTGCCTGCTGGGTCCTTGTGTCACTGGGTAGCCAGGCAAGTCATGTCACCTCTCTGTAACTAGAGGAGGCAGGTGGATGTTCTTCAGTACCCCCAGTTATTTTCTGATCTTTGAGAGTCAGAAGGATGCAGAGAAAGCCTCTAGGTTCTGTTCAAAACACCTTTGAATTGGGGATCCTATTGGTCAGTACAGAAACTGACAGCCTAGGAACTTTGGACCAGTTGGAAACCAAGCTTCATCCCACCATCCACAGTATGTATGGTGAGTTACTCACCTCCCTAGCTCCCATCCTTCTCCTAATTCTGGGGGCTTTAGTACTTTATAGAACTGTTGCAAAGATTTACATGAGATAAGCCATGTAAAAATTTTAGCACATTAGCTGGAACATAACAAGGGTTTGATAAATGTTACTCATGTCATTGCTTTGGGAGCAAATGTCTACCAGTCTCCTTTCATCAGAGTTGAGGCCACTGCTTTCCTGGAAGGTGACCCTTCAGACACACACACACACACACACACACACACACACACACACACCCTCCCCAGCCTGCCTTCCCACTACCAGGGTCGCATGAAGACCCTCTTATCTAGGTGGCATCATTCAAGGCTCACTCCTACCACAGCTTCCAGGCAGCAAGTAGCAGGAGATGGAGGAGGGGAGGGAGAGCATGCTTAGCTTTAGTGGATAGTCTCTTTTTTTCATTCTTCTCTGGCCCAGGAGTCTTGCCTACTGGAGTGTAGCTGAAAACCTGTTCTTTTATAATCATAATAATAACTCCTCTTAATTCGGCCATGAGGCTCTGAGGAGTTCAAAGCATTTACTAGACCTGTTTTCTGAGCTTTGGAATCTTGAGGGAACTTCTCCCTCACCTCTAAAATGAAAACAAAGACTTTTCTAGAGCCTGATAGAACATTTTTGTAGGTTTACTAAATGCTTTGCATGCTGCCTCATTTAATGCTCACACATCCCTGACAGCTACAGCTGTTAAAGTCCTCACTTAGATGGGGAAACTAAGGCCCTGTGAACAGGTCATGGAGGTAGGGAGAGACCTGGATGTGGTGGCCTCTGAACCCAGTTCTTGGCCTCTAGGTGCACTGTGGGGACTGCTTTGCCTCACCAGGGAAGCCTCAAGTTCTTCTTTAAAAGGGAAACCCCCAGGGAATCGGGCAAGGACAGGTTCTTTTAGTGTAGATGGGAGAACTACAGGATTTCCCAGGAGGCCAGGAACCCTGCTCAGGTTAAGTTAGGGCTCCTCAGCTCTGTCTGAGGCCATGGCACCAGCCTCATGGATGTGCATCCTGTTTGGTCCCAGTGTGTGTTGAGGCAGCACTGCGGACCCTCAGGCACTTCCTCCTCTCTCCCCCTCCAGGCCTTTTAAACCTAGAGAAGCTGCTCCGGCAATTCCTTATCTCCAAGGATACACTCTCCGTCAGGATGCTGGATGACACCCGGGACCCCACCCCACTCCTCAAGGAGATCCGGGACGACAAAACAGCCACCATCATCATCCATGCCAACGCCTCCATGTCCCACACTATTCTCCTGAAGGTGGGACTTGGGCCAGGGGTGGGTGCTGGTGGGTATGGAGCATCTTCTCTCCCCTTCCTCCTTGCTGCAAGCAACTCTGAGCCAGGTCTGTCCTCAGCCCTGGGCAGGATCTGAACCCTGACCAACCTCTCTCTCCCTATGTTTCCTAGTAGATCTTGCATGCCAGATGCTATAGAAGCAGCTACATATATTGGCAACCAGGGCGGTTGCACCAGTGTATTTCTATCAGCCCTGTATTTAACCCCGACGCTGTGTTCAGCAGTTTATAAAGTGCTTCTCTGTCATTTCCCACAATAGTTCTCTCAATGATCAAAAGAGATAGGTAGGCCATCTGCATTCTACAGATGAAGAAACTGAAGCTCTGGGAGATTAGCATATTTGTCCAAGGCAAGCTCTGTGAGAAGTGAAGCCTGTGCAGCTCTCCATCTGCAAGTCAGGCAATTTCTCCAGTGCTCCAGATGTCAGCCTGGAGTGCCAGCCTGGAGTCGGGACAGATATACTTCTAAACTAGAATGCTGAGTGAAGCTTGGTGGGTTGGAGAGTGAGAGATGCCTGGCTACACTCTGGACAAACCCCTGGAAACAGCTGGGCAATGGGGGAGTTTCTTGGCTGGGCTGGTGGCTGGGCTGGACATGCCTCCTCAGAGACAGCAAGCTCTGCTTCTGGGCTGTTCCCTGGGTCCTCAGGAGCTCCCTCAACCTCTCAGACACACTGGCTTCTTCCAATGCCACTTCAAACACATTTAAACACAACATGCTGTCTTCCACTGGGTGAGCAAGCTCCTCCTAGTTAACCTCTGCCAAACTGGGCGGAGCCTGGTAGACACTCCTATGATTGTCTCTTCCTCTCCCTCCCTCTCTTCCTCCTTTCTCCCCATCTTCCCAGTCTCTGCTAGTTTTTGCTGAGAGTTAGTAAGTAATTTGAATGAATTCTCTCAGTACAGAGAGCTGTCCCTTCAGCCTGTTGCTATAGTAATTTTCCACAGCCACATCTGTCTGCATGTATACCCAACTCACAGCCACACCCAGCTATCTCCACACACACCTCAAATGCACCATTTCTCTCTTTTCTTCCATTTTTCTCTGTCTTCCCTTATGTCTGGAGCGATCATCAATTAAGTTATTAAGGATGGAAAAGTTCCTCTAGGTTTCAGGTTCCTTGGGGAAGGTAGCTCCGAGTAGGGAGTGAGAGTTTCAGCTTAATAGATATAGATAAAAGTCCCTTTCTTCCACCTTGCAAAGGGCAGTAGCTGAAGTTTGCCTGAACAGCCCCCAGGTGAGAGCCTTGGGGATCAGCTCCTTTCACAGGATTATTCCATGACTCCTTGCATATGAAGTTGGGTTCTCCCACCCCAATAATGTGACTATTTGTTAAAATTTTTGAAAGCACAAAAAGGCACATGGAAGAAAATGAGTGTTAGTCACAATCCCATCACCCAGAGTTAACCACTTAAATTTTGATGTCTAGCCTTTCTGCTTCTGATATCTTTCCCCCCAAATTATTTCTACCCCAAACAAACTATTTGGTAAATTGCTTTTTTTTTCTCATGTAATTATTTGCCATGCATTTTCTTCCTGTCATTTAATATTTGTCTACAAATATTTTAATAGCTGCATCATTTTCTATCATATAGATGCCGCATGATTTACTTAACCAACCCTTTTATTGTTGGAGAAACAGGTTGTTTCCAATCTTTTGCTGTAATAGACAGTGCTGGGATGCATATCTTTGTACATAAATCTTTATCCACATTCATGAATATTTCCTTGGTATAAATTCTGAGTTAAAGGTATGCATACTTGTAAGGATTTGTGGATGATTTGCCAGATTGCCTTCTAGAAATCAGCCACAGTTTATACTAATAGCAGCAGCATATAGGTATCTTATTGCACCCTTGCCAATACTGAGAATTTCCATTAGAAATGTTTTATGGGTTTTGTTGTTATTGTTGTTGTTTCTTTTTCTTATCTTCTTTTGTTTTTTGTGGCTCGAAGGAAACTGCTTTGAAGGAAACTCTTCCTGTAATGACCCTCACTATGGAACAGTTCTGCTGGGTACCCTATGGCCATCTTTCCTGAGCCCCCTCTCTGCCCCCAGCTCCTGAGTCTTTGGAGCCAAACTGATCAATGAGCTGCAAAGCTTCAGCAAAGCCCCATCTCTGTTCCTGTCTGACATCCTAGTAGCCCCAGGCAGGTAGACCCCCCAGCAGGCTTGGCCTCTCCCCAGGCTTCCCTAGGGCTCAATGTTCCTCCCCCCAGAGGGCCCCTGAGGCCTTGGGGCCTCCTCAAGGTTAGACTTAGTGTGGGAAACAGAGTGTGCAGACTGAACAGGGGCTTCTGAGAGCCCTGTGCACACGTGGGCATCAGGCCCTAGAGCTTGGCAGCCCTCTTCCATCTCACAATTTCAGGAAGGTTTATGGAGTAATCCCCTACTTTATTGAGCGGCTGTTCCTGCAATGAACTCCATGTTTACTCAGAACTCAGGTCTTAAAAATCAGGAATCTCTTGTCTTTCATCTCTAGGACAGGAGATTTCACAAAATGGATTTTAACTATTGTGCTCCCTCCCAGTCCCCTACCCCAACCCCACCCCTGCATCAGTGGGCTCTCGTGGATCTAGGCACTGTGAGAGGCAGCTGCCCTCTCTATGGACAGTGTGTGTTGGCGGGCGGTGGGGGGGGGGTCAGGCAGGCCTCCTGCTATATCTCCCTCTTGCTTAGAGGGAGAAGGAGCCTCACTACAGAAGCTTTGTCCCCTGGGTGATCTTGTCCTTGTCACTAAGCCCTTCTGCACTTCAGCTGCCCATGGGATACAGTAATATAATCCCTAGCCTGTTTCTCAAAGAGCCTAGACGGGGTCCTAGAAGAGTGTTCACAATGTTTAGTTCTTTTTGAGATAAACTCTATGTAAGAGGAAATGCAATCATCCCTGGTCTTGTTTCTCTCCCATCCACCTCAGCAGTCATGACAAGAACGGTCTCCCAGTGGCCTGGAGCTGCTGGATATATTATGAAAATCTAACCCACTGTCAGATGGGATGAGGGCCCTGGAGAGAGCTGGCTCATTATTTACCTAATCTACTTGTCAGTTTCTGTAGCACTTGTCACATTCAAAGCTGGGCACACTGACAGGGAAGGTTGGTCAGGGGTATTTATGATAGGTACAGAGATCAGACAAAAAGGATCCTCTTCTGAAGCCCCAGTTCTCAACTGTGCTCCTGTGCTGTGATCAAAGGTGAAGCATGTCACAGGCGACTTGCTCTTCATTACAAGTGTAGGACCAAAGTTTGCAAATGATTCACTTATTTCCTGTATTACTGCAAATTCAGAATGAATCTATCTGCATCCTCATGGGTGGAGTTCACTTGGGGATTGCCTATAACCCACAGACTCTTTTATCTATGCCATGTCCCTAAGAGGGTGTGTGTACAGTTCCACTGATACCATAGTCCTCAAGGAGAGTATAGTGTGGTTAAAAGCACTGAGAGTAGGCTGCTGGCTTTTATTTCATCTTTTCATCAACCAGTATGACTCATGTGACCTTGTGTAAGGCACTAAGCCAGTTGTCTTGTCAGCTTTGTCTGTTGTAAAATGAGAATGGAGGAAGAATAATAGTGTCTACTTCATATGGTTAATTCAGGTAGAATGCTTTATAGAGCCTGGTACACACTGCACAGTGGATAAATGCTAGTCATTGATATTGTTTGTTAATAGTTGTGGAAATAATTAAGTCTGTTTTCTTATTTACTTCATTTCTCTTGAAGCCATTTTGGTTCCCATAATATCCATTATGCCCATGGGACTGTGTTGCACATGAGAACATCAGCTACTGTGAGTGTCAACACAGGGGTAGGGAGTAGGGTGGAAATGGAGAGATCTGCTCTAGAGACCAGTGTTTCTGTGCTCCACCCTCCAAGATCAAGGGCAGCATAAGACTCATCTAAGGTGTCCTGTTCTGCCTGTTGATGAAGTGGTAGGCCAGAAAGACTGTAGCCCTTTGGAGCCCTCACTGGTCTTTTGGTGCCAGTTTGTTTTTGTTATCTACTATAATCTCTTTCTCTTCACTTTGCAGGCAGCTGAACTAGGGATGGTATCAGCCTATTACACATACATCTTCACTAATCTGGTAAGACATTTTCGTGGCTTGCTTCCTTGGTATAGAGTGTGGTCAGTGGTCAGGGTTAGTGGATTATGATGAGATGAAGCCCAGAACATAGGGTGTGGGAAAATAGAGGCAGAGGAGCAGAATCCAACCAAAAACCAGTCATCCTGTGAACATATGGATCCTCAAGCTCGCTGGGATTCACGTGCCAACAATTCCTTAGAAGAATGGGAATTTGGGCATTCTAATGCTTCTATTCAAAGGCCACTAGATATATAGCATAGATTCTTCTGGACAGTAGAATGATGGATGAGCCTCCTCAGTAGGTCCAGTTAGTGGCTTGGAGTCTGACTTCTAACTCACCAAAGCTCCATTCATGATAACTCAAATGTAGGGAAGCCAGGGTATAAGAAGTATGCATGCCTTATGATGTTTTAACTGGACACACATCTGGAAGCCACATCTTAGTCATATTCCCTTATTTTGCAGTTGAGAAAGCTAAGATCTATAGACATTTTATTGAATCAGGTTTAAATACTAACTTTGCCAAATACCAACCATGTGCCCTTCAGTGAACCACTGAGTTTTGGTGTCTTTATCTGTTAAATGGGGATATGAACAGTTACATAATTGAGCTGATTTTGAAATGATGTGATTTTTAATCTGCATGGAAGCATTATGAAATTGTAAAGCATTAAATGTGAAAGCTATTGTGACATACAGACAGTCAAGTAGAGAGTAGGAATGACCTCAGAAAATAAGCTTTTAAAAATGTATATCTTTTTATTTTGGAATACTTAGACAATTCCTAGGAAGTTGCAGAGATAGTCCTGTGTACTCTAAACCCAGTTTCCTCCAAAAGCTACATCATATGGAATTACAGTGCAGCGTAACACCCAGGACATCACAACATCAGATCCATTAGAACACAGATCTGTGTACCTCTTCATCCAAGGCACACAACTGTTTCATCACCGCAGAGGCCTTCTTCATTCCACCATTTTATAGTCACGCCTGCTGGCCTCTTCCCCACCATCCCCGGTCCTTAACAGCCACTAGGTTCTATAATTTTATAATTTTGAGAATGTTATATAAGTGAAATCATACAGTGTATGACCCGAGGTTGGCTTTTTCCCCCTACTCTGTGTAATGCCCTTGAGATCTACCCAAGTTACTGCATTTTTATCGATGAGCAGTGTTTCTTGGTACCTGTGTGCTGTTTGTTCAACCATTAACCAAATGAGAGACATTTTTGTTGTCTCCAATTATGGGTTATTACAAACAGTGCTGTTCCACATGGTCATCCAGTGAAGAGGTTTATTTTATTTTATAAATGGCTCAAGCAGGTGATCCCTTCATCCAGATGTGCTTTTGAGCACCTGCTGTGTACCAGGTACTGATCTGGGCTTAAGATGGGAATAATAAGAAAGTCATCCCCCTTTGCTTCAACTTGAATATACATGGCTAATTTCCTACCACAAGACTGCTAGTGTACTAGTTGGGATTGTTTATTGAAGTCTAGCAACGCATATAGAAGATGCGTATATTGTATGTGCACAGTGCAAACAAAGAACTTTCTCCAAGGGGTCACACTCACATCCAGTAATAAAACATCGTCAGTAGCCCCCTCACACCCTTTACAATGTGAAACAGAGTGAATGTCTTTGTTTACTGGTTGTTTTTTTTTCTATCTACCGCTGCTGCTGTAAATCAAAGCATTAACATGTAAAAGAAGAGGAAAAGATTAGGCTATTCCCAGAGCAATGCAAAAGCATTTGCCTAAAGTAAGGAGGCATCTGGGGCAGCCTGGGCAAGTTGGCAGAAGAGTAAAGAGAGATTAAAGTACAGTTGGGCTCCATTTAGGAAGCCTGTGAGAGGGAGGGAGGAGGGACAAAAGGCAGACTAGGGGCAGCCTGCACCACACTAGCCTCCTGGGGAGGCTCCCTGCCTTAGGGAGTGAAATCAGCAGACAAGGGAGGAGCTGGGTGGCCAGGAGTCACAAAGAATTTACCAGATGGAAAGAGGGGGGCCAGTCATTCAGAATATGGGTTTCAGGGACAATAATCAGAACTCAGATGGACATGCTTGGCTTGGAGATTTTAAGGAGGCAGCATTATACACACTGCAGGTCACTGTTCTCCCTGTCAGAAATAAGAATGGTGGTGATGATGTTAAGTAGTAGAAAAAGCACTGGCCTGGGAAAAGCACGGCACCCATGGTTCAGTTCCCACTCTGCCTCATACTCAACTGTGAGACTTTGGGTGAGTCATATGGATTCTCAGAGTCCCCGTTTTCTCATTTTAAAAACAGGAATAACAAAACCCACTCCATTATTATGGGGATTAACCACAGTTTTCTACGTAAAAATTCATTGTCAGTTGTGCATGGTGGAACATGCCTGTAATTCCACCACTCTAGGAGGTTGAGGCAGGACCATCACAAGTTTGAGCCCAGTCTGGGCAACTTATCCTGGGCAACTGAGACCCTGTCTCAAAAAGTGGGGGGCAAGGACTGGGGATGTAGGTTAGTGTAAAGACTCTGGGTTCAATCTCTAGCACCATTAAAAATTAAAAATTGTTGTAAACCTCAAAGTGCTATACGTTTCCAAGGCATTGTATTTTTTTTTTTAACACAACACCACAATAGTTTCAGTTTTCAGTTTTTGAAGAGCTTGCCTCCTTTTCAGGTGGGTACAGAATGGGAATTGCTCTGGGAGCATGCCTCAGTCAGAGTTTTTTGAACCTGGAATTAAAAAGACTCACGTAGTTTGTGAGTTTGCAAGGGGAAATAAGAATATGGGTGATGCTTGTTGGATAATAGTCAAGAAATAGAAGTAGAACCATTGCAAAAATTGATTGATGAAAGAATATTCTATGAGCTTCTCATTAGTGCCTTGGCTTTCTAGCAGGGTCAGGGCTCTAAAACTCTTTTTAGAGCCACTCTTGCCCCATTGCAGTTGGAGTTTGGGATCAGAGAAGGAGGGGCTTCTATATTAGTCAGCTTTCTTGACACCAAGACACAATACTTGAGATCCACAACTTAAAGGAGGAATAGTTTTTGCTCGTGGTTTTGAGGAATTAGGTCCAGCAGGCTCTAAGAGTGGAACATTAAGGCAGAAAGGCACAGTGGAGCAAAGCTGCTTAATTCACAGTGGTCAGGAAGCACAGCAGGGGAACAGTGCCCAAGAGGAAGAAGTCAGGGACCAGACATGACCCAAGGCTATGTCTCCATCCATCCAGACACACTCAGAAGTGTGTTACATCCATCCAATGGGTGAATCCCAAACCCATCAAGTTGACACATCACCCTAATCACCACATCCCACCCCCTGTTAACTTGATGCCAAAACACATCTCCTTAAATCATATTTAATCTACAAATAAAAACAATAACAAGTTCATAATTTGACCTAACAAAACAACTATCCCGCACATAACCAGAAATGGAACAATGCCTTCTGCAACAGTTCCAGAGCTTTTCAAAAGTCAAAATGCAACTCTGTTCTGAGACTCAAGACAAACTCTTAGCTGTGAACCTCTGTAAATCTAAAAAACAAGTTACATAATCCCAAGGTACAACGGCACAGTGTAAACATTTCTATTCCAAAAGGTAAGAATAAGAAGGTAGAAAAGAATCAGACCAAAATACGATGAAACCTAGCAGGGCAAATATTCTCTCCTGCAGCTCCATATCCAGCATCTGGGGCCAGTGGTAGTGAGACATGAGTTCCAGAGAGCTTAGCGAGCCCCGCCCTACAGCATTGCTGGTTGTAGTCCATACAGCCTCTCCCTGGGACTGGCTCCACTTTTGAACTGCAGCTTCCCTTGGCAGACTTTCCATTTCTTGGCATCTCCAATTCCCTGAGGTCTTCACTGTACCTTTGACATTCCACCCAAACAGCCACAGCTTTCTAGAGAAAAATGAGTTATCTTTTGCATTTCTCCAGCTCCTTCCTCCAAACACAGCCTCAGCTTCATTCTTATTTATTCATTCTCTGTATTTCTTAGGGATCCCCATCATGTTCATCTTCTGAATTCTGTGACATTGGTGGAGAACAGCTATTTGAAAACTACCATAGTGAACTGAGAAAGAAACAGATCTCAGCATTAGGTAGACATCTAATATTTTAGCTTAACTACCTACCTGCTGTGTGATTCTGTGCAAGTTACTTAACCTTTCTGAGTCTCAGTGACCTTTTCTGTAAGTAAACACTAATAGTACCTGTCTCAGGAGAAATATACATCCAACAATTGGCTTACAGTATGAATTTTGTAAAAGGGAGCTTTTATTTTTTAAAGTCCTGTTTTTGCTTTTCATACACTAAAAGGAATAGGAGATGCGTATTTTGCTGCTCAGTATTTAATGGTGTGTAAAAACAACTCTGAAAATGCTGTTTTATTTATTTCCAGAGGATGAATAGAACTAGGTAGTTCAGTTATTGTATGTACGAGTGAACCTACCATTGCAGAGTTTGTGTTGGTAATTACTGAGTAATTGACCAAGTTCCCATACTTCAGTCTCACCCAACCATTAAGAAAGCTGATTGATTTAGGCCATCTGTAATGACTGAATTGAGTTGACTGCTCTGGATTTAATCAGCTGATTACCCATCACAACAGCTGGGATGAAATGATCCATCATAAGTCAGACTTCCAAATCATTAATTCATTTGACCCTACAGAAGCACAGTTTCTTTCCCTGTCACGATCTAGGTAGCAAGGACAGTGAGCATACCAGTCCTGGCCCTGGAATGAGAGAGGGGACTGACACAACAAGAGGCACTGAGCCAGAGGGAGCTGAGGCTGCTGGAGAGGCCCTGCAATTGTCAACAGCAGAACCAGGGAGAAGCTGGAGGAGCCCAGGAAAGAGCCAGGCCTGTGGGTCCTGAGTAAGCTCAGCTCAGTGACAGGATGTGGTATCAGGTAGTGAAGAAACACTGTAGCAGGTGGGGAGAGACCATGTACAGGGACAGACCCTGCAGAGCGAGAGATCTGTGACTGCAAGTATGTAGATGCTAAAGCACCTAGTCATAGTGAACAGTGAACAAATATCCATCTTTCATATTATCTATTTCAAGATAGGGCTTGAGGTAGTTTGATCAATGGTACAGCTTCTTGCCCTGGTTTCTGGTTCTCATGGATCAGGTGTCACTCTCCACAGAGCACATCCCTGATGAACAGGTGAGAATAACACCTGGCTAAGGTGGGAGCCCAGGGAGCATGGGGTCCTAAGAACCAGAACTTGAGAGGTACATTGAGAGCCGAATGTGTCCTTGGCCAGAAATCAGGCACATGGAGAGGACCACAGAGGAAGCAAGACCTGGCTGGCTGATCAAGGTAAGAGTTCCAGAGTTTAGGCCAAACTGAAGAAGGACCAAATGAGGGACAGACAAGGCAAACAAAATCACTGGACAAAAAAGACAAAAGACACAGATGCATGAGTAACCCAGAGAACAGGTTCCTGCCCGGAAGCTACTCATTCTGACCACCCTCCCTCCATCCCTCCCTCTCTCCTTCCCTCTCTCCCTCCCTTCTTTCCTTCCCTCCTTTTTCCTCTCTCCTTTCCTTTTTAAAATTATTTAATGTGCTAAAGCATATATAACATCAAATGTGCCATTTTAAATATTTTTAACTGTGCAGTTCAGTGGTGTTAATACACTCACATTGTTGTACAGTGGACCCTGACTTACAAACTCAATTTGTTCTCAAGTGCTGATTGTAACTCAAATTGGTCAATTGGAGGCTCAATCTCTTCTACACAGCCATCAAAGCCTTTCTTCCAGCATCCTTAGAGAGACATTGGCTCAGGATTTCTCAGCTAACCCCATACAGGAAAGGATGTTGTAATGTTCCTTCCAGAACTCTTTAAGGGTTAAATCTGTATCTGAGACCATCTGGTAGCACAAGCACCCGGCATTCAGGTTGTAACTCAAGACTTTGGTCATAAGTTAAAATCTAAATTCCGGTCATAACCCAAGTTGTTCGTATGCCAGGCTGGTCATAACTTGAGAGTCCACTGTACAACCATCACCACTATTTCTAAAACTTCTCCTCAACCCAAACAGAAATTCTGGACCTATGAAACAGCAGCTCCGCATTCGCTCTCCCCCAGGCCCTGGCAGCTTCTGTTCTTCTTACTTTTCTATGAATTTGCCCATTCCAGTCATTTATACAAGTGGAGTCATACAATACTTCTCCTTTTGTGTCTGCCTTATTTTATTTAGTATAATATATTCTAGGTTCATCCATGTTGTAGCAAGTATCAGACCCTCCTTTCCCTTTTATAAAAAGTTTTATTGTAATAAAATATACATAGCAAATATGTTGGATACATGGAGTTCATTACATTTATTTGTTTATTTTGGTATATGTTTGAAATTTCCCATAGTTAAATGTTTTAAAAGTGAAACAAAAAATACATAGTATAAATGACCATTTTAACCATTTTAAAGTATACCTTTCAGTGGTACCATATATACTTTCATTATTATGGAATGGTCATCTTCATCATCTCCAGAACTGTTTTCATCTTCTCAGCCTGAACCACTTGCAAATTAAACAGGCACTCCCCACTCCCTCCTGCTCCCAGCACCTGAAACCACCATTCTTTTATCTCTATGAATTTAACAATGCACTTCACATAAACGGAATTATCTACTATTTATCCATTTGTGTCTGGCTTATTTCCCTTAGATTAATGTCTTTCAGATTCATCCATGTGTTTGGATTTCCTGCCTTCTTAAGGCCAGATAATATACCATTGTTTGTATGCATCACATTTTTTTATCCATTAATTCATTCATCCACCGACAATTGGGTTGCTTCAGCTTTTGGCTGTATGAACAAAGCTACTATGAACATATACAAATGTTTGTTCAAGTCTCTACTTTCAATCTTTTTGGGTAATGTATAGGAGGACAGTTTCTGTATCATATAGTCATTTTGTCTTTAATTTATTGAGGAACCATCAAACTGTTTTTCTAGAATAACTGTACCAATATTCATTCCCATCAGTGTTGTACAGGTTTCAATTTTAGCTATAATCTTGCCAAGACTTATTTTTCATGTTTTTTAAAAGTAATAGGTGTGAAGTAGTCAGATGTGTTACTTATTTCCATTTGAAGTTTGCAAATTGAAAAAAGGAAGAGCACATGGCTAGTTGAAGGTCCTGCTGATGAAGAAGCTTTATAATGAGAGAAAGTAGCTGGCGTCTTTGCCATCATTCAGGGTAGGTGATAGTCCCCAGCCCAGAAGCTGAAGAGTTGTGTAACCCTGGGGCTCTTGAGGCTTTGGTTTCCTCATAGGTAAGATGTAGATAATTCTATCTGTCTTTAAAATTTTTGGTAAGAATTTAAAATTAGCTATTGAGGACACCAGTTGTAGCTGGTGGGTGGTGCTAGGTGTTGTAAATGATCAACCCCCAAATCGCCTAGGTTCACACAGAAGAAATACTTTTGAATCTTAGTATCTCTGGGGGATTGGTTCCAGGAGTCCTGTAGATAACAAATCTGCAAATACTTAGTCACTTATATAAAATGGCATAGTATTTGCTCCCATATACTTTAAATTACCTTAGATTACTTTTAATGCTTAATGCTAAGTAAAACTTACTATGCCATATTGTTTAGGGAATAAAGACAAAAAAGGTCTCTACATGTTCGGTACAAACCCACAATTTCTGAATATGTTTGATCTGCAGTTGGTTGAATCCATGCATGGGGAACCCACAGTTGCAGAAAGCTGACCCACTGACTGAATATTAATTGCTTGAAATACCAAAATAGTGTTCCCGATCAGTGGGTAGCCTTCCATGGTTACTCAGAGGCCCAGGTTTCTGTTAGCTCATAAATGTTTCCTCTTAAAGGCTGAAAGTGGAGAAAAACGTGGAGGATCACATAGGAGGGTTTATGGATCAGGCCTAGAAGTGGCGCATATCATTTCTCACAATTCCTCTGGCTGGAACTTATAATATGCCCACACCTACTCTCAAAGGCAGCTGGGTAATGTCATGTAGCTGTGTGCCTGGGGAAAAGAGGACACTGATTTAGTGATCAGGCAGCAATCTCTGCCATATGCAATTCTTAGTCATTATCACACATCTCCTTTGTATATGCTAGAAAAGCAATTGCCTCTTAGACCAGCATTTGCTGTTTAGAGGAAAATTGATCCTAAAAGTGGAGATTGGCACTTAGTTTTAAGGTTGTCAGCTCTCTTGTCTGTGCTTAGAGTGCTCTTACCTGGGTGGGACAAGCCCAGGAGAGAAACAGGTGCATTGTACTTTCTCGACCTACAGTTTGAAAGGGAGCCTCTGTCCTCCAGACATCCTCCACATTTGGTTAGGGATTTTTTTTCCCACAAGATTGATGGAAGTTTGAATAGAGGACTTGAAAAATTAAGGGCCTTTGGGCATAGCCCTGTCTGCCACTGAGACGGTGAAGGTGGCTGATGCAGTCTGAAGAGAAGAGGTTGAAGGAAGAAGCTCAATTTGAGCTAATAAATCTGGAGGGATTATCCAGCTACTAATGAACCCAGGGAGAATTGCAATCATTGCCTAATAGAAAAGATAAAAATCACCCTAATCTATTGTCAGAGAGCACAGATGGGGACTGTGCCATAGGATGGAGCAGCTGCCTTGGTGGTGCAAAGTGTGGAGATTTAAGGGTAAAGGTCAAAGACCATGCAGTGTCAGTGAAGAGTAGGAAATCATTGTGCACTAGAAGCAGCAGGCTGTGCAGTCTGCTGGCCACGGTGCTGCTGTCAGTCTTGCAGGTGCCATGCCACTGCTGCTGTTTCACTGACTGTCCCACGCTTCCCAGAGTGCCCAGCTCTCGGTGCCACCTGATGCTGGAGGAGAGGCTTGCTCTTTTGGGGGTGCATATAGAAGCAGTGGCACCTCAGAGTTTTTCCTTTGGGGAATCTAGGGAGGTGGGGCAGAGTGCCATATTGGAAGGCAGGGGAAGGGTTACCCCAGCAGAGACCTCATCGTAGAGGTCGAAGCTTGGGACCAGCAGTTTGGTGAACAGAAACTGATTCCATGCACCAGGTCCCAGTGAGCCCTGCAGCAATCATTCCTCTGGGCCTTATTCTCTATCTTGTTTGGGCAGGATGAATCTGTGTAGCCACTCTTCCTCCTCTGGATTCATTTTCTTATCAAGCAGATCTGAGGCTATGTTTATTTGTCCAAAAGTTTATCAGAGAGATTAACCATAGTAATTGAAATTACTAAAATTATTATAGAAAGAGGAGCTAGGGCAGATGGAGGGAGAAGCAGTTAATTCCAGGAGAAAGTGAGAATGCTGCCACCCTCCTCTTCTGCTCCTTCCTGGCAAGCCATCTCTACCCATCTTTCTGGTCTCATTTAAATGCCACTTCCCCAAGGAAGTCTTTCCTGACACACTACAAGATTGAGTCTGCTGTCACACTCACAGCACTCAGTGTCTATATTTTGTAGCATTCAACTCAAGTGGGAATTCCTTCTTCTGTATCTGACTCCTCCTTCCAAATCTGAGCCTCATAAAGGCAAGACCAATCCTGTCTTGTCTATCACTATTATCCCTGTGGCCTACTAGAGCAAAACAGGTGTTCAATAAACATTTATTCTCTGGATGAATGGAGCATTTCATCATATTATAGAGTTCTTGGACTGGGAGGGCTGGCCAGGTGAAACAGCTCATCTCCTTGTATCCAGCAGGAATTCAGCTCATCCTAACCAAGTCTTTCAATACAGGAGAGCCCAGTTGGCTGCCTGCAACCAAGCTAAGGAGAGTTGAGCTCTATCTCCTTGTCCTCCAGCACACCCTGGCACTTTCATAGTTCACCAGGTAACTGGTAACTATGCAGTCTGGAATGCCCTTCTTCCTGTTCTGTCCTGGACAGATTTGAAATTAAGAGTATGAAGACCATTAGGTGGTTTAGTTCAGGACCTGAGAGGCAGAGTTTAGGGGCTCTGCTCAGTATAGGTAATTCTAAAACTTGAGGCTGAGGGTTAGCTCTAAGGATAACCATTAAGGCAGAACAGGAAAAGAATGCAAAGTCAGTTGACTGCTGAGTAACTGTTCTATCACCAAGAGCTGGTGCTTCTGCTGGCCACACCATGCCTCAGTGGGCTCTTGAGGCCAGAACCCAGCACCTGATTCATGGAGCCAGCACCCAAAGGTCTTCAGAAGAAACATCCTCTTCAGAAGAAACCTCTTCAAAATTTTTAAATTTTTATTTTTATTAGCACATATTTTCAGTACATAATATGTGGAGTTGGTACATGTACATAACACATCTTAATTCCTTTTTTATCCCCTTCCTCCCCTTCCTCTCCCCTCTATCGCTTGATCTCCTTCTTCTTTGAGAAAGGTCTATCTCCCAGTTGCCTATTATCTATTTTTATTTTGCCATCATTATGAAATTAGTCTTGTCGCCTGTCCCCATGGCTGGACATATGGGGCTGGGAGAGCTTCATCACTATTGTGTTGACGCCTGTATTAGTCAGTGCTTACTAGAGAAATAGATTTAACACAAGATATACAAATATATAAGAATTTACAAGATTGTAAACTTACAATGGCTGCCCACAGAGTCAGGTTTGGAAGAGGGCAAAAGGTCAGTCTGCACAGTGGGGATCCAAAGGATCCAATCAAAGGCCTGGAGTTTCATGTCACATCCTATGTGAGTCCGTCTCAGGTGGCTGAAGGGTCAGGTGAAGAGTCAGCACTGAAAAGCAGGAGATGACATCCAAGGTGAAAGTGAAGACTGGAGATCCTCCAAAGAAAGCAGAAGCAGCCTTCCTTCTTCGTTTCCCTTTTATAGTATTCTGGCGATAATCTGCCCTGGAGTGGGTCTTCCACACCCAGAACCATGCTGAGCCAATTTAATTGGGCATTTCTTACTCAAGTTGACACAATCAGTCAACCATGGAAACACCACAGATGGAAACATGGTTTAACTGAAATGGCCTGGACCTCAGATCAGAGAGGATTTGAGCTTTCATCTGGCGTCTGCTGTACATTAGATGTATATATGGCGAGTTACTTAACCTATTGAACTCTGTTTTCCCTTTTATAAAATGAGGATAATAATGCTGATCTCATAACATAATTTTTATGAGGAACATGGAAAGTTTCTAATTTTTAGGATTGCTAATAAATATTCTCTCTCTCCCCCCTCTCTTTTTTCTCTTTTCTCTCCACATCTCCTTCAGTACTGAAGGTTGAACCTAGGCCTTTGACTTAGCCATATACCTAGTCCTTTTTTATGAGACAGGGTCTTTGTAAGTCACCAAGTTCCCCAGGCTGGCTTTGAACTGCCTCAGCTTCCCGCAGTGCTGGGATTACAGATGTGTGCCACCATGCCCAGCTTCCCTTTCTTCCCATTTCCCCACTCCCTTGTTGAGTATTTTCATCCTTAGGCCTCAGTTTCCTGATTTATTCTCTCTAGCTTTCCAAAATTCCAAAGCTGTTATCATAAAAATTTCAAATTTGGCTTCTCACCTAGTTGGAATTATAGTTCCTAAGATGTTTGAGCCTTTTCCTTGTTCACTCTTTCACTGAAAGTTCAACACACATACACAAGCACATCCCTAAACACATATCCTACAGACACAAACACACAACCACAGCTACAATCTATCAGTTGGACAACTTTCTAGTAACAGAGCAATTGATTCTAAAGTGTAGTTTATTGTAAAATTACTAAGAGTATCCACATATTTCAGTTTTATGGAGCCCTATTTAGGAGAGCTGCTCTTCGTACTGCGGTATGCTTTGTTGAATAAATGCATTTTCAGTGTAACTAGGAATAGAGTAATGAAGTGAAAACTCCCCATGTATCTGTCAGAGCTGGGAAAGTACCACTGCCACCAAATGTGAACTCTGGGAGGTGGCAGGTCTGGCAGTGATAAGTGTCTGCTGGGCACACACAGGCCCAACAGCATCTTAAGGGGAAGCAATGACTAACACTGTGTTCAACTCTGCTACCCCTCCTGCGTGTGTCCTTTGAACTAGGTGGTTAGGAAATGGGAGGGCAGTCAGAAGGAAAAGTACAGGGACAATCAGAATGCAGGGTTCAGGAGGCATTAACTGGGATGATTTTTTGTTTTGTTTTGTTTTTGCACTTGGGGAAATGGTGGCTTATAGCTTGAAGCTCCTTGGCCCAAGTTACAGGATTATAAAATAAAGAGCCAGCCAGCCATGAATAAGCACCTTCTCTGTGGAAAATGCTGAAATCAACTACACTTACACAGCAAATGTCTATTAAGTGCCTGCTCTGTGGTGGGGGACACAAGGACCCGTCTAATGTGGTTTGGCAGGATGCATCTCCATGAGGTCTCAGTTTAGTAATACAAGGTGTGGGAGCCCAGAGCAGGAGCATATAGAGCTTCTTGGGGAGCTTGGAGAAAGGTTTACAGATCTGGTTTCTTTGTGGAAGGATGGGCAAGAGATGAGAGAGGGAGATTGACTGTAGGCAGAGTGGGTCTTGGTGCCTCACGTGACTGGAGCAAGAGATGTGATAGACAGAGGTAGGGCTGGAGCCAGGGAAGGAAGGTTCTTGTCAGGTGGTAGCCTAGCTGCTGTGCAGCGTGGCCAGACTTTCAGAATTGGGGCTGGCATCAGGAGCTCAAGGCCTTGTCTTGACTATCCCACTAAAACTATGTGTGATCTTGGACAAGTTCTTTCTCCTCTGTTCGTAAGCCAGCGGAGCTCAAAAGATCTTTCCACTCTGAAATCCAGTTGAGTTCATGGATTAGGTGAATATACAACAAATGTCCCCCTGCATTTTCCTGCTCAGCCTGTTTTTCACTGAAGTAGGTGACTTCATTGTCACCTACTCCATGATTTTCAGTGTCCTCATCTGGCTTGCTCATCCCTCCAGTGCACCCAGCTATCCAGATCTCCTGGTTGGTGGAGCACCTGTGTCTTGTGAGCTATCAGGATTTCTCCCTTCTTGCCCAGAAATACCTGTCCTGTGTCCCATGTCCCCACCCACTCCTCACGGCCCTGATAGATGATAGGCCTCCCCACTCTGAAAACCCAATTCATGACAGCATGTTAGTGGCTGATGACAGCATTAATTGTTTTTGATCATTGAGAGCATCTACCTAAATCTGGCCATTATACAGCTGAGCAAACAGAACTGAGGAGAGAAAGTGACTTGCCTAAGCTCTCACAGTGAAGCAGGAGTGGAGAGAAGAGGTCTCCTCACCTGTGGGGAAGCAGTGGATCAACAGTGAGTGAGCACTTACTGTGCTTTGTGTTGAGTATACAATGATGGAAAAGTCCTGACCTTTGGTGAGGCCAGATTGGAAGGGATGAGGAACCCAAACAGCTTTTTATAAGTGGGTTCAATAAAGTGATGAAGAGATGCAGCACAGAGTATTATGGAGCCACCAAAGAAGGGCTTCTAGACTAGCATGGCAAGTTCATAGGAAACTTCCTAGAAGAGGCCTCACCTGATGGGCTTTAAAGACTCAATAGGAGCTAGGGAGGTAGAGAAGGGGCATCAGTAGGACATTCTAAGAGAAAGATGTAGTCAGTTAATGTCTCATCCATCCCATAAAATGTATAATAGTAATGGGAAATTATGGCACTTGTACTTTGGGAACCAGAAGTATTTTGGGAGTGGGAAGAAACTTTAATAGATGTCATACTACTCCACACGGGGAGCTAACTTCCCTGTCTGGTCTAAGGCAGGAGAAGAGGAAAAGCATGATTCCCAAGTGGACCTGAATCAGCATCTTTAGCTTGTCACAAATTCTTGTTCTAGGCCAATTGTCACAAATTCTAGACCTGAGATTACCACTTGGATAGCTCTCAACAATTATCTCCTCCAAGGTAATGGCCACCACTGACCTATAAGAGAATATAAACCAGAACTTCCTTGGGGAAAGAGCAGGGAGATGTGGCCAGTCCTAGAAGTAGAATGGTTCTGCTCTACTCATATTGCCAGCTACTCATAAGGATCTGATAGGAGAACTTTACTCTTCTAGCTCATGAGTCTGCCTCTGTCCCTGACCATGGGAGCCTTCTAACCCTGGTATCCCAGGAAGGAGGGCCTCCTTCTAGGAGGAGGAATGCTGCCTATGAGAGGAGCAAAAGGCAGTAGACCCAGGTACAAACCTAGCTCCAAAATGCCAGGTGGAGTGGACTCACTTCAGCTGCAGCCCTGGGCAACCCTCAGCCAACACTTTGTCCACCATTCTTATTGCCAGCACTCACAGATGGTCACTTTTCTTCAGAACTTTTTGACTTTCTCTCTTTCTCTTTACTCTGATAGTTCTGGCATAGGGCTCTGGACCAGGAGGCATTTGAATCAAGCCACCGCCTTTCTTGGCTGGCAGGATTATGACTCCTCAGTAAGTCCTGTTGGGGAAGAGGAGAGGAAAAAGTCTTAGAGATAGGGCCCTTCCCTTGGTGAGCCCAGGTGACCAAAAGAATCACCCCCAAGCCCATGGGAATCTCCTCCAAGAACTGAAAATTTTTTTTGGTACCAGGGATTGAACTTGGGACCTTGCACTTGCAAGGCAGGTGCCAGAACCACTCAGCTAAATCCCCATCCCAAGAACTGAAATATTTAATGCACCATTTAGTCTCTTCTCCTCTCTATCCATAGCAGGAGTTAGTCTTAGCACAGGCTGATTAATCAGAACATCTGAGGTGGAGAGGATGAGGCATTGTTGTCAGTTGTCCTGAAGAGGAACCAAACATGGGGTGCAAGATCATTGAAAATGAAAATGAACTAATTAGGCCTTTATCCCTCCCAGACTTTGAGTGAGGAAGAACCAGCACCTGGGCCTCACAGTGAGATCTAGTGACCCAAGGTGAGGCAGGAATTTCCAACTGTGCCTGATTCCTAACCACATGGGGCCAAAGGTGTGAGAACAGAATGAATATTGGCAGGAAAACCAATAGAAACTGAAGAAGCGTTCAACAGGGATGCTGAGACCTGGATGAGGTAAAGAAATTCTGCTTTACCTTGGAGGAACCAATTATCAGACAACCCTTTTGCCAATGTTTGACAAACAGCATGACTGAAGATAAGTCCCACGGGCTCCCAGAACAGAGTTTGAGATTTTTGTGTATCATGTATTTACTTAAAATTGAAACTTGTTCCTGTACCTACCCACAGCTCACACATATGCACACACCACTCACTCATTCACTCATTTCTTCTGTGCCTGTGTGTGTTGGTGACTGGGTGTGTCAAGCTGTATATAGGAAATAAATCAAACTGAAATAAGAAATAGGCCCTGGGGACCACTCTGATTCAATATCTCCAGAAGCATAAAGGAAATGTCGCCTCTCACCGGAGGCTGTCTGTCTGGTAGTGCTTCTGGAGAAGGAGAGACTGCCTTGATCTCTGACACAAAGCTGTTAAGGATTCAGAAGTCCCATTAATTCAGTGAGAGATGCCTCAGCCTTCCCTTCTGTCTACAGATCCAGCAATTTCTAAATTGTCCACAATAAAGAGAATCTATTAATAATACCCATTTCCACAAGCTGGAATGGTCACAGTCATTACCCCTTTGGCTCTGAAGGTAGCAAGGTAACCAGGCCCATACCAAGTGCTATATCCAATATTGCCCCTCCTCAAACTAACCCTGTGTTCTGATTTGTACAGTGGGAAAGTGAGGCTCTGAGGACTTTGAGAGTCTTCCCAAGGTTCTCTACCCACATGGTAGATTTGAGAATTTGCCTTTTCTTTGCAAGCCCACATCTTGTCCTTATCAAACTGATCTTTTTGGCTTTTCTGCTGCTGTCTGATAAATTCTCACAAAGTTAGCAGCCTTGAACAGCACCATTTATTGGCACCAAGTTCTGTAGGTCACAAATGTAGCTCAGTGTAATTGGGGCTCTGCTCAGGCTGAAATCAGAGTGTCTGCAGACTATGTTTTTGTCTGGAGCACAGGGTTCTCTTCCAGGCTCATGCCTGTGCCTGTCATTACTCAAATTCACTTTGCTGAGGATGTAGGACTGACAGCTCTATTTTCTTGCTTGGCTAAGAACGGCTCTCAGCATCCAGAGGCCACTCTGAGGTATTTGCCCTGTGACAGCTCCATGTCATCAATAGGAACTCTTCCTGTAGTGCAGCCCTCCAGCCCACAGAGTTCTTTGACTTCCTTCCCTGCAAAGAGCCAGTGCAAACATGATTTTTAAAGGATCACAGGCTTAGGTCAGGTCCATCTGGATAATGTCTGTCTTAAAGTCAGGCATGCCATTTCACATAACCTAATCACATAAGAAAAACTCATCATAGTCAAAGTCCTAGGGATACTGTGTATGCAAGGAGATGGGGTGTCTTATGGGTCATCTTGGAATCATGTCTGTCATGCACACAAACCAACTCTGAGTATCGGTTTATTTCTTTGATTTCCCTCTCTACCTGCTGGTAAGTGGTAGACAAGGAGAAGTGTGGCCAGGGAACCAGAAAGATGATATTTGAAACAGCTGGAATAGGAAAATCAGTGCATCCCCAATAATGCTGATGATGAACATCATGATGTCTTGCTGGCCAGGGTAGAGCTTTGGGCAGAATTCATGCCTTCACCTCTGACAGTGGTCTGTAAACTATCCCCTGAGGGCAGACTGAAGCCACTGGAGACTGCTGCAGGTACTGGGGAGACCCTCTACCTTGAAACATCTGGGTCCTGCTGAGAAGAGTGTTTGGGATTTAATGAATGTTTGTGAAGCATAGGGAGAATGAGAATAGACATTATGGCAAATATTATTGTATTATAAGTGCTATTGTATTACAAGCACCATTAGGAGTAGCAAGTGCTGTTATTATTAAGCAATCTAGCTTCTCTATTCTCAGTATCAGGCTTCACTCAGTGTCAGTGAAATCCACAGCTCAATTAACTACCATGAGGCTCCCCAAGCCCTGGCTCTGGATTGATGGTGCACATTCACAGCCCAGTGGTAAGCAGGCGCCTGCCATCCAGCCCAAGCCTCCAGTCCAGAACTCAGATGGTGGATGCATCTCTTGTGAATTCCAAAGCTGTGATTCCACAGTTGGGACTATTCATTGGCTTCCCACTGCTTTGAGGATTAAGCCCAAAATTCTTTTTTAAAATTAATTTCATTGGTATATTTTATGTACACAATATAATGACATTCATCATTGAAAATTTTCACCTTTACATAATCTCTCTTGGTTCTTATTGTTCCCCCATTCCCCTGCCCTTCCTGCAACCACACTATCCCTCCCTATTGATAAAGACTTTATTTCCATTTTTTCATTTTCTCATATTAATTCCATTCCCTTCTTTCCTTTCCTCTACCCCTCCCACTTCCCCTTCCCCTGTGCACCTTTCCTTCCTATTTCACATTATCAATTATATCTTTTAGTCCTTATTGCACTTTCAGTTTCTCACACTAGACAAACCGGTATTTACACAAGTGTGTGAAGAGTATCACCTCTATGTGCATCCATTTAGCTATAAATGTCTCTAATTTCTCATTTTTTATGGCTGAGTAGTACTCCATTTTAGTAAAAAACCACATTTTCTTGATCCAGTGTCCAGTTGATGGGCATTTGGGCCGCTTCCAAATTTTACCAATTACAAATTGTGCTGCTATGAACATGGGTGCACATATATCACTGTGGTAGAATTCTTTTAATTCTTTGGGGAAGATACCCAGCAGGGGAATAGCTGGGTGGGACTTCCAGTCCTAGTTCTTTGAGGTATCTCCATACTGATTTCCACAGTGCTTGCATCAGTCTATACTCCCACCAGCAGTGGAGCAGCATTCCTCTTTCCCCACAGCCCTGCCAGCATTTGTTATTGGTTGATTTCATGATAGCAGCCATTCTTTCTGGA
>NW_004624880.1:4358563-4373631 GCF_000247695.1 Heterocephalus glaber | reverse complement strand
ATTGGTACATTTTAGGTATACAATATAATGACATTCATCATTGGAAATTTGCACCTTTACATAATCTCTCTTGGTGATTTTTTCCCCATTCCCCTGCCCTCCATTCAGCCCCTCCATCCTTCCCTATTTACAAAGACTTTGTTTCCAGTTTTTCATTTTCTCAGATTAATTCCATTCTCTTCTTTCCTTTCCCCTACCCCTCCCACTTCCCCGTCCCGTTTGCCCCTTTTCTTCCTATTTCACATTATCTATTATTACCTTTTAGTCCTTATTTACACTTTTGAGGTAACACATTTTATAAATTGCCTATGGCCCTGGCGACAAGTTAAGGCTCTCAGGCCATCTGCGGCTGAGAGCCTTATTCAGAAGCAGAGAGAAGCCACCTTTGGGCAGAATCTGGTAGGCTTCAAGAGGCTCCCTGTCCCCACTATTTTTCTAACTGCCTGAAAGTGCATAGAAAATGCATAATTTAAGCTGTTGTATTGTGACTTCTAATAAAACCAATAACTCAAGGAGCCTATATTGTACTTCCCAACTACACAGAGCATTCCTCTCTATCATCCCTTTTGAGTCTCACAACAATTCTGTGAAATATTATTTTCCCCATTTTCTAATGATGATCGTTGTCTAATTAAAAGGGATAAAAATAGATTAAAAAATTAAAAAGCCAATGATTGGTTTTTAAAATGTGGGATTTCAGAGAGGAAAATACAGGACAGAATACCAATATATGATTTCAGATGTTACAACTTTCAAATCCATGCCCACATTCCCCAGCACCATTACGTGGCTAATCGTTAATTAAGCCAAAAAAGGCAGTTTCGGGTTTCACTGATTTTTCTCTAGGTGCTGGGTACACAGCCATGAGTGAGCCAGCCTGCTTTACCTGGCTGGGGTCCACAGGCCAGCAGGGAAGAGTGTGGCCTGAGTAACAGTGACCTCAGAGAGACTTTTCTGGGAGTGGCTATGGCTTCTCAACAGCTGTCTGTGGAAGGTGGCCAAGTTCATGACGCTGCATTTGACTGCCTTTTTCCCTACACCATCTAAGCTACATATGCCTTCAATTACCCTGCATTTATTTCTAATTCCTCTTTACCTGCTGCACCCTAGTATTCCTTCTCTCAGTTCTTCAAGCTGAGCAGATGCAATATAGGACAAACTGAACCACTTCCATGTTTCTAAAATCACTGTTCCAGTAGTCAGCCTGGATGGAGCCTATACCAAGTTCCTGACCTGTTTGTAATTAAAATCCATCTTATACAGAAACTCAGTCAATGTTTGATAATCCTCTTATTCACTTAGACCACCAGCATTTGTTCTGTGGTTTCAAATCTCCTCTCTGATCTTAAGGTCAGCACATATATTCTGCCAGCAGCTTTAACTCCATTTTCTGGTGGGTTATTTTACGGCACAGTACCAAGGAGTGCATAGTACCTCTGACTTCTGCTATGAGTAAATGGTAGAATGTAGAACGCTGGCTTTGAAGTCAATAGGACCTGGATTTGAATCCAGAACCACTTGTATACCAGCCATGTGGCCTTAGGAAAGCCATTTCACTGCTCTGGGTCTCAGTTTTACTGTACATCTCTAAAAGGGCAATAATAACTCCCAGGCCACAGATTGTAAGGTTAAATGGAGTGCAAGTGCAAGAAGTGCTTACTTCTGCCTGGCACACAGTTGGTAGCCAAAAAATAGTAGTAGTTATTTTCATAATGATTTCTTTGTTAATGTTATTTATGGTTGCAAGGTTTGAACTTTAGCTGCATCCTTCTTATCTTGACTTAAATAGCCACACCAAGCAAATAACACCTTAAGGTGACTTAGCAAAACTTATTTGACAAGTAGGTAAGAATAGCTTCAGAGATGGAAAGAAGGAGTAGGGAGTGAGTGGAGGGGAAGAGGAAGTGAAGAGGATTAAAATGCTGATATGCACATGTATCAACTCCCCACTATGAATGAATGTATTCATTATGTATCACAAATATGTACTAAAGACAAAAAAAAGCTTCTTTCACAGTGATAGGGAAAGGGAAGGAGGGAGGAGAAACTGTCAGGCCAGATATTTCCCTTTTTGTAGGACCCACCTATAAAATAGGGAGCAGGAGAAAGTAGGAAGAAGGGGCAGCTCATCCTCTTGGTTAACACCTGCAATGCACAGGTTGGTTTGCACTTGGAGAGCAGAGGACTTACATATCCTGGGGGTCTTCTATGTCTCCGAAGCCTTCTGTGGGTCACAGGGAAACAGAATGATAGTTCAGAGACCTTCCTGATATTATTCAGTCAGTATGTGATCAAATCAGGCTATGAACCCAGGACTATCTTATTTCAAAATCTGTGCTCTTTCTAACCCATGCTGCTGTTTCCTGGTGAAATTGCCACATTGCACAATGCCATTAGGCACCATTCACATTTTCATCAGGAAAAAATGGCACCTGAGATTGAACAGTATAGCAGCCATGTTTCCCAAGACCAGAGGCATGATATTGGTCTAATAGGCAACTGTTGCAAAGGAGAAAGGATGAAGGTCTACCCTGGTGGTATTGGAAAAGAAGCAACAAATTCAAGAGACAGGACATAGATTTGACAGAATTGGCAATGAACTGAGGGTGAAATTAAAAAGATGGGGCTGAGGCTGCCCTGAAGTTTCTAGCCTAGGTCCCTGGGAGAAGAGTAGCACACTTATTGGATTAGGAATACAAAGGAGCAGGGACTTTTGGGCAAGGAAAAGAAAGATCACAGAATGCCATTTCCCCTACTTCCCTGTCTGACCTAGGTTAGGAAATAGATAGCACCTAAGGGTACAGTCTGGACATGTGCTTCAGTTTCTTGATTTTTCTCCTTAAAGTCAAGCACAGGAGTAGAATATGGATCATTTGAACCCTTATTCTTGCAGCTCTATTTGATCCATCTTGTCCTATCTCATCTCTAGGGTTGACAAACTAGAACTTGGTTGCTTAGCACAGGCTGAATGTGTCCCTGCTCCTCACAGAGGACACTTCCTCCTCTGCTCCATCACCCTGAGCAGAAGCTGCCCACAGGTCGGCGATCTGATGCCCTCACCCAATTCAAATATTTGGTCCCAAAGTTGTGCATTTTTGCATTTGACTCCTGCATGGTGTGAGGCATCGTTGTTCCATTCCTGACCAGGGTAATCTCACAGCCTCCCATTCCCTCTCTTCTTCTGTCTCTCCAAAATCACCATCTTCCTGGATCTTATTCCTGACTGGGTGCCCCTCTCGCATTCTACCCTGGCTTCCTGACCAGGTGAGGGAACAGGCTGTAGATCCACGGAAGGTTTCCTGTAGTAGATCAGGACACTGGAAATGTCACACCTGTCAGAGAAAGTCAGAACTACTTAGCTCAGCCTTGGCACCTGTGGTAGAGTAGCCCTCAATCTGTTATCCATGAGGCATTCCTTTATTACAGAGTAACATCTCCCTGTATTCACTTGTGGCTATGACCTGACCTTCACCTATAGTTATTTGGATTCTTTTTTCTTTTCTTTTTTTTTTTTGGTACGGGGGAATCAAACTCAGGACCTTGGGCTTGTGAGACAGGCAGGGGAACCACTGAACTAAATCCCCAGCCCTAGTTTTTTGGATTCTTACATACAATTATATACTCAAGCATGGGTGCCTGTGCGCGCGCGCACACACACACACACACACACACACACACAGGCACATTTTTAAGTTTTTAAATAAGAGACCCAAGTGATAAGAAAACAAGCTGTCAGAAATTTGTCTTTCAAAATACAATAATGCAACTTCCAGAGGTCAATAAAGGGCTGGTACAAGTGTTACACATATTCTTATACCTTCTGGACATACACAACTGTGATTAGTGATAGAGGTGACAGCAGTGAGGACCCAAGGCATTGAAATGTCTTCAGTCAACAGTCTTTCAACCAGTACTGATCCAGAAGCTTCTAGGGATCAGGCATTATGCTAGGTGCAGTGTGGGGCTCAAAAGTGAGACCAACACAACTTTGCTCCCTGGGAGCATACAGCCCTTTGGAGAGAGAATTTCACACATGTGAAAAAATAATGGTGACACAAGAGCTATCACAACGACATGCACAAGTGGAGTGATGGAATTCTTGGTATTGGTCTCTGTTCCTCCACTTGCCTTAGCACATGGCCATTTGCCCTTACTGAGTGATTCACCTGGTTAGTCTCATTCTTCACCCTGGTTTCGCTGATGTCAGGACAATGTGAATCTACTCACACTGGGGCATTTATAGGATATCCCTTCCTGGGACATTTATAGGAACAGTATCAAGAACTCTATAAACCTATTCCATCCCAGGTACTGCTTTAAATCATTTTATAAAAGTCTTAGCCAGATAGACTAGAGGGGTGCATACAGCAACCTGAATGAGCTGGTTATATATTCTTAGCTTGAGATATAGTTCATAGTTAAGAGTGGTAGGAACTACTGAGTTTTAATCCCTTCCAATCCTGAAATCTGTTAATTTCATAAAAAAAAACCTATCTTAACAAAATATCTCCACTATTTGATTTGGAATTTGTAGTATACATTTCTCTGAATGCATTAGCATTTCCAAGATTGTATTGTATAGAACACTACTGTGGGATATTCATAGGTTTTATGGGAAAAGTAGTGTTTCTATGATCAATGTGTTTGGAAGATTTGGGGTTAAACAAAATTAGCCAAACTTTTCACAGCAGGACTTCTTTCAACCTTTAATATACCAGTGCTTGCTATGAATTGAGAAAAGGCAAAAATATTATACAATGATTCCTACCCTGATTTCTCATCTTACTTAACATGGAATCTTGTTTTCATGAAATTTCTAATATCTTTGGGAAGCTGATGTCCCGAGAAACACACATTAAGAAATACTGTATATAAACTGGTGGTGGTTACCTGTTTCCCATATTTTTTTTTGGTAAATAGCTTTCATTAGCTTCAGGGAAGTCTAAGTTTAGATATAAAGAAGAGTTTCCTAACTGTAAGGATGCTTGGAGAGTAGAACTCTATAGTATCCCAGGAAATTGCAATAAAAGAACATCCCAATCCCTTTCTTGTCCTTCTGCAAGATTTCCCCTGAGTTGTTATAAATAGAATGAATCATCAAGGAAGCTCCTAGATTATTTTTATATTAAGATGCCTTTGAAAATAGGAAATAGGATATAGTTGAGGGATAAGAAGATAGGAATTAATAGGCAGGAAAACATATTGTCTAACTTCTGGATAGACTGTCTCTAAATGTCTGCAATTAGCTCATTCATTCTTATTCTGCCCAGAATGTGCATTTACAGGATCTGACTTAGGTTTCCACAACACGTGTAACTAAAGGAGGGGGTTAGATCCTGCCTAAGATCTCATGGAAGTGTTTTAGTATCTGTCATACATTGAGCACTTCTTATTTGCCACATATGATGCTAAACCTTTGCATAAATTTTGCTTGTTCCTTGAAACAACCTAGGAGGTTGCTAGTATTATTGCTCTTATTTTACACAGTATGGATCTGAAGCCCAGAAATGCTAAAGACCTTACTTAAAGTCATATGTCCAGGTTGACCATGAACCTGGCTTTAACACAGAAGCCCTTATCCACTCTATCCTCCTGGCCCCACTCCCATTGTAAGTTTGTGGACATCCAAGACATCATGCTTCCTTGAATGAGCCTCCATCCATTAGGCTGTGCATGTGGGGAGAGTGTAGTGGTGGGGCCATGTGTCTGCCCACATTGATAGGAGACCAGGGGAAGAAGACATTTTCCAGCCCTCACTGACCATGGCCAATAAAGCCCTTGGTTTCCCAACAGCAGCCTGGCTCTGTGTCTTGTCACCTCACCGTTGACAAATGCATCTCTTCTCATTAGCCATCTGCCCCCTCATGCCTGCTGATAGCCCACGGTGCACAGGCAGCTGCCTTGTGAAGAGAGACAGAACATAAGATCAGCTTATGAATCAATACATTCTCTGGCACATCCATTTCCCCCCCAATGGGAGTGTGGCAGGATCCAAAATATACTTAATCCCATCCAGCTCCACTCTATCAAGGAGCTGATGGCTTCAGAGGAGTCTTTGTTATTCCAGTCCACAAGCTGAAGCTAATGAACATGGACTCTGGGCAGGTGGGCTGAGGTCTGCAGCCGTAGGTCTTGGCAAAGGTTGTAGATGGTAAGGGAAGTACCATGGGCTGGAGGAGCTTTGTCTTCAGAAAAGGAGACCACCTATAGGAAAGCTGTAATTCCACCTGGCCAGAAAGTAAGTCTAAGGTACTTGCCATCTGTCACTGTTTGAGCACTTAGAATGAGTGTGTCATTTCAGTCTGAGAAGATGGCTTTACCCGGAGATCGGCAAGCTGTACAACCCATATATATCCTCTTGCCTAGTTTCCCTGTTTAGGGCCAAGGGAGACCTTGGAGGTGCCGGACTCTGAGCTCAGAGAACTCTGCTTCTCTCAGTGACACTAGCTGGCCTCAATGGCAGTACACCTACAGGCTCACACATGGCCAGGTGATTGGGCAAAGACCATGGGTTGCCTAGAGAATGCTCTTGAACTTTTAGATGTCACTGTCCCATATGGGGCATCTCTGACTGCCTTGCTTAATGCAGCCCCCACCCCCTCAGCTATCTGAAATGGTAATGAATTTGTTTCCTTAACTATCTTGTTTCTTCCAGTAGCCTGCAAGATCCTTGAGAGCAGCAAGTACATCTCTCATTCATATCCTCTGTGCCTAAAACAGTGTTGGGCACATGAGAAACGAATGAAAAAAATAATGAGAAATGAAGGCATAACCATGCCTACAGATTTGCAAGTTCAGATTCTTAGAAAATGAACTTGATTTGACACTCTTCTATAGAACAAAACGCAAGTTCCCAGCCTGGCATCCAGGCACTTAGATTTTGGCCCTGCAAACCCCTCCTGCTTCATTTGTCAGCACTCCTCCCCCAGCTCCATGCATCCTGTGTGCTCATCCAGGGGCTCCCACATGTTGCCATGCATAAGCTGAATGCTACTCAGCTCCAGCCATACAGACTCAGCTGGTCATAGATGGGGTACAGAGATTGTCACTTTTTAAAAAGATGCTTAAGTGATTGTGATGGTAGAATCACACTTTGAGGAGCTATGCTTTCTCCAAAGTGCACCCTAGGCAGCTAACTTAAAGGACCACACACATTCTTACCTCTATGTCTTTGTCTACACGGTGATTTCTGGCTGGAAGAACCTAAGTCCAGACATATTTTCTACCTGGAAGAACCCTTTACATCCTTCAGACTTCAGCTCTAGTCATATCTTCAGTGAATATAGTCTTGCCTATGCCAGGGACATATATCCAGGTTTCTTTCTCTATCTAGTATGTTTTGTATTTTGTATATACCTTGCTTAGAGATTATTCTACTTATTTCTCTATTTATCCCATGAACTCTGACACTGTAAGCTCCTGGAAGAACCACTCTTGGTAAACCCTGGACCCTTAGCACCCAGCAGAGCACCTCGTGTTTATTGGACTAGAGCAAGGTCCCTTGAGGGTGCTATAGCACAGCCCATCTGTCATTCTCTCCCTTCTTAACTTTGTTCTCTGTTTCTGACTGCTGGGTCTTTGCAGGAGTTCTCACTCCAGAGAATGGACAGCCTTGTGGATGATCGTGTCAACATCCTAGGATTTTCCATTTTCAACCAATCTCATGCTTTTTTCCAAGAGTTTGCCCAGAGCCTCAACCAATCCTGGCAAGAGAACTGTGACCATGTCCCCTTCACTGGACCTGCGGTAAGTGTCCCCCAGAGCTCCTCCCTGGTGTCCTGGGGCTCCAAGTGCACCCCACTGTGGCCTGACTGCTGGGAACAAGCCCTCCTGGAGTCCACCCTTTTCCCTTCTCCAGTCCCAGCTCACAATGATGTGTAGATGTGTTGGGAAGTGAGTACAGGGATGAGGTTCAGGGAGTAGTGAGCTCAGAACACCAAATGGGTCGAGAAGGCAGAGCGATAGGGTCATGTGGAGGCTCTAAGTTGTCATTTACTGTTGTCTGCAAGCCTCCTGTGGTCAGACCCCCCATGGTGCTGTTGCTGAGAGCTCCTGCTCCAGTGCTCTTTCCACCTTACTGGGCCACTGCTCCAAGTAACTCATCTAGAGAGGCTTCTTTTCTGACCCCCTGTGTTTTTGTCCCTCTACCTGGTCATTCTTCATTGGGTTGGCTATTCTTATGCTGTGGGGCAGGTCAAGTGTATCCGTCATATCCATATTTTAAATGGCAAGTTCTCAGGAGCTCAGGATTACATGGCTTTCTCAGCCTTGTCCTAGGCAGATTCCATACATCATTTTATTTTTTTAAAAAAGCAGCCCATGTGCAGCTCACCATAGCTTTCTGAGATCAGTGCTATCAGTATATCCGTTTCTCATATGACAAAACTGAGGCCCATAAAGTTTGAGTAACTAGCCCAGGCTCACAGAGCTAGACCTAATCTTGGAACTCAGGCTTTCTTGTATGACTTTAAAGTTTGTATTTTGAACCATGGTGTTATTTTGTTCCTCTCTAGGACCACTATTTCCTTCCCACACTGTAATTAGGCCAAGCAAAATTAAAATACTTAATAGATATTTGTCAAATATATGAATAAGTCAGGTGGAATGAGCTAGAAAGATATGGAAAAAAATCGCCTGAGAGATGGCAATTGACCCTTCTGGAGAGGGAAGTTCTCTGATGGGCTTTTAAAACAAGATCCGTATCTGTCTTTGATATGACATGCCCAGATGCAAAGGCATATCTAGAAATCTGCACACATGGGTACCTAATTAGCGGTTGGCAACATGGTGATCCAAGGTGGGCCTGCCGAGGGCAAGGCATGGACATAGTGACCTTTTATAAAACTCTGGGCCTTTATGATTCCATAGCCTGATGGAAATTTTAGGAAGGAATGGTGCCCAAGGGGGTTAGAGCTCACAAAATACTCAGGAAGCTTTGATCCAGGAAAGCAGACAGGAAAAGAGGGATTGAGAGCGGAGTTTTAAAGAAGGTTTATGGAGTGCATCCCAGCAAGCTATTTTAGACTTGAAAGAGCTAAGAATCCATAGGAAGGATTTGAGGGTCAGGAGAGGGGGTCATCTGGAGGAAGGGAGCTCTCACCCCATTAGATGGCTTAAGGGGCAGTGAGAGACATCATTAAGCACAGTGTCTTGTATAAGATCAGAATCATCCACCTGCAAGAATTTGAGCCCTATTCCACCAGTAGAGTCTGAGGTTCTTGCAACAATCACTCCAGTACTCTAATGAGGCCCTGATGAACTTGAAAGGCTGATAGCACTGTGTCAGGAAAGGGAAAACAATGCCTCCTCCTCTCCAGTCCAAACCTTACCACATTTGGCATTTGGCATAGTAAAAGCAAAGGTTCCCATGTTATATTTCCAGTTTCTCTCTGAGGGTGTCAGCCCTGCAATTAATGCTCACTGGCCATGAGTAGGCAGACAAGAGCCTCTTAATCACCAGTGGGATCCTTTGTAAGGACCCAACAAAGAGCCTCTCATAGAACTGCAGGGCCAGCTCTAGCCGAGGTCACACATCCCAAAAGACCACTAGACTCAAACATCAACTTCACCATTTTCTTGCTGTGTGATCTTAAGTAGTTATCTAGCCTGTCTGTGCCTTATACCCTTTATCTATAATATTAGTCTAATTATGCTTGAGCATCTTAGGAGATCATTGGATAAGTTTATCTAATCCTCTATATGCTGGGATAGGCCTCCGTAAATATATCAGACAGTTTTGCTGTATCAGTGCTTTTTAACAACCAACCACAAAAAAGAACCACTAGCAAACAACAGTTCACATTTAAATGGCTTGTGCATCTGCGGGTCCCCTGGGCATCAGCTCATTTAAGCTGACTTACCTAGGCAGCTCTGTTGACCCAGCCAAGGTCATGCAACAAATCTGGGTTGGCTGATGTAGATTGGGCATGTTGTGGTAGCTCTGCTCCATGTGCCTCTCCTGTTTCCCCTGGACCCACAGGCCAGCCTGACATGGGATCGAAGATGGGTAGCAATGCAATTGAAAACACACAAATGTCCGTGTTAATCAGCTTTTCATTGCTGTGACCAAATTCCTGAGAAAATCAATTTAGAATAAGAAAAGTTTATTTTGGCTCACAGTTTCAGAGGTGTCAGTCTATCGTTGACCAGCTCCATTGCTTCTAGGGTATAGTAAGGCAAAACATCATGGCAGAAGTGCATGGCAAAGGAAAGCTGCTCACTTTATGACAGGCAGGAAGCAGAAAGAGCATGAGAGCCATAGAGGAAGGGGCCGGGGACAAGATACAGTCCCAAGGTCATGTGACCATGACCCACTCCTTTCAACTAGGCCCCATCTCCTAAGTTTCTATCACCTCCCAACAATGCCATCAAATTATGATCTCATCAATGGATTCATCAACCAATGAAGATAGAAGGCTCATGATCCAGTCACCTTCTAAAAGCCCCTGCTCTGAACACACGAGACCTTTGGGGGACATTTTAGATCTAAACGTAACAACCTCTGAGACCTAAATCCCGCAAAAAAATACAACATGGCTTCTTCTTCATTTTGTTTGGCAAAAAAAAAAAAAAGGCATGCAAAGCCATATAAGGAGGAAATGTAATCTACCCTTTCAGAGGGCAAAAGGAATACAGATTCACATGGCGAAGAGCCTGAATGCCTGAATGTGGGGCAAGCTAAGGCACTGAGGCCCATTACTCAGTCTGTAAGGTGAAGAAGGACAACAGTCACTGTGCTAGGTACATGCAGGAAGCAAAATCACCTTCCCATGGAGGAAAATGGCTCCAGAGTTGTGTTATTCCTGCAGAAGCAGAGGGAAAGCTCTCTGCCTATAGGGTTCAGGGAAGGCCTTCCAGAAGGTGGGAAAGAAATATAGTCATGAGCCACACAATGAGGTTACAGTGAACCACAGATCACACACCCAACAGTGGTCCCATAAGATCACATTGCCTAATGACTTCCTAGCTGTCTTAGTGTGTATAAATGCACACTCTGATGTTCTAACAATGGCAAAACTGACTAATGACAGACTTCTCAGAACGAGTCCCCAACATTAAGAGATGCATGACTGACTTGCTGCTCATTTTCTGTGTATAAAACCCTGGGAGTGTACACAGCCTCCTGGGAAGAGGTGGCTCTCTGTTGCCTCACTCCACAGACCTGGAGAGGCTGTCCTGCCCTATAGAATCTGCCTGGAGCAGCTTAAATACAAACCTTGACCTCACCAGTCACCCTCCCAGTCCTGGTCCTGTCTTGGAATTCCCAAAGCCTCAGCTTTGCAGGCTCCCCAAGGATTTTGGGAAGGGCTTTGGGCAGCCAGGAGTGTTCTGTGGAGGCTCCCTCCCTGCTGGGTGCGAAAAGTCACCATTACTGAGCCTCAGATCTAGAACTGATCTCTGTATGTGGTCACAGGCTCTGGTCCCACTTCATCTGGGTGTTATGGCCAAGCTCCTTTGATTTTATTTTACTTATGTCTTTTACCTCTAAAATGGATGTGTTTTTTTCTTGCTCTGGAGATTGGGCTGCTGTGCTTGTCTCCACACAGCTGAAGACCACCATAGCATTGCTCATGAACTCACCCTGCCCTGGCCTTTTATCCTCATCATATCATCCTAGTAACAGGGTGGTCCTGCGGCTCTTTTTGACAAATGAGGAAACAAGTTCAGAAGAGCTCGATGGCACATTAGAGTCTCTACCACAGCCTGTTTTAGCTCTTAAATCTACTGCTTGGTGTGGGGAACTTTCCAGCCATCATCTCTGTGATGGCCTCTGAGGGAGAAGGGAGGTGCTGTCACCTCTAAGTACTGGAAGGGACTCTCACAGCAGTGACAATAGCAGCACATCTCTCTCAAGACTTCTCACTTTAGCAGCTTAACCTTTGAAAACCTACATCTTCTTGTCTTTCTGGGGGCTGAGAAACTCCTGGCACAAATCACTCAGCTCTTTCTTGAAGCTGAGGGAGTCCATTCCAGGAAAATTCAGCCTAGTTTTTCTCCCAATGGAGCACTGTAAAAAGTCTAATCCCAGCTCCCACTCAGTGTGGACAATCCCTTTCCTTCCCCTTCTTCCTCTCTTTGCCCTTTTCTTCTCTTTCCTTTTCTCTCCTTCTCAGGCTCATTCCCTTGCTTTGTTTCTCCCACATCCTCCTGTCACTCTTCCCTCTCACTGTTGCCTTCTCCATGTGACCTCCTTTCTATTTCTCTTTCTCTTTCTTCCCTCCCCTCCATACTTCCCACCCTTTCTCCACTCCTGGCATTTTCTCCTCATTCCCTTCTTCCAACTGGTGGATGAGTCTCCTTCATTTCTTCACTTTCCCAGGATTCAAGGTGGAGCTGTCAGAACAGGACAGGAAAAGAGTGGCTGGATGGGAAGGTAACCAGGAAGAAAGTTCATTCCACTCAACCAGGCGGAACTTGCCAGGTGGCCAACAGCAGGCTGCAGATGCACTGTCTGCCCAAGACAATGCAAGTAGAGGAGGGAGTGTGAACAGAGACACTCACCCACCAGCTTCAGATGTCATTCTCATTAATCATGCTGCAAAGAACGAAAATCCTGGGAAATCATTAAAATTACAGATGGCTGGATTAAGTAATTAGAATTTAGGGTAAAGCAGATGTTTGTAATTAAGTGTTTATTTCATTGAATAAAATCCAGATTGTAAGAACTATTCCATGAGATGTCTATGGTTCCTGCTCCAGTATTATATCAAGGGGCAGAGTTTATGTGTACAGAAGTTCAACAACAAATGCGAGTCCCAGAGGATCCTGGGAGCCCAGTCACCAGGGGTTTGGGGAGAGATGAGGGTTATAGGTGTGTCTAGAAGATATTGTGATCTTCACTTCACCGGAGGGAGAAGGAATCTAGCCACACTGAGTCAGAATTGATTCATCTTAATTTATACCAAGTCTTTCATTCCCTGAAACAATTTGCAAACAGCTCAAAAGAAAATAACAATGAGGAACCAAATGAAAATATAAAAACAAGAGAACTGAGAGTTCCTTGCCAAACATTTTGGTGCCAAAATAGAGGAGAGGATTTTAAATGAGGAATGAGCCAGTTGGGGGATTTAATATTTAGAAGAGACAGGGACAGGAGGAGCAGAGACAAAACTGAGAGGCACATGCACACAGATAGGGAACAGAAGCCTTGGAAAGATGGGGAGGGGGCTGTGAGAGGAAAAGGAAATGGAAGGGGAGGCAGGGGAAGGGGAGGAAAAGGAAGAGAACAGAAAAGACTTGCTCCCACTTCCCAAGTGGGCACAGAAGTGGAGACAGGGATTCAGGGATTTTGAAACAGAAACTGTGTTCCTCTGATTACAGTCCCAAATGCTTTCCAGAGCTAAATTAGTAAATAATAGCAGAGGGAGAATGCAATTAGGAGAGCAAAGAGATGCTTCAGAATGGAGATCTGGATGAGGCAGAGCAATTACAGACTCCACACCCTGGGAGGTGAAATTGGGTGCAGGGAGGAGATTAGCAACTGGGGTGGGGGAGCTGGAGGAGCAAGAGAGGGGGAAAGAAACTTCTCAGAGAAGTAGGGTGAGGACCCAAGTGAGAGCTGGAGTGGATGAACAGCCAGGCACCTGCAAAAGAGATGGCTTGGTGGTGGAGGGAGAACTCACGAAAGATGCATGGAGGGGAAAGGATATTCAGGCCTTAAGTGGTGTCCGCTTGGATCAGCCCAGGTTGGACTGGAGAAGACCTATGAAGCACAGAGTCTTCTGGGGACATGTTGCTCATACCACCCTCATAGAGTGTGGTTGTACATAGATGGAGATGAGACAGAAGCCTTAGCAATTTTCCTTCCACCTGCTCCTTGGCCCCAGTGTCCCCAGCTAGAGTTGTAATTATTAGAAGCTCCCAAAGAATGTTGAAGGCTCCAGAGTTATTTGTGCTAAAAGACATTTGAACAAGCACACACTCACCTCTCAGCATTCAGATCATGTGCTAATAAGAGCATCAGCCAAGAAAACCACATCCCAGATAGAGAGGAAATAGCAACAACCATGTGACAGGAAGAAACTCGGGGCTTGATGAGAGAGTGAGAAATGGTGTGGCAAGCTTCCTCTCAAGTGTGCAGTGGTGACAGTCTCTCAGGACTTGCACACAGCCTCCAGGGGACCAAGAGGCCTTGGGAAGGAGTAAGCCCCAAACCTCTCTGGACTTGATCCAACAATGCCCTAGGAGCCATGGGATCCCCAGGGCCTCTGTGCCAGTTAAGGTGTTCTCAGCTTCCAGTAACACAATTCCTAATTAAAATGTCTTGTGCAGAAAAAGACAGTGTGGTGTCACATGGCAGAGCAAGACTCCAGAGTGATGTGATTGGAGGCTCAGGTTCTTTCTGTCACTGCTTGTCACCCTTAGGTTGGCTCCATGCTCAGGCTAGAGCCAGGATGGCTGCAGCAGTTCTAAGCATCATCTCCAGGCATAGAAATGTCCAGAGGAAGAAAAACGACTCTCTCACTCTAGACCTCAGTTCACATCTCCTTAGTCAAAACTGAATCACTTGTCCTGAATCACATATTGGCAGGAGGATGAGATAACTTGAACCACCTAGGCTCACCTGGGGCCTCCTGTGAAGCCCATGGTAGTGTGGAGGAGAGGAGGACACCTAACGTAACCCCACTGGAGGAAAAAGGGGTGAGTGGGTGCTATGTAAGCAGTGGTGGCTAATGGTTCTTAACTGAGCTCACGTGAGGACAGACAACCTGGGAGGCCAGGAGGCAAACTTGATGATGACTCAAACCCAAGGGACTAGAGGAGCCTACCCACCAGCCCTCCCGACCTCCAGCCCTGGCTCAAGTGTCCCATGTGGCCATTTGCTGTTAAGAAGGTGACCATGTTAAGAGATTGCCCCAAGTTGTCCTGGGATACCAGGCACAAGAATGAATTTGATCACCTGGGCCTCTCAAGAGGAGCCCTGTCAGGGGATGCAAGGATGGTTCAACATCCATAAATCAATAAATGTAATACACTATATTAACAGAGTCAAGGACAAAAACCACATGATCATCTTAATAGATGCAGAAAAAGCATTTGACAAAATCCAACACCCATTCATGATAAAA
>NW_004624880.1:4318160-4356278 GCF_000247695.1 Heterocephalus glaber | reverse complement strand
AAATACAAATAAAGAGGAGCCCTGTCAGTCAGTCAGGTAGAAAGACAGTCTGCAGAAATGAGAGGAAACTCGACTGGACAAAATGATGCTGAGGGCCAGTTCTGCCCCTGAACTTTCTTGCATGTGATCTTGGGCAAGAGTCAAACTGCTTGAGCCTCAGTTTCTTAATTTATAACATGAGTCAGACTAGTTGATTTCTATGATCACTTGCAATACAAACTCTGACTTGTGAGCTCTTGGAATAGAGAGACTAATTGTGAGGCAAGGAGGAAGAGGGGATAGAAATTGGTTTACAATATCATTTAAATGGCCAAACTGAAGGATCTAGGAGCCATCAGCAATGGGGATAACTAGCTCCCCCTCGGGTAGGTGTTTGTCTAAGCTGGGGAGGGAGAGTCTACCATTCATCATTTCCATATGTCCTTTGGGCAAGGAAATGTGAGAGGCCATTAATAATGTAGCCACATGTGCTCAGGGGAAAATGAATTACATGCAAAGGACAAGGACAGTGTAAGCTTGTGGAGTGTAAGCATCAGGTGCTGCACAGGTGAGCCTCAAATCAAATGAAGCAGGAGCTAAGCAGCCAAAGGGAAGGGAAGTGGGTGGAGGAGAGAGTAGAAGGTGATGGATGAAATGAACTCAGAGGAGAATGGCTGCTCAGTCCAGCTCACAAGACCACAGAGGTTGCCCCTGACCCCATCTCAGAATTTGGGTACCCTTCCCTGCTCAGTCTTCAGGTCACAGGTGGATTCAGGACCAAGAGACAAAGAGGAGGCAGATCAAGCTGGGAAAGCAGGAGACTCAGTAGAGGTAGAGGGAACTCTGGGACCTCCTGGGATATGTCTGTAGAGAATGAATGTTGTACCTGCTGAATGGCAGGGGCTGAAGAAAAGTAGAAAGAAGGAAAAGAAATAGGAAGACGGAAAGAAGAAGCACGAAAGGGAGGGTTAGAATAAGAGAAGGGAGAAGGGATACACCGGCCAGGTGGTTTTGTATGCAAGTGAAGTTGGACTGGAGCAGAGAAACTTTATTGTATCTTCTGCTCTTCCTCCCCCATTCCATGCAGGAGTAGGGTCTTACTTATCTCTGGGCTTTGAAGTTACCACATACTTCATGCCTTCTCATTAAGTTGAAGAGTGCAAATTAGACTTTGATTATACATGTAGGTACATCTAGGAAGAAGTAATATGGGTGTTCAAGGAGGAAGTGGCTTCCAGCTGTGCTTGGTAGAATGGGCAAATTGAGGGGAGTGGTCAGGTTCCTGCCCTCTCCTGGGGTCAGCAGCTCACCTAGGGAGGCTCAGCAAGGTGCCCCGTGTCACTCAGCACACAGGGAAGAACTGGGGTCTGGACTCTGGGTTAGAGTCTGCTTTCAGGCTTTTCCTCTACGTCATACTGTCTCACTCTGCTATGTACACTCTGGCTGGGGCACTTGAGAAAACCAAAGATAACCTCCCTTCTTCCCACCTCCAGTGTCCTAGAGCCCAACCAGGTAGGCAGAAAGTTATGAGAAGTCCTCATGTGGGACAATGCTCTGGCAGACCCACCCTCTTCTCAGAGATTCCTGAGAACAGTGGAAGTTGCTCTTTCCCTGGGAAAAAGAGAGAAAAAGATACTCTTGAAATCATGTGGCACCCAGGGGGTTGTTTGATGCTTTAGTCCCAAAGAAGCTTCTGCAGCCATTGTCTGCCTTAGAGAAGTACCTAGATTGTTAACAGAAGGGGTAAGTTCAGAGACAGAGTAGACAGGAGCAATTGAAAGTCAGCATTATTTTCCTTTTTATTTGCTTTCTCTTTTCTTCCTCTGGGGGCCCTCCTTTTCTCTCCATCCTCTGCCCTCTCTTTCTCTACACTTTTTTACTTCCTCTCTCTGCCCTGTTACCTGCCTCCCCTAGCTGTCCTCGGCCCTGCTTTTTGATGCTGTCTATGCTGTGGTGATGGCAGTGCAGGAGCTGAATCGGAGCCAGGAGATTGGTGTGAAGCCCCTGTCTTGTGGCTCAGCCCAGATCTGGCAGCATGGCACCAGCCTCATGAACTACCTACGCATGGTGAGGAGCGGCCGAAGGCCCGTGGCCAGCCCAGCCTGATGGGTGGGACACTTAGTGTAAGACACAAGAGCCCCTCCCCTCCAGGCTTCCCCAGTTCCTCACAGCCCCAGATAAAAAGTCAGCTGTGGTGATCCCAGTTGAGTGGATCATAGTTCCCCAATCCTTGCCACCCAATGAGAATCCATGGCAAATTTTTTCCAAAGACATAAACTTGAACCTTAGATTACCAAGGGGTTGTGAATTCCAGGCTTACAACCAGCCTCTGCTGAGCTATGACCCTAGCAGATTCTACATTCCGGGGGAAAGTCCATGCTGTTGTGCCTGTGATCCCTTCAGGAGTTACAGGCTACAGACTTCTGGCTTGGTGCTGGGTTTCCCCATAACTCCTCCCCAGCCATGAAGTAGGCATCTCGTGTCAGAGAGCCCTGGTGCATAGGGTCTTGGATTTTGCATTTACAGTCAGATATAGGGACATCCTGACCTCCTGCAGACCTGGGAGCGGGGTTAAGCAGCTCTCCAAAGAAAATAAATGCTTTTGACAGTCAAAGGCCTAAACAAAGGGCAGAGGGGAATCTGAGCTCAAGTTAGCATCATTATTTGTACTGGCCTATGCAGGTGGTAGGGGTTATGAGGTATGGGGCAGCCTGGGGTATGTTGTGGTAGGGGGGTGGGGAGGAAAGGGGGTCTTGATGGCTTCCCCTCTCTTGGGCATCCCTACATACCATGTGTGTAGCATGCTTGCTTGGGGCCAAGTGAACATGGGGCCTATTTGGTGCTGTAACTCACTCTCTCTTGGACAGGTAGAATTGGAAGGTCTCACTGGCCACATTGAATTCAACAGCAAAGGCCAGAGATCCAACTATGCCTTGAAAATCTTACAGTTCACAAGGAATGGTTTCCGGCAGGTAAGCCTAGCTGTGGTACTATGACTAAGAACTCTTCTGTGTTCCTTTCTCTGTCCCTACCCCATTTCTTCCACTCCTTGGTGCTCAGGACAATCTCCTGTTGTCAGTTGTCCTCAATGTCAGCAGGCTGCATCCTAGGCAAGGCTCCTGGCCTGCCTTGGTCGCCCTTCTTGCCCCAAGCTGAGCCAGCATGGGGGCTTTCAATCCCAGCAAAACACTAAAAGGGAGCGGACATGCTCTGTGGGTGAGGGGGGAGACAAGAGTGTCATTTAAGAAAGGCGTTCCCAGTCCTTATCCATTCTGTGGATCATTCTGCTCGTTGAATCTCACCCTAACCCTGATAAGGCACAGTTGTCAGCTCTTCTCTGGCCAACCCATACCCCCACTCCCTGTGCCAATCACACCCTCCTCTCCTGTCTGTTACCTATCTGCTCCCATCATCTTGTGGATAATTTGTCCTTCATAGCTTCTTACAGCTCCCTACTCCTTATGTCAGTCTCATCCACTAAACTTCTTATTCTCCTTTTCTTGGGTTCTCTTCATCAGAAGAAGGAGGGATTCTGACAACCACTCCAAATGTCTCTCTGAAGGTCTCATGTCTTCCCCATCATCATAGTAATCAACTTCCTTTATTCAGAGCCCTTCTCTAACCTTAGAAAAGGCTGAAAATGGGAGTCTTGACACTAATTACAGCCAGAGGCAGGCATATTAAAGACCTTCCTATAGATCATAGTGGCTGAACAAAGAAATGTAGCACGCAGGAATTTCCCAAATCCCTCCCAGCAGACAATGAAGAATCATCATCTTCATCTTCACCACCCACCACCACCACTACCCCACCATCATCATCATCATCATCACCATGGCAACTCATTTATAAAGCACTTACCATGGGTCTTATATCATGTTAAGTCTAACATGTATTTTCTCATTTAACTCTACAAAATAGGTACATTTTATTAATTTCCTCATTATAAATGAGGAAACTGAGGCTCAGGGAGACTAAGCAACTTGGACCACAAAAGGCAGAGCTAGTTTTGGATTTACATATATCTCCCCTCTAAAGCCCAAGTTCTTACCCATTATGGCGAATTATCCATCAGGATTACCTCAATAATTTGTTTAAAATGCAGATTTTTAGACTCTATCCCATAAGTCTGATTGGGTAGGCCTAGGATAGGTCCCTGGAACAGGTTGGGTCGTCAGGCACTTAGGATAGTTCTGATGAAACCCTGAACTATAGAGGCCCATCACCATCTGTCTCCTGCCACTGTCCCCATATCTAGTGGGCTCCTCTCACCCCTTCTCACGAGTCCAGTAGTGTTGTGTGATTGTGTTGGCCACAAGACCACATCACACACCCCGGAAGAAAATAAAGTGAAAGGAAAGAGTCTCAGACAGAGGGAGATGACCCCCAATCCCTAACGGTGACTCTGTTACCAGCTCCACCTAGCTCTGCACCACAGCTATGTGATCTTTAAGCAGCAACAATAACTTCCCTTTTTCATACCTTCTCAAATGGGAGCTGGGTCAGATAGGCAGCCAGGAGCTATGAGGATGGAGTGCCACAAATTGGTCATTTAAATGGTCTAACAAATCACTTACTGAGCATGTGGCATGCATCAGGCACTGTGCTGGTCTGGGAGAAGCAATGCTGAAAAAGACACCATCCTTGCACTGAGAGGGAGCTCACTGTCTGTTAGGAGTAAGTGAAGTAGAAAAACAGCTGCAATTTGGGGTTATGAAACTCAAATTATGCCTTTAGGCTCATCATTCCCTGAATAAATAAGCTGCCAGTCCATAGGGAACTTGCCAGGCAGACTTTTCCAATAAGCCCCAATATGCTGGGGGGATGTGAAAAACATTCATTCACTGTTTCAAGAGATACTTGTTAAGCATGTACTTTGTGCTGGCCTCCCTTCTAGGTACAAGTTTTCAAAATGAAAAAGTCTGCATTTGTGGGGTGACAGGCGACAAACATACATACATAACATGATGTCAGTAGTGATTAGTGGACTGGGGAAAAATACAGCCGGGTAGAAAAGAAAGATGGCAGAGAGAGAATAATGGTGGAGAAGCAGCTAGATCACAGTGGTGGTGAACCTATCGCACACATGCCTCGGCAGGCTGTTTGTTATCACTGAAAGCCCTGAAAGATTTGTCATCCCTGAGCTAAGAGAACCTAATGTTCATGCCAACCCTATCTACAGAAGCCAGATCGCAGGCTTTGAAAAAACTCCCTTATACCTCAGTCTTGCTCTACTAAAGATCCTGGGAAAGAGTCCACTTCTGGCACCCCTTCCATCTAGGAATATCTGCTGTGGCCCTGTTCCCACCTTCCACTTGAAAGATAGCTGCTTTGGCTCAAAGTTCCTCTTCACCTTAATTCTGCTTCTGCATTAGATTCCAAGGCTATAGGATTGCCTGAGTCATTAAGAATAAACAACATCAAACCCCAGCACCTACCCAAAGCCTCCATCCAGCCCATCCAGCATGTCTGCCCTGAGTACTTCCCACAGTGACTGCCACCCTGTCCTCATCAGCACCCATTAGCAGTATAGGACAGGTATCTCAAATTCAGTGTGCACAAGAGTGACCTGTGGTGCTTGCTTTAAAAAGTACATTTCCAACAGTTATCCATTTTGGTTAGTAAAATTAAGTGCATTCCAGGAATCTACCATGTTTAACTGGAGCCTATATGGATGATTAGAATATGGGTAGTTTACAGATTACGTTTTGATAAATCCTACCCTAGTGGAAGAGTGTTGTTAGTAACCTGGAGCCTCCATGAGTAGAAAGAATTTCTTATGACCTCCCTGAACCCCACACCTATTTTTGAGCAAACACTGAGTGGAATCTGCCACACAAGTGACCATTAAAGAAGATGATATTTCTGACCTTTAGCTACCCTAAGGAACACACACTCCTGACTGGACATATAAAATGGATGGCAAGAATTCTCTTTATGACCATTTTTCTTCAGCAAATCTGGTGACTGTCCCTTTGCTTTCCTGTCTGATTCAGGTGCTGTGAGTACCAAGTGGAAACTGTGTGTTATGTCCTGAGCACAGATGTAGCTTCGCAGAGCTGGTCCCTAGGTCCCATTCCAATCACCGCCCAATCTTTGCCTCTTGACAGGTGTCCTTCCCCTGCTTATTGCATGGTGGAGAAATGGTTTAGGGAGTGATAGTTAATTGAGCTTCTCATCCATGGTCATAGGAATGTCAGTATCTCTCCCAATTCCATCCAAGGTGATGCTGACAGGGGAGGGGAAGGTGACAAGGAGCTGGGGAAACATCTTTTGGGTACCTTTTGGGTACCAGACACCACACAGGCACTTTGTGCAGAACACTGCCACTCTTGAGGACAACACTCCAAGGCAGGTCAAGTCTCATTTCACCAATAAGAAAACTCAAGCTTAGGGAGCTTGGCCCAAGTCCCACTGCCAGCAAAGACTTGGCCAGACTGGAATTCGTGCTCAGGTTTGTCCAATTCCAAATCCCATGCTCTTAGCTCTCCCACTCTTGACTTTTCCTTACTCCCCTGAAACCACTAAACCCCCAAATCAAAACCTTCTCCAGGGCTGTTCTTTGCTGACACCACCTGCAAACCAGGGTAACTCCTGGATCTAATGACCTGCTAGGCTGGGCTTTCTTTAGTAATGGCATCTTCTCATTTGGGTTTGGTTTTATTCTTTCTCTTTCTCTCTGAACTAGTGACTATTAAGAGCTAGTTTTGATTATTTAGAAAGCACCATGCAGGGAACCAGTGGGTTGTAATTGGTAAAATGTCTGAACCAAATACCGTATTCCCTACTGGTGTCTAATTAAAGGATTATTACCATGTTAAAAATAGTCTTTTAGGATTCAGGGTTATTTTTTACCATTTAAAAAATTACTGTTTCTGCTTGGAGAGTGTTTTCCATCTTGGGATTCAATAGAGCTTATACTGGAGCATGTTTGGGGAAAAGTTCCCCATGATGTCTTGTACATGACATTCAGAAACTGGACTATCTCCAATTATTTATTTATGAGCAAAGAAGTTGGTAATATTGCCTCAGTCCATCCCTCTATTTCAACCTGTATGAGATCACCATTCTCATCCCATATTCTCCCTTCTTATCCTCCAAAGATCTCCTGGATAATGCTAGGATGTTGTAGACTCCCTTCCCAATCTAGAAGTCCTCTTTGAAAGGCTAGGAAAAAAGAGAAGCACAGCATTAGAAGTCATTTAATTTCTTTTATTTAACTTGGTCTAAAGATCAGAGATTCTGAGCAGCCCCCGAGCGACTTTGTTAGTGCTGTAATAAGATGAGCACACCTTTCATCTGAAGATCGGAAATGGCTTAACAGGCTCTAATTAAGCCTTCGGGATTTGACATCCCCAGCTAATGATGCCAGTCTATCCTTTCTCTTGGTTTACTTTATATCGCAAGATGGGTAGCTCATGATAAACCCTCCACTGGATCCAAGGATTACTGAGAACAGATTTGCCTGGCATCCTCTCCAGATTGCCTATGGTTACATGGAAGGCTGGCTCTACGGACATAATAGTACCGAACATTCATTGTTGCCTATGTGACAACAATGGTGGTGCCACATGCTGGGTGGTGTACATACATATTTAAAATTTCACATCCTTTTATCAACCCTGCATGAAAGCTACTCTCTCATCTTGTGGGTGAAAAAGCTAAGGCATGGAGATAAGAAAGGTATCCACTATCATATAGCCAATGAGTGGCAAACTCAATAACCAAGCCTGCTTCTAGCTTCTTCAAAGTCCAAGGCCTTTCCATTATGCAAAATTTCCCCAGACTATATTGGAGAAGACCTTTAAGACTTTTCATTTAATCTTCCAACCGAATGAAAGAATGTTCTGCATTGTTTTCCAAAAAGAGACAGTCCTCAGTCTCTCCATGAGCATGTCCTGGGCTGAGGAATTTATCACCTCTTCAAGAACACGTTCTAATTTCTTCCAGATACTAGGTCAAACTCTGCCTCTTAATTCTGCCCTGTGAAGCAGCCCAGAACAGCCTGTTTTCTCTTTCTTATGTAAAAACAGCTTGATTTTAGTTCACTTATTCATTCTTTCCTTCCTGAATTTAGCCTCAAAGATTTTAATATCTCTGCTTTGTCAAAGGCTGTGAATGCAGGAGACATGAATCACAGTCCATTTAAGAGCTTTGAAGGAAGGCAAAAATTTCAGCCAACAATTATCATATAGTATTCTAATTATGCTTATCTTATTCCCTCCCTGAGAAGTGGCCCATACCTATTCCCAACACAACATGGCTTGCCAATCTCTCACCATGGATGCTCTTTCAGTTTGTCTAGCTCTGTATTGAAGCACAAGGGTCCAGAGGGGGTGGCACAGCCCAGAGGTGAGATTCTATGGGACTGTCAGGTGCCTCAACTGAGAACTCCATTTTTATTCACTATAATAGCTTGCTCACTGGAGTTTATTTTCAGATTTTTCATTCTTTCTGAACTCTGGGCCATGGGGCATCAATTAATTACTCCCCACCAAAATATAGAGTCCCTTTCTCATGGACTTCTACAAAAAGTAGGCCTGACCACCCTTTCTTTAGACCTCTGGTTCCTTTGACTCTGCTCCTATGAAGATGGAGAGAGCTGGCTGGGAGAGGGTGAGTGAAAAGCTTTGTGAGTTGAGAGCCTTATTTTGTTTTCCAAAGCAGATATAAAGTCAGCTTCCAATGGCTGGTCTCTGGGATGATTTGAGTGCAGAGGCAGGAGGCAGGATGAGATGGCTTATCTGGGTCATTCTTGCAAGCCAGGAATTTGGGAATCCAGAGTACACTGTAGAAAGGTCAGGGAACCCAGCTCCTACTTTCTGAAGGATCTGCAGGTCCCCGCCTATCGACACAAGGTCAGGCAGCCTCTCTTAAATCTCCCCTGCTGCCATCTTGCCTGACAGCAACCCATGCAGAAGCAGGTCTGCCCCCTTTCCCAGGGAGTTTGTGATCCTCTGGTGTTGGCAGTGGCAGAGTCTGCTTTGCAGCACCCCTGAGGGATGCAGAGGCAGCTGCATTTCTTATTACAGGCCGCTGTGGTGGGGACACCAGGAACTGGCATCTGTTACTCTGAAGGCAATCTGAGCAGGTCTCCTGGGGGGAACTGCTCCAGTCCCCCACCTCTTGACCCCTTCCCTCACTTCAAAAGCAATCAAACATAGAACAACAGAAAACCATAGCACTCTGCCTGTCAGATGACATTCTGTGCTGACACGGACTTCATTTGGCATTGAAGGAACAGTGAGGAGAGCATCCTGGTCCTGCTTGGCATCTGTACCCTTGCCCCTAGCCTCTTTTATTATCAGCTGCCTCTGTGGCAGCTCCAGTACCTTCTATGCTAAGAGGGGCCATCCAGGCTCAGATGGGTTCCCAGTGGGGGAGGCAGTTCTGAGAATCCCATGATTGCTGCTATGTAATACATTTTCAATTTGAGGAAGGAGTTTACCATAAATATGCAGATCCTTTGAAGCTGCTTTTGCTGGGACCTGGCTCAGAGCACTGGAGCCAGGCTCTGACTGCTGGAAATCAGCAACCTCGAGTGCCAGCTCCCCAGCTGGGGCCAGACCTGTGACAGTGGGCCAGCTGGGGAGGCTGCTTGGCCTGCAGTCCCCCAAAGCCAACCCAGGAGCTAAGCAGAGTTGCCTTTGATGAGGAAACAGGTTGCAGATCCCAGCGAGGAAGGGTGTTTTGGGGGCTGCTCTGAAGGTGACTGCTAAGTCGCTTATTTCTTCTTCTTTTTGGTACCGGGGATTGAACGCGGGACCTTGCACTTGCAAGGCAGACGGTGAAACCACTGAGCTAAATCCCCAGCCCCTCTTCTTTTTAATTAAGGAGCCAGGAGAAGGGGAATTGGCAAGGAGTTTTAAATGATTGACACCATCTCTTAGAATGTCACATATTCTTAGAGCTGGAGATCATCAGGGCCAACTTTCCTTCTAGAGACTGTGTATGTGAGAGCCTCACTCCTGGGTTTAAAGTCCCTCGGTGACCCAAGTTGTTCTTAGGGGAACCATCTTGCATCCTGCTTATCTTTGAGCCTCCTCTCCTGCCCCCTCCACTCTGCTCCAGTGCTACTAGAAGACAGATGCCTTGGGAACACTGGGCTGTCTCACAGCCAGACCTGTACATCACCCACAAGTCTCGGTGCCCATCCCATTGCTCACCTGGCTGCTCCTACTCCTGTCTCCAGCTCTCATCATGGGAAGTCTTTCCCAACACCCCAGGAGGCACAAGCAAGCTGTCCTGCTGATGCATCCCCTGGGTCTGCATCTGCTGTGGTGTTCTCACTGGCATCAGTCCAGGACAAGTGGTACAGTGAATGAGGGACTGGGCTGCACAGAGCCCACCTCTCTGGGGCCCTGGAAGTGTACAGAGGATATGCCTTCCAGATCTTTAAGAAGCTCAGAGCGAACAGGGATCCCTGAGCCCAGGATATGAGGGTTTTGTCATAAGAATCTCCTCAAGCCACTGCTCCCAGCTTATTCAAGAGACATCTCATATGCCAAACCTTCCCACTGGTTTGGTATTTTAAAATTTGAAATGCAAGTCCCCTCAAACTAATGGTCTGTTTCTTCATTTTCTTCTACTGTCTAAGAGGAGTGCCCCTCTGGTTCATTAAAAGATATTCTGATATCTTCTTCTGGGAGGAATTTGGCTTTTCTGGGACTTGGGGACAATGGTCTAGGGGCAGATGACGGGCTTTGAAAGGCTGTGACCTAGGAGGCTTTTCCTGTCCTCTGGCCTCTCTGGTCTCTGTGTATCTAATTTTTTTTTTGTCCCAAAACACAGGGACTTCCTGCTTATCAGCTTTGATGTCAGATTCATTGACTGAAGCAGCTTATTCACACATGAGCCACAAAACAAATTAGAGCTACTTACATTTTTGAACAGGGCGCTGCTTTTGGGCTGAGGAGCAGGATTTTTAAAGTGCTGCACTTTAAATACATTTCTTGTAATGTGCCCGATCACGCTTCTGCCTGAGATCAGCCTGGGGAAGTTTGCCAGCTGCCAGTGACTCCTTTCTGTGACTCTTCAGCCAGCTCATGCCTGGGGAAGCTGAGAGAGGCTGACCTGCTAATTTAGTCTCATGAAGCAGCCTGCATCAGTCAACTCTAGGAGAGGTGGAGTCAGCCACCACAGAGGTGTGAGGATTGAAGGCAGGCCAAAGGAAGAGAAGGAGGGTGGACCTGGGAGGTAAGTGGAAGCTGCAGGCAGGGACAAGCAGTGTGGCAGAGTGGAAGGACCCCAGGATTTAGAAGTAGAGGGCTCAGGGCTGCATCCCACCTCTCTGCATTTGTTTCCTTACTTTCCTCCTCAGTAAAACAGGGAAGATGATCATAATAATAACTGCTTCATGTGCATCATAAAATTATTGAGAACACAATGAAACATTGTTTATAGCTGTGCTTTGAGGATTCTACTATATTGCACAAATTTTAATTGTGTTGTCTCTCCTGGATATGTCTATCTATATATCTCTCTATCTTGTTTGTAATATTCCTTAGAAGCAATCTTGTATCCTGGCACAGGGCAGAGAGGAGGACAAAGCAGGGGTGAGTGAAATGCTCCAGTCACTCCTGCTGTGACCATGCAGCCCTGAAAGAGGGCTGCCAGCAGCAGGCCATGCCAACCATTCCTGGCAGGAGTTGGTGCGAGCAGCTGGCCCTTCCCTGCTTCAGGAAGTTCCCACTGCCTCCTCTTTGTCTCTTTCCATCTCTAACCATGATCCTTCCTGCCTCTGTATTTTCTTCTGCTTCCTGAAGCTCAGTCCACTTTGCAGTGGCTCTGGGTGACCATGAAGACAGGAGAGCCAGAACTCTGGTCACTCCTAGGAGAGTGCAGAGCCCACGATAGGCCTGCCTAGCGTGGCGCTGCTCAGACAAGGGCAGCCAACACCCCTAAAGCACAAGATCCCCAACCTTAGAGAGGAGCTAAATGGTTGCCTAGATTTAGGGGTGAGGGACTGGGAGATGATAGCTAGTGGGTAGAATGTTTTGTTTTGTGATAACAAAAATGATCTACATTTGATTGTGGTCATGGTTGTACAACTCTGTCAGACTCATAAAGTTTACTGAATCATACATTTTAAGTTTGTAAATTGTATAGTATGCAAATTTTAGTTCAATAAAGCTGTTATTTTTTTAAAATCTCCCATCTTCCTAGAGCACATTGAGATGCAGGCACGTATTTTCTCTTTCTCCTTAGCCTGCATCCAGCTAGGGACAGGGATGAGCCAATCTTGGCCCATCATTTAAAGCTCAGAAGCCACATATGGCACCCCCTTCCCTTCTGTAGCATTCTCCTGACATCAGCATCCTGAAGGACTGTGAATGGGCAGCTTCTTTTACCTTAGATGCATCATTAAAACCACGAGTTCAATTGGCACTTGCCACTCAGAGCTCAAAGGTTTGTACAACTGCCTTCCTAAGGAACTTCTTACCTGGTGAATTGAACAAATGAAGCCAGGCACAACCCCAACTGTGTTGTGTTCTTTGGCAGTAATTTTCTTATAAGATGAGAAGTCTCAAGCATGCCCTAGCTCTCTGATGAATTCTCTTCTTGGCAGCTAATTCAAAATACCTTCAACCTTCAAGGAGGCAGGAAAGAGAAGAGCAGATGAGTCTTCCTATTGGGGACTCTGCCATGGTCTTGCCACATGGCAATGTGAGGAATGCCAATTGAATTGTCCCCAAAATACTTAGAAAAGAGTCTTAGGTTTTAGACTATATAAGAAACAAAAAGAGGGAGTTAGAATGTAGGCGAAAGAAATTACTAACCGTGTTTAGTGTTTCATTCCAAACAGAAAGGGGATCTGATAATTCCTGCAGCCCTACTGTAGAAGTTTAACTTCTGAAACCTTGAACTAGGAGAGGAGTCAGTTAAATCCATGAGAGCGTCTTTGAGGGTAGCATTGTAGTCAGAGCCAACAGAGGTGGACAGGGCTCCACTTCTGCCCTAGGTGACTTTGTCTGTCATGAGAGTCTGTGAGAACAGCCAGTGTGGGTTTACTGTCTGGCAGGAAGAGTGGTGGCCAAATTCTACATCGCATTTCAGAGGTTGGGATTAGGGATGGAAGTCAGCACACCTTGACAAAAGCCAGACATTCAAGAGCAGACAAGTAAATTGATTTTCATTTTTTATGGGTTTTGTAGTTGCAAGTTTGATGACTTGCTAGAATCTTTTTGCAAACCCCAAATCAATACTTGCAGCATTTTTGCAAACATGCTCAAAGGGGCAAAAACTTGAGTCACCTGATGGGCATGTTTCAGCTGAGGCTGAATGCTCTGCCCTTTTGTTTCCCCTCTCATGCTGTAAACAAGTGTCCTCTTCACAGTCTGTTCAGCATTTTTGTGCTTCTTTCCCTGGTAAGACTTCTGTCTAAAATGATTCCCAGTCACAGTGCTCCAGTGCTGCCCAGTCTTCCTAAGCACACAGAGGCTGTGATGGGCCTTCTGGAGGAAAGTGTGTTTGATCAGTTTAGTTCAGGCACAAGCCACAATGCTATTGTTCAGTGGCAGTGAATTAACAATATACATGAAATGAGATATCTGTGAGCAGAAGCCCACATAAATTAACAAGGTTGTGCTTGATTGGTTGATGAAAATGTGACCAGAGGCTCACAAGAGCCTAACCCCATATTTCCCTTGGGAGCAGAGGTTTAGTATTCCCTAATCTAATGTGTGTGGCAGCTTTATAGATTAGAACTGCTATGAAGAACAAGAACCACCTATAATGAGATTCAGCCAGGACAGAAGACCAGGAGTAAGCAAACTTATGTCTGAAGTTTTCTTCCATGGCCTTTTCTCTCTGCATTCACTGCTCCATACTCCTGCTTTCCTTTCTCTTACAATGTCCAAGAGCCTTGTGTGCCTCTAGGCTCCCTGTCTTCCTCCTGGTTTCCTGATTTAGAAGTAGAGCCTAGATCCTACACTCTAGGGCCAAGCAGAATAAAAAAGATCCTCACGACCACTACTCTAATTGGCTGCTTGGCTTCTTGCAAGTGCATCCTCATGAAGAAGAGTTTGTGCCTGAATGCCTCAGTGCTGGGGAATTCACTACATAGAGGGCAGCATATTCCATTCTGGAAAGCTTTTATTGCTAGAGAATTCTTCCATTATTGTGTGGCCATTTTTCTTTCTCTTCCTTCTGTCCTTAGTTCTCTGTCCTGGATGCAGACATCTATAGTATTGCATCCTCTCCTGACTGCCTTCAGTTCATGGGGCTCAGGCAGGGCTGTCTTGTTGCAGGTTGGAGAAGGGTCTTCCTCAAACCCTTCACATGGGTTTCAGAATGGGCCAGCTCTCTGACAAATGCTCTTCTCAGCAGATAACTTAAAATGGCTTCAACCTTCCAAGAGGCATGAGAGAGAAGGGCAGATGAGTCTTCCAATTTGGGGACTCTGCCATGCCCTTGCCACAGGTCAGTGTAAGGAACGCCAATTGGAACATCCCCAGTAGTTAGAAAATAAATACATAAAATAAAAATCAAATAAATAAATTAAATACTTAGAAAAGAGTCCGTGAGATTTTTGACTACACCTGTGAGATTTTCTTCACCTTTGCACCTTTGCACCTAGTATGCTGTGCTTCTAGCGGCCTTCCATAATCACTTGTCTGGGGCTCTGTGGTGAGTCCCCTCTTAGGCCTGTATCTTCAAGCTCTGCCCCACAGTACTTTGGAACTACACCACATTATAAACATACCCAGAACTTCCAGGGATTTCTCTTCCAGCTGGAAGGGGCTAGGCTATGTCCTTCTTTTATAGCTAAAATAGCTGAAGACTGAAAAGAAGTGATTTGTTCAAAGGAATCCCATAATTCAATAGATACTTACTGAGCACCCATTAAAGGCCAAGCACCATCCTAGGAGCTAGAGCCACAAAGAAGAATTTATTCATGTAAGTCATCAAATATTTAAGTGCTGATTCCATGCCAGACATCGGGAATATGATGGGGAAAAAATGTAGTCTTATCACTCATGGAATGAATTGTCTGGTGGGGAAATGGGCTTTAAACAAACAATAATATGAATAGTTTTAGGGTTACAAGTGTGGTGAGTACTACTATGGAGTGGTTCAGGACGACCCATGAATCCTAGGAAGTGGGCCTGACCAAGTCACGGAGGGTAAGAAGGGCCTCCCAAGGGAGTGACATTCAGACTGAATCTTGATGTATGAAAGGAAAGGGAGTTCAGGGAACCCCAACAGTGGATTCCTAGAGTCCATGAGGGTTGACAGCAGAGCCAGGATAGGAAGACAGAGCTCCTGATGCTTTGTCTTTTCCGCTATACCATACTCTCTTTCCTCAAGCTTAAATCATCTCTTCTAAATACCTATATCAGAATCAAAGGCAAGGAAGTGCAGAGGGATACCAGACATTTTCATACCCTGAGCATGACTTGAATTTAGGTTGCAATTCTGGATACACAATGACTCCCACCTATGTGCAGCTGAAACCAAATCTTATGAAACAATAGCTACCTCTGCTTATCTGCATTGGATTCTAATATATTTTACGTATAAAGTTTACTGTTTAATGCAGTACTGTTTAATACTGTTTAATCCATTAAATTGATTTCAAAACCCATTAATGGGGTCACAACCCGTAGTTTAACAAAACACTACCTTAGACCAAATGAGTCAAAGGTGGTGACAGAGCTCAGGTAATGTCCATTCGAGGTGGACCCACCTCTCTCTGGACTTGGTTTTTATCTCTTGGACTTGGTCTTTATCTCTTGGTCTGTCTCATTGCTGTCCTGTGATGCGGAATTTTCACAGCATTTTGCACCCAAGTACATATTTTGGCGGCCTCTTTGGCTGAAAGAATGAAGACTTTGGCCAACTTCAGCAACTATCTTTGTTCCCCAAATCACTCCTTTCAGCACCATTTAGGAGCTTGCTCATGACTAAACTTTTATGATTGGAAATATTGGATTTAAATTCAATATACTTTTACTTCTATGCCAGGTGGTCACCATAGAGGCTGATATTATGAGTCTTTTTTAGCTGGTCTTATATCAAGGTACAGACCTAGACTGTAGAGAATCTAGAGCACTAACCCAATCTCAATTCATTCCTGGGATCTCTGGCAAATTGTTGAACCCCTGGGTATCACTCTCCCTGTCTGTATGCCAAAATCAGTTCTGTGAACTCCAGAAGGCATTAGTATATTGTCATAAGCATCCTTCCTAATGAGAACTTCAGCTTAGTATTCTGAACCTGAGATCTTAAAAAATGAGCCATCAGTTATGATTCATCCAACTTTGAATGGACTTACAGAGGAAGGACTTAGAATATAAAAAAAAATTAGATTTTAGAGGCTTTTAAAGTTTTGTCACATGTGATTGTCTCACATCTTCCCAATAAGAAGAGAAGGGAAGTGAGATTATCTTTATCTTATAGGTAGCAAAACTGACTTCCCCAGGCCATTATGGTCTAAGGAGGCAGGGTAGACCTTGGGCGCAAGTCTCCTGACTTCTGCTCAGTTGTGTTCCTACCAGATGCATAGCAGTACTGTTTTATACATCCTTGCAGCTTACTATGGCTTGTCATAAACTATCATCTGCATTATTTCAGTTGCTTTTCAACAACATTGTACAGTAAGTCTCTGATTTACAAATGAGTTCTGTTCCAGAAAAATGTTTGTAAGTCAGATTTGCTTGTATCTGACAAAATGAGTCTTATACAGTACACCTGTGAAAGTTCACAACTTGAATGTTCCTAAGTCAGGGACTTACTGTACTAAGTTACATTTTGTTACTATGACAAATACCCCAGGTAATCAACTTACAGAGAGTAAAGGTTTGTTATGGCTAAAATTTTGGAGATTTTTTTCCATGATTGTTGCTTTGGGCCTGTAGCAACACATCATAGAAGGAACATGTGGTGGGGAAAAACCGCTCACCTCATGGTCATGGCCAGAAAGTGAAGAGGAGCCAGGAGGGTCCTGGGGTCTTACTGTCCTCTTCAAGAGCACATCTCCACTGACCTCCGACTAGGCCCCACTGCTTAAAGTTTTCACCACCTCCTGATAGTGCCAAGATGAGGGGGCATTCCAGCTCCACGCTATAGCATATGTGCAAGCAAGCTCACTCATTTCAATTTTGCAGAAGAGAAAGGTTCAGAGAGGTTAAGTGACTTACCCAAGATTATGCATGGCAGAAGGGGAAGGAAAATTTGGGTCTTCTGGTGCTCCATACATCCCTTTGTACCAGGCTCCTAGGCAACCACCTCAGGCCCTGGCCAGGATCATTGGTTTAGGGTCTTTCAGCTGACTGTTCAGGGGCATATTCGCCAACGAACCAGTTCACAGTGAGCAGAATGATATGTGGAAGGCCCAGGTCTTAAAGTCAAGATATCTTACACCTGTCCTAATTCAACCAGATAACATAGTAATAAATGCAATCTGAGTTCAAATTCCAGTTCAATCTGTGTGATCTCTATTGACTATGTAATGCTCAGTAAGTTGTGTGACATCTCTGCATTTGTTTCATTCATTCATTCAACAAAAACTTAAAGTACCTACATTGAGCATTGTTATTGTTGTCTGAAGTGCATACATTAAGTCTACATTTCTCAGGTGGGAATAATAACAGTATCATTATGCAGAATCAGGAAAATTTATGTAAGTAAACCACATGGCCCAGTGCCCAGCAAGCAAAGAAGATCAATAAGTGTTTGCGGAATCTGACTCTGGAACAGAAGGACCTGCCCTGCTCAGGAGTTACATCACCCTTGCTAGAAGAAGCTGGGTCCCAGCAGCGCTGAGTTGCAAAGAATAATCATCTAAATATACATAAAATACTAAGTGCTGTAGCATTGTATACACAACCCGGATGCGGATGCAGGCAAGGATATGAGGATGTACCTTTGGGCTTTAAAAATGAGTCCCTTTTTACCTACTGGAGAGAGTACCAGTGGCAAAATGACAACTGAGTGTTTCTAAGCAGCAGGGAGAGGGCTTTGAGCTGGCAAGATTGCCAAAGCTCCCCATCAGAGGAAGGATGTGTGAGTCCCAGGGGTGATAGTTGAGTGAGTCCCGGAACCTCTAGGACTGGTCTTCAGGAAAATGCCTGAGGTTCATCTGTGACAGTCAGGAAGGACGAAGGCACAGAGAGCTCTAACATGCCAGGCACTGTGCTAAACTTGTTTCCAGAATTACCATCTTGAATCTTAGTAACAAGATAGCACAGGAGTTAGAAGTATAGGCTTTGAGGATGGAGAAAGAAAGCATCTCAATCCCCATTCTAGTACTTAATATGTGTGACTCTGGGGACTTTAACAACCTAGTTTTGTGGGGACGGGGATTTTTAACCTCTGTAAAAGGAGTATAAAAAGCTCTATCTCTTAAACTGGGTGTGGTGGCACATACCTGCAATCCTAACACTCTTGGAGGCTGAGGTAGGAGGATCTCCAGTTCAGGTCCAGCCTGGACAACTTAGTGAGGTCCTGTCTCAAATTTTTTTTCAAAAGTGGGGATTGGAGACATAGTTCATTGTAAAAGCCCTGGGTCTAATCTGGGGGGGGGGAGAATGAATATATGAAAGATCTTCCTCTTGGATTTGTGATTTTTCTGAGGATTAAATGAGATGATCTATGCAATGTTCCTGTTCATCTACAGCAAGCTAGGCACTGTACCAGGCTCCAAGGATAAAAGAACAGGCAAAACCAGCCACAATCCCTGCTCCTATGATGGTTATTGTACAGTAAGCCAGGCGGGCAATGAGTGGCACCCCATTAACACAGACTTTGAAGGAAAAGTGTATGGTTCTGGAAGAAATTTTTCTTTGGAAGAAAAGGAAAGGCTTTTGGAAGGAAATAATCTTAGAGCTGAGGCCTGAAGACCAACAGGTGAAAACTAGATCAGAGTGGGTAAATGTTTTCTATGAAGGCCCAGAGAGTAGATATTTAGACTTTGCAGACTGCATGCCTGTGTCCAGCTCTGCTATTGCAGATGAGAGCAGTCACAGACAATGTAGAAATGAATAGGCATGGTTTATTTCCTGAAATAGGCAGATTTGGACTGTAGGCTATGGTTTGTCATTCCCTAAAGTAGCAGAAAGAGAGCTGGAACAGAGGGGCATGTGGAAGGGAGAGCTCCAGACAGAGGTCTGGTTCCTGTCCTTGAACCAAAAATGGGAAAGAACTGTAGAGTTTCTAAGCAGAGACTGGTCTGATGGCAGGGGAGGGAGACTTTGTGGTTATGGCTGGCTGCTGCTGTGTGAAGAACAGAGCAGGGAGGCCCAGAGTGGATTCTAATCCTCAGGAAGTTTAGTGGGAACTTGGAGGAGGGTGGAGGCTGAGTACCAGATACCAGTGCAGGTCTTCTGCCTCCAGGTGACATATTGCCAGCTCCATCAGGAATCTGCAGAGGACACCTTTGGTCAGGGCCCCTGGATGAGCACTTCCCAGTGACCAGCTCGCTTGTACCCACCTAGGCCATGCTGCAGACAAAATGCTCACATCTGACACTCATTCATTTGCAAGGTCACCTTTCAGAGGACTGTGGGTAACTCCTATTGAAACCATGGAGCCCATTTACTACAGCTCCCTTGGCCGCAGTGGTCCCTTGTCCAAGTTTTCCTTCCAGCCAGTGCTGCCAAGCATTACCCCCAGCCGCTCTAACCAGGGCTCTTAAACACAGCTCCTGCAAGGACAGAGGCTCAGAGACAGTTGTCCTACTAGAAGCAAAAGATGACTCCTCACAGTGAGAAAAGAAACATTGTGAAAGGTAGACAAATCTCCTTATAAAGGAGCAGAACTGCAGGCAAGTGGTCCTGCATATTACAGTTACCATAGGGCAGTATTATATCACAGCACAGTGCAGTAACTGGCTTCATAATGATATCATCACATATTAAGGTAAAATGTCCACCCTGCTTAAGAGGTCAAAAGGATATATTCCTCTAGGATTTTTTGAAATAAACAGCTTTTAAATTTATAATTAAAATCTCTGAAATTAGATACTTACAGGAACAAGGTAAATATTATATATCTATATCTATATCTATCTATCTATCTATCTATCTATCTATCTATCTATCTATATATCTGTGTCCCTCAGGGATGTAAGGTAAGTGATGCTTTTTATGAACAGGCAAGTATATCCCATATCAGATATATTTACCTAAATTTTCATATTTGACTAAGCACTTCTATCACAAAGTGTTTCTTCTAGTAGTATTCAAATCAGTAGTTAGAAAGATCACACATTTTTTTTAGACATCCTGGTCTCAGTGAAGCAGCACAATGGGCTAGTTTTGAATCTTGGTTTCTGTACTTACCAGCTCTGACTTGGAAAAATTATTTATTTGTCTGGACTTGGCTTTCCCTATTGGCAGTAAGACCAGTATGCACACACTTCTGGTGTCCAGCCCAGATCCTGGTTGCACAGTGAGCATCTGTGGGGTCCTGGCACCAGCCTCCCAGCTAGTGAGAGCCCATTCTACATGTCTTCCCAGCTTTGTGTGTCTTAACATCACGCCAGCCGTGGTGGGAGTGTTTGCACCACATAAATTGGCAGATACTGTAAGTCAGGGCCTCTTTTTCCAGGAGAACCAGTCTTTAAACATTTCCTAGTTCCTCACAGATGGGTATTCAATCACTATAAATTTCCACACCCTAGGCTTTCCTGTAATCTGAATTTCTCTTTTTGCCCTACTGTAATCTAGCCAACCTCAGAATCCAGTTGATTCCAACACACACTGCTGAACTCTACCCCTGGAGTTTCTGATTTAACCCATTTAGGGTGAAGCTGGAGAATTTCTAGTGCTGATACTGCCAGTCTGGGCACCAAACTTGGAGACATTGACCTAATCTGTCTAATAAACTAACTCTGTGGGAGGACACAGAAGAGCTTGCCCCTTCTGTCCAAGCAGTAGCACTGTGGTGAGTACTGACATAGCACCTGGCCCAGATGCCGTCTCATTTAATCATCTTAATAACTCTCTGGCAGTAGTTACTGTTTTATTCCCTATATTATAGATGGGGGAAACTGAAGCTTTGGGGGAGTCATTAACTTAATATCACACATCCTAAGCAGAAAAGCAAGGTGAAACCCAAATCCTCCAACTCCAGGGCCATCACTTGAGCGGCACAGGTTGTCCAGAACTCAAGGGCTAGTAGAGGCTGAAATCCTGAGCTCTGCAGTCCTAGCTGTGCACTGGTGGGACCACATCAGCCTAGAGTGGTACTTTTATTCTTCACTTGCATTAAGGTACTATAGGGGTTAGTAGAGACCCTTTCCAAATGCTTACTTTCTCTCTCTCTCTGCCCTTCACTGCAGCCCCTGGGGCCTCTAACCTGGTCCAAAGGCAGAGCAAGTGGGAGACAGTAACGGAGAGCACCAAGCAGAGACATTATTTGAAGTGACCTCGAGCCAGAACATGTGGGCCTGCGGAAGCAGCTTACAAAACAGCTGTTCCTAGAGGAGGTTTGGGGGCAGGTGTCAGTAGGCTGAAGCAAAAGAATTTGGCTGTAGGCAAAGGCACAGATTGTCAGTGATGAGAGAGCTATATCTCCTGCCCACCCCTGGCATATGTGTGGCATCGAAGGTGCCCAGTGGGTGGGGCAATTAACCCATATCCCAGGGCGCCTGGCTCTGCCTCTCCCCTTCCTTTCCCACTGCCTCTTTGCAATTAGATTGCTCTGGGTAATCACTGCCAAACCACTTTGTTGGATCTGATGAGTTTATTAATTTCTTTGGGGCTAATAGGAGGATGGGTGGGAGATTCATTTCCCAACTGGAGCATGGGGGCTTATTAGCCTCTTTGCCAGGTCCCCAGAGGTGATGAGTGGGAGAGTGCACTGCTCAAGCTGTTGGATCTGGCTCTGGATAAATCATCCCTGTCCTTGGCTTTCACAGGGGACCAGGCTCATGGTGTGAGTGAGGCAAGAGAGCCTGGGGCTCGGACTCTTACAGCAGTGGTTAGTGAGCATTGGCTCTTTTGAGAGTAGAGGGGGTGGGAAAGTGGACAGGGAGATCTGAGGTCTCACTGGCCCTGTTGGTGTAAAGTGTAGGTTTAGGGTGATACATAGGATTCTAAAAAATTCAATCCTATACAAAATATTCAAATGCTGACATCTAGCCCAATTTCTTTTTATATCCCTTCTGTTCAAATATAGCCTTTCCCAGCCTAGGAGATCATCAGGAGCCAATTCCACTCATTTTGAAGGCAGGGAAATTGAGCTCCTTGAGACAAATTCCACCTGGTTCTGTGGAGTACCAAGACCGAGGAGAAAAAGCTGTGTATCTGGAGTTCTTGCTGTATGACTGAGGCCCAGGGAAGCCAGGTCCTGTTTAGCATGTCTGGGTGAAGGGTGCATTAGCCTCTCCACCCTAAGAGACAGTGGCAGAAACAGAAAAGATCATGGATTTAGGAAACAAACAGATCTGGCCTTAAGCCTGTGCTACATCTACCAGATGTGTGACCATAGGCAAGCCATTAAAACTGTCTGAGCCCCAGTTTCTTCAGAAATAAAAGAGAAACCTAGTAACTACTCCAGAGGGTCATGGGAGAATTCAAAGAGGTGACAGAACTTTGAATCTAACACAACAGATGTCAGTAACTATTAGCCTTTCCCTCTTCATTTGGAAATCTAGAAGCATATCTTTCATCCTCCATTCCTTGCCGCTGCAGAGAGAGCCAGAAGGGGAAGGTCAGGCAATGGAATGGCCTGGTTGGTCCCTTTGAGAGACATTAGGTGCTCCAGAGGGCAGAAGGAGTTCACCCACCTTCTTCCCATGCCTGGCCAATAATAAAACTCTGCCAACAGCAGACAATTGCTTTCCATGCTTCCAAGTCCAGTCTGAGCATAAATAAGGCTGGCCTTTTTTTGCCATGAGACACACTGGCTACTGGGAAAAAGTGGGGAAATGAAAACAAATGTGCAGAGAACATTGGAAGGCTCAGACAGGATGGCCATGTTGGCTTCCTTTGAAAGACTTATCTGGGGTCAAGAGCACAGGGCTTCAAGCTCAGGGTTCTTCAATTTGAGTGGGCTGTCTTATTTGGGTCTCAGTTTCTTGATCTGTAAAAGGGGCTTGCTGCTTGGATAAGCATGATGCACTACTTCCAACCTCAAAAGCAACATGAGCATGTGCTTCTTTCTGCAGAGGTAGAGACAGCTGCTCCCTCTTCCCAGTGGCTTCCTCACAAAGGCACAGAGAGCAGTGTTTGGTCATCTCGCCTTTGACAGCTGAAAGTCCCCCTAATCCCTGAGGCCCCTAATGGAACTGGAGACCCACAAGGGCTTACTTGACAGTACAGGTGGTCCTGGGTTGGCCCTGCCCTCTACCTTCTCCAGACCATGAATCCAGGAAGCTGGCTCCCCCTCACTGGGACCCTGGGCTCTTTTGCCCCATGGTGCAGGGGTGAGAGCCAATGGTGAGCCTCATCTTTACTGTTGTTGGAACACCCAGGAGAGAACCTAGAGCCCTGTTCTAGGAAACAGGCACGTGGCACCCATGGAGCTCAAAGTTTTCCAGGGAAGCTGCTGCTGGTTCCTGGAGATGCCTGGGAGAGATGCCTGTGTGCATCTCATTGGGTTTGCAGCCAGCTGTCAGCTGTCCCTGGCTGCCCACCTCAGACACTTAGCAACAGAAACCATTTGTTGAGTCCAGCTAGCAGAACTATATCAGAATTTTATATATCTATACTATATATAGTTTACTTATCTATGCATTATGTATTTCTATATTATTTACATATAACATACATTTGTATAATGTATATTTAGATATATTATACAAAGGATTCCACTAGGGAAAATGAGCTTACAGTCCACTACTGTTGAATTTAGGCTTAGGTAACTTCCTGGGTGAGGAACTAAGTTTTGGAGTTTTGACCAAGATGGTCTTTAAGACAATGGGATAGTCAACAGGAATATATATTGTACACTTAAAAAATTCATTGAGAGGCTAGATCTCATGTTGTGTTTTTACCACAACAAAATAAAAAATGAAACAAAAGCCAATAAAAGGAAAATGAAACAATAGGGAAGTGAGAAGAAAATAACATCTATTGAATGCCAGGTTAAATACATCCTCACAATGACCCAAAGAAGTTTCTATTATTGTTCCCACTTTGCAGATGAGGAAGCAGACCCTGTGGGTTTAGAGACTCTCTTGAGTTCCACAGTGACTCTATGCACCCAGGTCTGGTGGATACTATAGTGTCAGACTGGCCATCTGTGATGCCACTTGGCTATGAGAGAAGGTGGGGAAATGTTACCATCCCCTTTTACAGATGAGACTGGAGGACTTAGGTACCTCTGTAAATTATCAGAGCAAGCAAGTGTATCAACCAGAAGTAAGACCTGGACCTTACCTCTTCTGGTTCATTCATTCATTCGTTCATTATGTTTAACCATTCAGCAAACACTTATTCTTTTTAAAATTTGTTATTAGTACCTGTTTGCCTTACATAATGATCACATTCACTGTAGAGAGTTGGTGCATGTACATGACAATCCTAATTCTTTTTTACCCTCTCCTTCTCTACCTTCCATCTCTTGGTCTCCTTAGGCTTTATTAAAAGCCTAGTATATGCCAGTTCCCCTCAATATACCATTCTGATTCTCACTTAGATGATGAGGATTACTGAAGGCAAACCAAAGCACAAGAGTGCTATGCGCATCCCTGCCTGAAAATAATGTGATTTCCCATATCCATTCCCTTCTGGGCAAGACAGCTTTCATGAACCACATACCATTACTGATTTATTTTTCCATTTTTCTCTCCCAAGTCTTCACTCCTTCTATCCCATACCCTAACAGTCCCTTTTCCCTGAAGCCTCTAACCCTGCATAACAGTCCCCTGCCCTTTCGGCCCCTCCTTCCTGTAGCTTCTGTGAAGCCTAGCAGGGGCAGGGCTCTGGCCTCTGGGCTCCTGCAACTCGGGGAAGCGCTCACAGCTGTGCAGGCTCCTTCCTGTGTCTTCCCAATCCTCTCCTGTTGGTCTCCTCAGATTGGCCAGTGGCACGTGGCAGAGGGCCTCAGCATGGACAGCCGCCTCTACGCCTCAAACATCTCTGACAGCCTCTTCAATACCACCCTAGTCGTCACCACCATCCTGGTAAGCGGGGTCTCCCAAGCCCAGCTGCAGCTCCTCAGGGTGCCTCCCGGAGTGCTAAGAGCTTGAAGGCTTCCCAGGGAACAGAATATGGGAGCGCTAATCACAGCACAGAGGCCAATTTATGACAGTGTAATTATACTCAAGTTGCTGTTTCATATGGAAATGATATTTGATGAACTCCCAGGCAGCTGAGGAAGAGGGATGGCATGGGAAGAGTCCACAGTGGATGCCTCTTTCAGGGGTTCCCTGATGGCCAGGGGACCTTCCCATATAGGTGGGGGTGCTGGATCCAATCCTCTAAGGGGCCCCCTCTCCTAGCAACCCACCTTGCTAGGAGCTTGCTGTATACAAAACAAGGCCCTCCATCCCCCAAGCGGACACTTCAATGTCTGTGGGTTTTAATGGCCTCTTTTCACTTCCAGATGGTGCAAAGAGAGTTCTCAATGAATCCTAGGGCAAAAGACCATCTGCCTTTTTATTTGATTCAGTTCTCTTCAATAATTACCAAGTTGAACCCTCACCCCTGCCCCAGGCCATGTGCCCGGTGTGATGCTTAGTCACAGAAACCAAAGATTAATAAGACCCAGTCTCTATCCTCCAAGAAGTTATAATTTAGCAGATGATATAAGTGAAGTGCATACGCAGCCAATGTATTATTTGTCTTCCCCCCTCTGAAGACCTAATGTTTTAAAAGATTTGTCAATTAAATCAACTGCATGTGTTAAGCAATAATAATTAATTTTCTCCTCCCCCTCCCCTTTTTAACTACTCAAAAGTGTATTTCCCTGCCTGACACCGCTTCTTGTCAGCAGGAGATAACCAGTGTTGTCAGAGTATTTCAACCCAAAGCAGAGACACTGTATGGTAAAGCACACTCAGCCTTATCCCTGCTAAATGTGCAAGGTCTGCACACGTGTACATTTCTTTTAAGCTATTTGAGATAATAATAAAAAAAAAGCTCAGGGACCTCTATCATGACCTTCGGCAAGTCCTGGGGCACAGGAACCCTGGGCTGGAATTATTGATCAACTGTAAACAGTGGGATAAAAGCCAGGAGAGAGACACAAAGGTAGAGCTGTAGGGTATAGAGGAGAGAGAGGTTCCATCCCACACAGAGGTCAGCAGCACCTTAAGAAGAAACACTTAAGACTGACTCAGAAAGACAGGAGCAATTGGAGAGGTGAAAATGAATGAAGGAGAGTATTGTTAGGTGTTTAGGAAATGCTGAAAAGCATAAGCTTTCCCCAGAAATAGGCAATAGTAGAAAAAGGGAGAAGCATAAGCCAAAAAAGTGGATCCATAGTGCTCAGGAATTTGAATGCCATTCATTTGGTAGGCAATGAGTCACTGAATATTTTCATTTATTCATCCAATGAATATTTATTGGGTGCTGCTCCATGCTTGGCACCATTATAGGCGCTCTAGATATATCAATGAACCAAACACAAAAATCCCTGCCTGTAGGAGATTCCATTCCAGTAGGGGATATGAAAGAGATAATAAAAAATCAATACAGGTTGAATCTCCCTTATCCAACAGGCTTGAGACCAAAAGTGTTTCAGATTGTATATTTTTTCAGGTTTTGGAATATTTTTTTCAAAACTACCAGTTTAGCATCCCTGATTCAAAAATCCAAAATCCGAAACACATAACCGCATCATGTCAGCACTCAAAATGTTTCCAGTTTTGGAGTATTTCAGTCTTTGGAGTTTTTCATTTAAGGATGCTTGATAAATTAGAAGGTGGTGAAGCTGAGGGACAAAAGATAGAGCTGGGAGCTGGGGAAGTGGGATTGGGGTGCTGAGAGAGAAAGCGACATTAATACCCAGGTAGTCAGGTGAGATCTGCAGAGACCTGATGCAGGTGAGAAGCTTCCTGGGGAGGAGGTTCTGGCAGAAGGAGCAGTTGGAGTGAAGGACACAGAGAGCACAGTTTCAGCTCTCCATCCCAGTTCCAGTTTCTCTGCACAGTGAGAAATTCCAGGAAGATTAGAGGGTGGTGCTGTCCCTGTTCCAGCTGAGAGCAGGAGACAGTCTGGCTAGGATGAGCTGGGGAAGGGCACAGTGTGACTGCTAGGATGTCCTTCCTGCTGGCTTTTTGACCCCTGGAAAACTTCTGAAGTCTATTCCTTCCTATTCATTCACAGCCTATACCCCAATCCAGAAAACAGGCCCATCTGGCTCTTGTCCTCAGTTGTTCTGTGTTCTCCTCACAGCTTCCTTCTTGCTTGCTCTGTCTATCTGCCCTTCTCCTCAGCTAAAATCAGAATTGTCCTGTGATTTCCTTCCTACTCCCCATCATCAGGACTATCCCACCTTACCTGCTCACTCTGCATGTGCCTTATGGTCTGTGTCGTGCCTCTCCTACCTTTGTATGTACTGTTCCCTTCACCTGGAATGCTCCTCCCTGAATTCCTGTCTCCTGCTAGAGAGGAGAAAGATACTACACACTCTCAAAACTCTGTTCAGACATCACCTCTTCCATGGAGTCTTCCCTTGTCAGATTCCTGTGTTCTTCATCTATAGCCTTTCTACACCCCTCTAATGTGGCACATCTTCTCTGAGAGGTGGTAGTTTGAATCTCCCCTTCTATAACAAGAGCTTCTCCAAGATTCAGGTGCCAGACACAAGTAGGAGCTCAGTAATTAGAAATTTGAATTTTTTCCCGGAGGACTTGGGAGAGTAATTTTAAGTAATGTCTTAAAAGTCAAGAAGATTTAATTCTTTGGGGAAGATACCCAGCAGGGGAATAGCTGGGTCAAATGGGACTTCCCATCCTAGTTCTTTGAGGTATCTCCATACTGATTTCCACAGTGGTTGCACCAGTCTACACTCCCACCAGCAGTGGAGCAGGGTTCCTCTTTCCCCACAGCCCCGCCAGCATTGGTTATTGGTTGATTTCATGATAGCCATTCTTTCTGGGGTGAGATGGAATCTCAGCATTGTTTTCATTTGGATCCCTCGAATGACCAGTGACCAGTGATGTTGAACATTTTTTCATGTATTTATTTGCTATTTCTACTTCTTTGTCTGAGAAATGTCTGTTCATTTCAGATGCCCATTTTTGGATTGGGTCTTTAAATTGGAGGTGTGATTTTTTAAAGTTCTTTATAGATTCTAGATAGTAGACCTTCGTCTGAGGGACAGCTGGTGAAAATTTTTTCCCACATTGTGGGTTGCCTCTTCATACTATGTACCAATAAAATTAATTTTTAAAAAAGTCAAGAAGATTTGAGGAGGGAGATGAGGGGCTTGCTGAGTTGTACTTCCTGCCTCTCAGGGTCTGGAATCTGACTGTGTTTGGAGCTTCCATACAGGTCCACTACAGCTACACCAAGAGCACTAGGCCCTGTTTCCAGACTAGGAGTCACTCTGATCTGCATGTGTGTACCTGTGTGCTCACACACCCACATGTGAGTGCATGAAGGGCAGGACCCTGGCAGGATACTCTTGTATGCAGTGCTATTTAACAAAACAGTAAGCAAAACTCAAAGCAAGATCAGCATAGGCTCTTTCCTTGTGCATGTGTGTCTACGGTCAGAGACAGCCAACGGGAATCAGTAACTCTTACCGGGAATGATGATCTTAACTCAGCCCCTAGGTGACCATTTGTGGGTTTTCCCTTGTAAATGGTAATCCTGAATGATTTATCCTTTAAACCTCAGTACATATCTGTTTTGTCTCTTACTCCTGTCACAGTACACTTGGGACATGTGAATGATTTATTGGTTAATACCACCAAACATGTGGATGAGTCTCAGCTCTCATTCCCTACATACCTTGTCTGTGCCAGGACCCACATCAAATATACTGACTCATTGTCACCAGAGGCTCTCCCTACCCCCTGTCAGCACAGGACAGCAGTCAGCCCCCCATATTTCCCAAAGTCCCAGTGAGCCCCAGTCTTAAAGATTTTGGCTTTCCAACATGTCTCCTCCCTCCAAGATTAGTCTTGTGGATATTTACTTTGAATGTGTCAGTGAATTTTAAATTAACTCAAGAGTAGAGAGCATTTAGGGAGGAAAGTTCTGTGACATTCCTTAGGATAATTAAAGATACCTTGGTCCTGGATGGGAACCGTCAGCCATGGCTTGTCCATGGCATTATTTTGGCTCTTTTCAGCCACACAATCCACAAGCACTTACCACTGGAGCTGGGTAGGGAGACCAACAGTGGGGGAGGGTTAGTCCCAGGTCCTACTCACACTGTACCTGGGAGCTGCACTCATGTGCAGAAGGGAAGACACTGGAGGATAATCAGTGACCCCTGGCCATGAGCACAGGGACATTCCAAGCAGCAAGTTGGCATGGGAGGAGGCAAGATGACTTCAAGGACAGTTGTGGGTTAGGTTAGATAAACGATGGAGAGGGAAGAGAGAAGCCCTCGAGCCAAGGGTAGCATGTATGGAAGGCAGGGAAAGTGGCCACCATCTCATTGCTGTCACAATGGCCCTGATCACAAGTCAAAGTTATGTCACCTTCAGCTCAGAGCTTGAGCACTGTGAAATGTAGCTGGTTACTTACCACTTACCACTTCATCACACTTACAAAACTGCTCTCGCCATCCTTCCCCATGACCTCTGGTCTGTCTGGCCCTAACGTTCCACTCTACCTTCCTCCCAAGACAGAAGCCCTAATCCAGCTCAAACTCAGCAACTCAGCATTTATTAAGCAGATTAGCTTCTAGAATCATCTCCACCATGATGATGCTAAGCCATCTCCCCTCATGCCTGTCCCCAGTCCGGATCCCTGCTGTGATCTCTACCCCCTACTGCCAGCCTGCATTTGTCCTGACTTCAGATGAGCCTTGACAGTCACCTGTGCTCACCTCTGCTCACCTCTGCTCTCTCCCTCTTTTCCGCTGTGCAGTTCTGCCAGACCTTCTCACACACCAAGCCTTCAGTCTTGCCTACCTGCCCCGCCTTTGGTACCACCTTGAGGGCTGGTGTGGATTCACCTCCTCTCTGTGTCACCTGTGTCCATACTCTGCACCTTACCCCCAGATCCCTTCCCAGCCTCACACACCCTGGGCTCTGTGTCCATCACCATTTCCTTGCTCCCCTCACCACCCTCTCTTTCTGCCTTCTCTAACCTCTCCTTTTGCAGGGATTCCTTGCTGCCTAGATGCAGATATACTCCACTATCTCCCCTCCTAAACAGCATCACTGCCACACCACCTACCCCCTGCTGCCCTTCAGTTATGCTCCATTTGAGGGAATCATAGAAGCAGGTCCAGGAACACCTATGGGGACCCTCCTATCCTGTTTGTGGAAGGGCTCTGCAGCTCAGCACCAGGGGAGGCCTGGCTTAGAGGAGTTGGGCTGAGAGGGATCTGCCCTTTTCTGTGTGCCAAGCTCCCTCCATCTCCCAGCTTCTCCAGATGCTGTTCCTTGTGCTCCTGCATGTTCTTGTCATCCTTGTAGAGTCCAGCCCCATACCCCTGCGGCATCTGCCCTCAGAAGATTGCATGACCCATGATCCAGCTGCCCTCTCACAGCCCTGCTTGGTCTCTGTGGGCTACTTTCTCCTTCTTCAAACTCCTTTCCCCTTGACTTTCCTGGCCACACATTCCTGAGTATCCATGGATAGATACTCTTCACTTTTCTGCTTTCAAAGATCAGGTTCCCCCCACAGACTTCTTTCCTGTCTCAATTCTTACCCCCCAGTGATGTCACACATTGTACACCTCCTTCCTTCACCTCTGTACAGAGGCCTCCCAGACTCTGTCCCCCTTTTAACTTTACCTCACATGTTAAACACCCCGCCAGTGATCTCCTCCTCCAGGATAGCTTGCTACCATGCCAAATCCAACATGTTCCAAATCTTCTTCCCTTTCAAGCCACCCATGACAAGATGATGCCATTCTCAGTCATCTACCCAAGTGCCAAGGGTCTGGGGCTCCGTCCTCTGCACCCAACACTCAGCTAGTCATCAAGCCGGCTTTCCCTGTGTCTCTTACATCCTTCCAGCTCTCTCCAGTCTAGGCTGAGCAGCTTAGCACTCAGTGCCACACACCAAGAGAAGACCCAGCCTAGTCCCCATGCTCCCTCTCTTCCTACTTGACCCAAGATGCTCTGTCTTGTGTAATTTGCTGTTACTTCATCCTGGCACTAAGACCTATGTGGAGCCTAATTCATCATTCTAAATTTCTCCTCCCTCACCATCCATTCTCCAACTAAAGTGGAGGATCTAAGAAGGGCTGTGAGTGGGCCACACTCCTTCTCTCCTGGGATTATGCCCCAGTCATGCCTTTCTCCTGCCCCTAATGCTCTTCATTCCTGCCCCTTCCACCTGTCAGTGTCTTGCTGTCCTCCAGAGCCTAGTGTGGATCCCACCTCCTGTTTAGCCTTCTCTGGAAAGCTCACCACCTGCCCTCTTCCTGGCACTCTGCCTTGGGTCACAGTCACTCATGTCATGTTCTTACCTACCCTGGTGTATTGTAAGCATTGTCATGTGCCCTATATTGCCCAGCAGTAGGTCTGGGCAATAAGCAAAAGGGAGAGAGAGAGAGAGAGAGAGAGAGAGAGAGAGAAAGGGAGGGGGATATGTTGGCCTTGAACAGTGAGGAGGGTTTCACCTTGACCCTGTGCACAGGGGGTGCCATTGTGTGTTGCTGGTAAGAGAAGGGCCAGGAAGGAGCACTTTGAGGAGCAGGGTGGGGGTGGGGCCTGCTCATTGCCGCCTCCAAGGCAGCCCACTACCCAAGCCCCATCTTGTCCCTACCTTCCACAATCCAATGGCCCCTCACTGTCCTGTGTGGTGAGATACCAGAGCTAAGATGAGAATGACAGCTGCCCAGTTTTGCTGCAGGAAAATCCGTATTTAATGCTGAAGGGGAACCACCAAGAGATGGAAGGCAATGACCGCTACGAGGGCTTCTGCGTGGACATGCTCAAGGAGCTGGCGGAGATCCTCCGGTTCAACTACAAGATCCGCCTGGTCGGGGATGGTGTGTATGGTGTGCCGGAGGCCAACGGCACCTGGACAGGCATGGTCGGGGAGCTGATTGCTCGGGTAAGGAGAGGACATAACCTGCATGTGTGGATGGACTGGGAGGGTGGTGGAAAGGTGGAAAGTTGTGCTGTATGCTCATGAGACCTGTATTGACATGCTCCCTCATTCATGCCTTTTTCATTTATTTGTCCATTTATTCCACAAAACTTTAGAGAGCTGGCATGGAACCAGGCACTGGGGACGTGCTTTGATAAACAAGATCCCCATGATCCTTGCCCCATGGCTCTCCCAGCCCTGTCCTGGAATAAGTCATTGGCTTGGCTTAGACACATTAACATGGATGCAGAAGTGTAGCTTCTATTTTTGGATAATCCAGATGGTTTTTGTTTGTTCTGATGATTTTAATGCTCAGCACCACTACCCTGCCCCAGCAGAGCTTGGACAGGCCCTGGGAAAGTAGAACACACCGCCATCAGCTAACTTTGATACTTGAGAGATACTGTCAAGGCAGACATGATTAAATAACAGGGAAATGGATCAACTGTCAGAGGAGTTGGTCACAGTGATGGTTGTTTTGTTACTTCTTGTATCATCCTCTGCTATCACTAATGTCCTTTTATAGACCAAGGGCCAAAGTGCACTTGGATGTGCTGCAGATTTCCAGGGTGAATGTGGAGACTTGATTAAAATGCAGGTGAGCATCTTAGAATGTCAGTCTTCTGTCAGGTTAGAACAAAGGTGTGAAAAGTTCTTCCAGAGGGAATCTCTTGTTTTCTTTGTATACACTATTAACAACTGTAAAAAATTATTAAATCATTGCTAATTCACTACCCATGTTTCTACAACTGAGTTCCAATGATCAGGACAGGTAATGAAGACCCAGTGCGGAGAACACAGACTTGGTTCTTATTGTGACCTTGAACTAGCCCCCTTCTCTCTGTGCATTCAAGATCAGAGGGACTCCTGCAGCCTCCAAGCCTCCTGATGCACAAGATGCTTTCCAAGCACTGTCTCCAGTCCTCTGTAAATAAACTTTTTGGCTACTTGTTATCCCCACTTTACAAATGAGCAATCTGAAGCTCACAGAGTTTATGGCTTGTCCAGAGCCACACAGTTAATATGAGACCTGGCTGGGATTTATGCCCAAATCCTTATTTATTCAATCACAATCACGTGCTGCATAATGGCATTTAGGTCAGTGATCTGCATGTATGACAGTGGTCTTGTAGGTTACATCGCTTAGTGATGCTATTGCCATCTTATTTTATGTGTATACACTCTGTTTGCACCACAACAAAATTTCCTACCAACTCATTTCTCAGGATACATCCCCATGGTTAAGCAACCTATAACTGTAATGCTTTTAATCCCTTAAATGTACCAAACTTGGAATAGGAGATAACATTTTAAAATCCAGGTCTTAAAGGATACAAATATTAGTTGGGATTTTAAATAAGCAGTCTTTGACAATACACTCTGTATAGATGAGAGCTATAGGAGAGGCATTTGGGAGCTGAGGATGGAGGATGCTTCGGAGTTTTCCTGGTAGCTCATTGACATCTGCAGTGATACTGAGGGGTAAAATAGCAAGCCTTGTTCAGAGAATTGTAAAGTGCCTGGAGTGACTGGTGCCCAGAGGGAGCTGGGTCAGAGGTGAGGCCTGCTTGCAAAGGAGACTGGCAAATGCAGGGCTGATAGGTCAATGGAAGGCCTAGGGAGCCTGGGAAGAATCTGACAGAGGGTAGGGATGGGCATCAAAGCTGCAGCAGGGGCACCTTGCAGTCTTTGACACTGGAACCCACCTCATGGTGATGCATGTGCTTCTGCAAAAAGGACTTGATGCTTTTCTCTGCAGTCCCAGACCTTCTCCTGGAACATTCTTCCTGTTGGAATTCCATTGTGAAGGCTCAGCCCAGCAGCTAGCCACAGGAATACAAAATGCCAGGCTTTCCTTGCCTTCTCACCACTGGGTCACCTTGAGCCCGGTTCTTCAGCCCTCTCTGGCTGCCTGGTGCCTCGCAGGGTGACTTCAGGGATGGTAGAGTCAATGCACAGTCATGTCTTTATTAGCCCCCTAATGAGCTGTGACAGGGGCTGGCAGGAGAGGGAGAGGAGCCCAGGACTCAAGGACATGCAGTTACATACTGAGTGACTTGGGCAATCAGACAGGGATGTTAAAACTCACCCCAGCTCATCTTTCAAGCAAAAATACTGCTGCCTTGATCTCGATAAGACTTGGAGATAGGGTATTAATTAACTAATTAACCTATTAGTTCAATAACTATTTATTGAACATCATCTACTCTTGTAGACATTAAAGATAAATAGGAAAAAAATAAACATGCACATTATCTTCATGGCTCTTCCATCCTGGGAAGCATGACAGTAATGAATGATCATATTTACATACAATTTCAAACTACCGTGTGCAAGGGTACATAGTGCCGGAGTTACCAGAGCACAGAGGGAGAGGGTCCATTCTAGAGAGGTGAAGACAAGGGAGGAAGGCTTCCTTTGGGAGAAGGATATTTGGGCTGCTTTCTAAAAAGGGGGTAGGAGCTACCTGGACAAGAGGGGAGAGCCTGTCAGGCAGAAGCCTGAACAAATGCTACTGGGGTTGGCCCTGAGCAGGAATGGGAGATGCTGGGGGCCCATCTTCCCTCAGTAAAACTTTGATATCTGCCAAGATGTTTCCCTAGGACTATAGTAGTCCTGGGCCTCGATCCATCCTCTAGGACCCATTCTCTAGGCTGTGCCAGAAAATTCTAGCAGAGTAACAGCAGAGGGTCCCCCTGAGATAGTTGGGGCTACTGAATGTCCACAGTGGACAAGGCCTTAGAGCTCATCACATCTAAATTCTTCCCTTATGCAGATGAGGAAATGGATGGTCAGAGTGGCTAAGTGACCTGACACAGTTCACACAGGTAGCAAGTTCAGAGCCAGTCCTGGTCTGACTTGAGTAGTCATGATCTGAGAGAGCACAAATCCTGAGTTTTAATAGACCTAACCTAACACATTGACACATCCGCTTACTAGCTATGTGTTTTTAGGCAAGTTAATCTATCCTTTCTACCTGTCACCTCAAGGCTCCATTGTTCAACTGCAAATATTTTTTGTAGCAACTTAAAATGACATTTACACACACAACAGAGTATTTGGGTTCCAGAAAGTATAAGGATTGTCTTAAATTGGGCTCCCAGGAAAACAGATCAAGGTCAAAGGTTACACGCTAAGCCAGGGATTAGAATTCCAAGGACGGAGAAGTGAGAGGAGAATGACAGGCAAGGTGCAGAACACATAAGAGGCAGTGTGTTAGCATGCTGCCCCTAAAAGCTTTGTACCAAGCCAGCTGATTGTTCCATCTGCAAAGGCCCAGTGAAACTGTCTGCTTACCCAGCCATCCACAGTAGGGAGGGAGACTAGCATCTGTGAGTCCATCTTTAAGTGGCTGAATTTCATGCTGCAAGACATCACTTGCCCACACTTCTGGGCAGTGCAACAGGACCCTCTGGTACCTTCCAAGAAAGTAGGTCCAAGGCAACAAAGACAGGGCTTGAAGTGCAAGGCTGATCATGTAAGCAGATCCAGTGGGTAGGTGTGACCCCACCCATGACCCCTAGCCAGCCTGCAGCTGGGCAAGCCCAGGCAGGCAGGTGATCCAGAGTCCTGGATATGCTCACACCTCAGTAGAAGTGATGTAAGGCAATATGAAGGGTTAGCAAGAACAGATACAGTGGGCCAGGCCAGCTACAAAGGTGGAGTGCTATAATAACTGACATCAGCCACCAAGGCAGTGACAGAGCCTGCTGAGCCTCCCTGCAGTGAGGATGGAGTCTTTCCTTTGTGGATCAGAGGAAAGCAGCTGGGGCTGAGCCATCTTCCCAGGGAATCACTTGGACTCTTGAGAGGAAATCCTCATGGCCGAGCAAACCCAGGAATGAGAATAAGCTGCCATGGCCCACGAGTGACTATTATTAGGCCCTTTCAGGAACATCAGGCTATTCTCAGTGCCCCTCTTCTTCTTTGTTCTGCTGCAAAGAATTAAATGAAGTCAACAGCTATCAGCAGCTGAGAGTGAAAACCACTGTTTGCATTGCACTGGAGCAAACCTGAGCTGTCTTCTTAGGGGCCTAGGAGCCAGAGCCAGTGTCTCTGGGCCAGGGACTCCAGAGTCATCCTGCAGGCACAGGTGGCGCTACTTGGGGGCTTCACTCAGGCAGCACGTGTGGAACTTGCGGAGTGGAGAGGATGTGCCAGTGTGTGCATGTACCGGGCTCCCCCAGGTCCTCTGGACTAAGAGCCAGGGCAGTGCAGCTAAGACTGCAGCATCAGGGATTTGAGCTTGATATCAAGGAGAATAACCAACAAGGTGCTTGGGGCTGACCACCAAATCTTTGTCTTTGGAGAGTTTCAAGGAAATAGCAGCTGCTTGTATGTCCAAGTAATATGAAGTAAAGAGAGACACGGGGTTGTCTTAGGTGAAAGACCTGAGTCTCAGCCTGTTATCATCCGCACGCCATAGTGGTGTGCAGGGACACATTGCATAGGAGTTCTGGAAGAGCATTCAAGCCTGTTCTCCACATGTATATGAACATGATCAGAGAGCATACCTTTTGGTGTAAATCACATTCCCATTAAAGGGAGGAGTGTGATTGGAGCCAAAGAAAGAGAACTCATATAAAAGGGGCCAGGTGGATACCCACCCCTTCCTGGGCTGTGTCTGAGTAAGGGAGGTGAGAAGGATGGCTGTATGGGAGGCTCTCAGATTTGGATTCATTTTGTTTTGGTCACAGTGAGTTCTGCTTGGGAGAAAGGATAGCACATCCAGGAAATAGAGCCCCCATCTAGCTTCACAATTCAGAACAAAGTGCCCTGTTGACATTCAACTCCATGTTGGTAGAATAGCACATTTAGCCTCAAAGAGAAAAGGGCTTTGGAAGGCTTAGATTCAAGGCTCATAAGCCGTGGACATCAAATAGCTTTTACCAATGACATTTTGATGAATTAAGTGTAAATGAAGCTGAAATGCTTCATTCCATTTCCCCTCCTGGGGAGGGAATTTGCCAGAGACCTGGTGAGATGGCTGTCTATGGCCTCAATCCACTGGGAAGTTTGTCCAGAGACATTTTGCTGAACTAAAAAAAATTAAAACTAGTCCCCTGGGATCACTTTTCACCTTGAAGCAAAGACTTTTTTAACTACAAATAGGTCAGAATTCTATTCAGCTCTCTTTAAAATAAAGTAACTGAGTGTTCAACTCTTTCTATATGTAACATTCAGGGTGGGCTTTACTTTACCTTTCTCATGAAGGATTAGTTTCTGGAATGTATCAAGAAGAAATGGATTTCAGTTATAACTCAGCAATGTATTCATTCATTCCTCCATCAAAGTGCCTACCTTCTGACAAGCCCAGTTTAATGTGAGGAGTTACCTACAAAGAGTTCAAGATCTACTGAAAGAGGCAGACAGGTAAACCAGAAATTACTGTAAAGTGAAATGCATACTACAGTAATAACAGGTACAATGAAGAAGATGAAGAAGAGGAAGATGAAGAGGAAGGGGAAGGGGAGGGGGAGGGGAGAGGGGGAAGAGGAGGAGGAGGAGGAGGAGGAGGAAGATGATGTCTGGCATTTATTAAGTGCTTCCTATGGGCCAGTTTCAAAGCAGTTAAAGAACCTGTTGAAAATCTTCTCATGAGTATTGAATGGCAGGGATCGATCATGAACAAGATATGGTACAGAACCAGAGAAGGGCTCATTGGGAACTCACTAGTGAGCAGAGTGCAGAAATCAGCCCTTATCTGGAGTTTGCTTTCTGTGATTTCAATTACCCACAATAAATCATGATTTGAAAATATTAGTTGGAAAATTCCAGAAATAAACAATTCGTAAGTTTTATATTGTGTGCCATTGAGGGTAGTAGCATGATAAAATTTTGCAGTTTCAATCCATCTATCTAGGATATGAATTATCCCTTTGTCTAGTGTATTCACACTGTGTATATTACCCACTGTTAGTCACTTTTTTTTATTAAATTCTTTTATTGGTACATTGTAGGTATACAACACAATTACATTTCTCATTGGGAATTGTACCTTTACATAATGCATCTTGGT
>NW_004624880.1:4197574-4313020 GCF_000247695.1 Heterocephalus glaber | reverse complement strand
GATCTGGAAGTCTGGTTTTGAGACTTGTTTATGTGTTTTCTCATTTCCACTGGGGAGGGGAGCTGTTAGCACCTGCACAGATTACCTCCTCTGAGCTGGGAGAGGTGGGACATGGGCCAGGAGCAGCGGTAGGGATGGTGGCCCACAAGCCGTTTCCTGTGGGCTGAGAGCAGTGGGAGGGATGGTGGCCGGGAAGCCCCTTCCTCTGGACCAGGAGCAGTGGAACGGTGGCTCAGAAGCCTCTACCTCTGGGCCAGGAGCAGCGGGACTCAGTACCGTGGTCTTGTGGTCCAGAGTCCTCTGCGTCTTTGTAGTGTGGAACCAGGTTGCTGTCTCCCACTGTTAGTCACTTAACAACTGGGTAGGTTATCAGATTGACTGCCCTGTGTGGCAGTGTTTATATGCCAGTGATTCTTATTTTACTTAATAATGGCCCAAGATGCCAAGAGTGGTGATGCTGGCATTCAGATATGCCAAAGAGAAGTCATAATATGCTTCATTAAGTGAAAAGTTGAATTTTTTTAATAAGCAAACACATACTGCATTCTGTAGTTCCTAAGATCTATGGTTAGAATGAATTCTCTATGCTTGAAATTGTGAAGAAAGAAAAAAAATTATGCTAGTTTTGTTTTTGCATCTCTAAACTGCAAAAGTCATGGTCATGGTTCATGATAAGCACTTAATTTAGACGGAAAGGGCATTAGATTGCAAGATTCAGTATTAGGTACTGTTGCATGCATCCACTGGGTGTCTTGGAATGTATCCTCTGGGTAGAGAGGAGAGCTGTATTGAGGATCAAGAATGATCATCTTGGTAGAAAAGGATATTCTGGGTGTGGTGGTGGGCGCTGAGATATATACCACGTGCAGTGCCAGAATCAAACACAAGAAGGTGCAGAGGGAATAGGGCTTTGGTCAGGGGCCAGCCATGATGGGATTCATGTACTTGGAGGACATGTAAACTATGTCCAGAAGGCTAGTGGGAGCTCTCAAATAGTAGGTGGTTCATCTGTTTTATTCAGAAAGAAAAGTGCATAGTGGGCTTTGGTTCTAGGAGCTTACTCTGACAAGTGAGGGGGTTGGCTCGGTGGTAGGAAGACCAGATATAAGTTTATATATTCATTACTCAATAGGGATCCAGGAGGGTGGGATGGACTTGAATTCAGACAATGACAGTGAGGGTGCCTGAGAGAGGAGGGCAACAGCATTTAGGTCTTCAGGACCTATTGAGTAGGGGGATCTTCCCTTTGATGTAGACTTGTTAGCATGGGTTAAGGTCATCCTGCCTCACAGCAGTGGGGGAAGGAGCTGTTCAGCCCTCAGTAAAGTCCTTCTTAGAATGGCTTCCCAAGGCATGTGTGCCAAGTATGACCTCTGTTTGCAACCTGCTGAGACCTGGAAAGGGAGGAAATCCATCTAGTCTGGTGTGTTCTTCCCAGGCATTGTAGTTCAGAATAAAAAGATCAGAGCCCTGGACCGTGCCTTAGGCCACAACTGCCCTTGCTCTCCTCCCTCTTTTAACCATCCCTCCCTTCGCAACACTCTGTCTCACTTTGAGTTCTCTAAAGGTTCTATTTGGTCACTCAGTCCTTTCACCCACCTGACAAAATACCAATAAAACCAATTTCATGACTTCAGCACCTCTCCTTTCTTCTGAGATGACTGGATGGGCTTTCATTCCTGCCCTGGGCTCTCCTGCCTCCCTCCTACTCACCAGTGGAAGGCACACTCCCCAGAAAATTGCAGCAGGGCCTCCAGATGACAGCCTGCCTTCAGTGTGAGCCCAGTCACCACCCCCTACCTGGGCTGTTGCTTGCTTTCAGTGGAGGGCTCTGTCCTGGGCTCCCAGATCTCCTTCCCCTGTCTCCCTTGGCATTGTCAGGGATCAGAAGGGGCTCCTCACTCCTCCAGATGCTTGGTTACAGCTTTTCTTGGTTCAAAGCTGAGTCAGAAGGAGAGAACAGAGTAGAAGGGGTAGGGAATGATAGCTCCTGACAAGGTCAGACACCAGGTAGGAGCTGTCTGATTTCTGTTCCATGAATTCCTTACAGAGCCATGAGGCAGGGATTATTACCCCATAATAACCCTCCATGAGGACATGGAGAGTTCACTAATTAGCCCAAATTCAGACACAGAGCACATGGCCAGAGCCCAGACTCACAACGTATTCCAACCCCAATCTCGTGTTCTTCCTTCTTCAACAGAGGGACATATGAGGACTGGTGGCTGTCACAGAGAACAGTTTTCGCCAAGTTTTCCTGTTCTCTGCATCTGCTTGCTAAGAAAATGGTGAGGAAAGAATGGGCTGGTTCAGGACAATAGCAATAAACAGGGTGACTGAACATCCAGTTTGAGAGGGGCACTTGGATGACGCTTACGTCCTCAACTCTTTTATCAGGGAAAGTGGATATCATTATGACCACTTTCTTTTTTACAGACTGAAAAACAGAGCTCTGAGTGGCTAAACCTGGACATGCTAGGACTTTGAGCCCAAGCCCCTTTCCTTTGGGAACTTCCCAGATAGAAACAGGCCCTGGCAGTAACTACTTTAACACAAGGTCATATGGAGTAAGTGTTGTTCTAGAAATACCAAACTATGTCATCCTGGAATAAAGCAGGAGGCAGAAATGACCTCTGAATAGGGACCAGTAGATTGAACTCTTTATTGGAAGACTGGCCACCCTGTGAGGGAAAGTGCACTACTTTAACACGTAACACAGTACCTGAAGCACAGGAAAGTATGAATAAATGATCCCTGCGAATCTTACAGCACAAGGCACGACGTGCTAAATAGCCCTTGCATAAGTCTAGGGAGAGCTTCCTTCAGCAGGTTTATATCAACACAACTTAGAAAATCAGGCTTTCAACTGATCAATCAGCAGCAGTGATTTAACACCTACTGTGTGTCAGTTGCTATGCCAGGGGCTTGGGGTGAAGGACAAATCAGATTTGGTTCTGTCTTTGGAAGCATACAGATGAGGTGGTGTGGAGGTAGGGAAGTAGAGACAGGTACATGCCAGGGGGGCGCTGCACTGGACAGGGCTAAAGAATGACATTGTAATGCCACATGTGAGCATGCACAGCTGAAGGCCTCATCTCCCATAAAGCAGCCTGAGCCTGGTCCCTCCCTGGGATCACAGAACAGGAGTCTCAGTGAAGGCCAGCTACATATTCAGGAAAAGACCTCAGAGTCCTGCCCATCCACAGGTGCTTGTGGTGGATATTTTCCACCAACGTTGTTGATATGAGAGATCCTGAAGGGCTTGGAGTTCAGGAGGTTCAAATCTGTCTCAGCAGCTTCAGACTGGGAACTCCTCCAAACCCCAGGGGTGTCTGGAGCAGCCTGGGAAACTTGTCAAAAGGCTCAACCTCAGGAATTCTTTCCACCTTCCCCACGGAGTGCCAGCTGTTGAGAGGAGTAGGGGGTCTGCAGAGGAAATGAGAATGTGTTAATTAAGGCACCTGAAAGCCCTCTAAGAGATTGGCTTGCTGTTAAGCAGAAGGGACAGGCAGTTAGGGACTGATTTGGGTCAGGGGCAGGAAAGGAAGCTACAGACAGTGGCATCTTAATGTTTTCTAAGAATGTTCTGGTCCCAATCCCCTCCCTGTACAGCCAGGAGAGACTGTTCCCTGCAGACTCTGCTATGCACCAATGTGTGCCTTCCAGAGCTCCAGTTCAGCTAGCAAGGATTCCTTCTTTGCCTTGCTCCCGAAAGGACATTCTCGTTCACCACCCAGTTTTAGAAATTCAGCTTCTGATTACCCGCTCATGCCCAAGTTTCTGAGGTTGCTAACCCTAGTTCCTTCACTCCTTTTGTCCCCAGGAGTAAGATCCTATTTCTGAACCCAGGGCTCTGACCTTATTGATCCTGCTGATAAATTTTCTCAACTTAGCCAGTACTGCCTTTCCCTAGATGTACCAATTTAACATTTGTTGAGGTTTCAGGTTGAATAAGACAGTTTCTACTTTACAGAGTTCATGTTCTATCTACACAGAACTTCACATACAGTTGTGCAGGTTGCATGTTGCTCAAGGAGTGAACATGGCCTGAAATCCAGCCCTCACTCTGCTCACCAAGCTTGTGCCATGGTGGGGGATCTTCTCTATCCACCTGCCATAGATTTGCTTCCTGAAAAGATGCCTTTGCCTTGCCAAGCCGTACGCCCAAAAGTCTTCTGGAAGAGTTGATTTTTATTATTCATACAATGGCCCCTGTTCTACTAAGAATGAAGGCCAGTGTATAAAAATAAAATGAGATCATAGCATGAGATATATGCAAAATGGAATCATGTTCTAAATTCTACTGAAGCACAGAGAACAGAGGAAGTCAGTCAGCTGGAGGAAGCCAGGCAAGGCTTTAGAGCAGAGCTAATGAAAATTATAGTTATTGTTTATTGAGTACCTACTCTCTGTCAGACATTTATTACGCATCATTTTCTCTCTGCACAACAATCTTACAAGATAAATATTATTATTCACATTTTATAACAATGATGCAGAGGTTAATTTTGACTTCCCAGAGAGGCAACTCAGGTCACACAGCTAACAAATGATTCATCTGGGATTCAAAGACAAGGCTGTCTAACATCAAAGCCCATGGTCACTCAAACCCACCATGGTGCTCTAAGGAAACCAATGCTCAAGTTTGACCTTGATGAACAAGGAACAAGCAGAAATTGACAAGCAACAGGAAGGAATAAGTTATAGGCAGAGGAAACTGTGGGATCTGAAATGCAGGACACATTTCATGAACATGTGTAGTACATTGTGGCTGCCTCTTGGGTTGAAGGGACATCAGTAGCCTGAGATGATGCTGAAAAGGCAGAGCCAGACCAGCTTGTGAAGATTATCATGGACCATGGTAAGGAGTCAAGATTGCAATGTAAAGGAATGGAGAGTCCCTAGGTTTTTTAAAGGAGGGAAGTGATATGATTTTACCTTTGATATAGAAATATGCTGTATAGCAGTTGTTCTCAGAGTATGGCCCTAACATCAGCATCACCTAAAACTTGTCAGAAACCCAAAAACCTGGGGGCCCATCCAGACTTACTTATCAGAAACTCTGGGAATAGAGGCAGCAATTTAACAGGCCCTGCAGGTGGTGCTGATACTCAAGTTTGAGAACCAGTGATCACCAACATGGCTAGAGAACCACTGGTCCCTAATCCAGCTTGAGTTTGAGAACACCTGGTGCTCAGGGCATTTAGTAAATGGATGAAGTGGGAAAGAACTGGAAGCAAAGACCAGTGCAGTGACTATGGAATAATTCAAAGGAAGACTTAAATGATGACGGTGGCAGTAAGAGTTGAGTGGTAGTAGTAGATTAAACAGGCATTTCAGAGCTAAAATGGATGGGGCTTGATTATTAAATGGGGACAGAGCAGGGAAGAGAGGGAGAGGGACAACTCCAGGGTGATGCCTGGTCTGTTTTGGATGACAGATGGAGAGGGAAGTCATTAGCAGTACCTGGGAAAAGAATAGCTTTAGATGAAAGAGATGAGGAGTAGATGACATGGGTACAGTAAGTTGGTAAGGTGGGTGAGGAAAGCCAGCAAGAAGGCAGAGCAGGGTCTGAGCTCCAAATGGAAGTTTGTCAGCAACAGGTAATGGTGAAATGAAAGGACCTTGCTCACCTTGTCTTTATGGGCTCATCCATTCCTTCTGTCCTCTGAATATACATCCTTTCTTTGCCAGTTATGAGCAGTGTGGTCTTGGACACGTCACCCAACCTTTTGGATACTGTCTAAACATTGTCCATTGTCTATATTGTCAAATCCTCATTGTCTATATCCTCAAAATATAAATGATAGTATCCACTCCTGGGTTATTGTCAGAAACAGATGAAATTTAATGTCCCTAGTGTACCTGGCACTGTGTAGACTCTCAGTGGCTGATAGCTCTTTCCTCTCCTCCCCTCTTCACAGGAGGCTTTGCTTATACCTCCTCTCCTGGCCTCAAGCCCCAAACTCATGCACATGTGCACACATGTTTGCTGTAGCCATGTGGTATTCTATCCAGGCCCAGGCTCTTGCCACTCCTATGCGGACTTGGGTCAGCATCTCCTCACCACACCATGTCTGGAGACCTCAACGTATAATTTATTAATGCAGAGCTGATGCACTATGTGTCTAGTCTTCACCCTATGATGGGGAGGCCAGCATCTTCCAAGGTTATATGCAACTCTGGTGACCTGCTTGCTGCACTGTTTCTGTCTCTCCTCTTCCTCTGCTGGTAACAGGGACATAAAGAGCAAAAATCCTCTCCAGGGGCTGGAAGTGTCTGAGCTACATCTCATTAAGTTACAAGTTGATGGGAATGGTAGAAAGTCTACTTGTGTCTTTGGCTTAGAGAAATATATCTTGAGTTGGAAGTTAAGGCCTGTCCCTGAACTTGAATTAGAGTCTTCCTGGGCTACCATTTGCTTAACTGTTGAATTAGCATAAACATTTCCCAATGCCCTGGCATAATTTCCCTTCAATCTGGAAGAACTAATCAAGAACCCACCAGGTCCTGTATCTCCCATGGCTTGTTCTCCTTCATGATGCTCTATCCTGACTGCCCTTCCTTGGTCCTTTGGACAGAGCATGCCCAGTTGCAGCATGTGGGCTTTACAATTGCTCTTCATTCTGTCAGATGCCTGTTTCCCCAAGTCTCCAATCTCCTGTTTCATCATATTATCGAGGTCTGTTACTTCCTCAAAGAAGTGTTTTTTCTCAGCTATGCTACAGGAGTTATTCCCTCTCCGTGACACTTTCTGCCACATTACCCTGTTTCATTGTTTTCAAAGAAATTATTACCATGCAAAAGTATCTTGCTTATTATAGGACAGTTTGTTTATTGTTTGTATCTTCTCACTGGAGTGCAAGTTCCCTGAGATCAGGAAATATATCTGTCTTGTTTATCTTTATACTGGTAACATCTGGCATGCAATAGCAATTATTAATTATGGGTTGGTTGAACAGGTGGATGAATATATGGATGCTTGAATGGATGGATGGATGGATGAGCGGATGGATGGATAGGTGGGTGATGGATGGATGGATGGTTATAAGAATGACTGAATAAATGGGTAGAGGAGAATGGAGGGATCGATGGATGGATGGATCAATGGGTCAATCAATGGATTGATGGACACATGAATGAATGGATGGATGGATGAATATATGGATGACTGAGTATTTGGATGGGTGGGCGTATATAGGGCTAGATATGTGAATGGAAGTGTGGATGGATGGAGGTTTTAAAGGCATGTATAAGAGTACTAATCATTACAGCCCTAAAGAACTTATAGCCTCGGCAGACAGCCCGATGCTGAGAACCAGTTATAGGTTTTCAGACAATCTCTTTGACTAATAACAGCAGTAGCCCAAATGTACTGGTACATTCATTAGGTTGGAGCTGCTGAAGATAGTTGTTTTCACTGAGGCTGCCCTCTCACAGAAGCCAGGGAGCCTGCACACTTCCTACAATCCCTGCCTCCCCTCCTACTCTGCCTTCCCATTGCTCACAGCTGGGCCATTGCATGTGCCACCTGCCCTACTTCTCACAGCAGCAAGACCTCAACAAAGAATGTCAGCAACTGAGACCCTCTCTCCTCTCCCCACAAGGAAGACCCCAGGGTCATTTTTCTGCATCCTGTTTTGTTCTCCAAGTCATAGCCACTCCTTCCTTCACTCCTTAAGTTTTAATTGGCTTAACTGAGTATCTACTCATCTCCTACCACATATACACTTATATTCCAACTACCTTTAGAATAAACTCACTCCATAAAGCTTGATGGCTTTATTTTCTTGACTATGGGTGTTTGTGGGGAAGGGCCATAGAAGCCTGGACATCATGGAGCAGGTGACAGGACTACCCATCTGGACCTCTGAGTCACCTCACCCACTTCTCCCATATGCTGTGCCCAATGCCCTATGGCTCCCATTGTGACCTTTTGCCTGTCCCTTAGATGGAAACTGCTCTGTAGATATAATGGGTATAGTACTCTTGTGCCAGATGCAGTGTCACTAATTATTCCACAGATACTATCTCATTTAATCCTTAAACAACCTTAAAGAAAAAGTATTATTGCTTCTAATTTAAAGATCAGAAAAACTGAGGCTCAGAGGTTAAGTAACATGTCGAGGTCTCGTGTCTGTGAAGTGACAGAATTAGGATTTAAACTTGGATTGGTTTATAGTCTGTTCTTCTAATTACTGAGCAGCGCTGCCCTGAGCACATAATGTTTCATTCCACTGGAGTAACCTCAGTCATCCAATCCTGCTGCTTTGGCTTGCAGTCCTGCCCTCACCTTCCTGTGAATAAATCTCTCTGTTTCAAAGAATCCCAAATGTGCCACTTCGCTCTGTTCTCTGGCCATCCTTCAACAGAAGGTCTGGTGCTATTCAGTGTGCCTGTTGCCATGGCTTGGCCTCGGTGGTCAGTCACTGTTCCTGGCCGGAATCATTATATGCTCTGGAAGGCTTGTTCACTGACTATTTTTCTTGCTGTCCTACAGCTTGTCAGGAGCACCTGACACTCCACCATTCATCACCGTGACAGCCAGGCTGGCTCCATTGTGCCAATGGCAGTGTTGGCAGCCCCAGAGGCAGATGGCCCAGAGGCCTGCTCAGTTCCACCCTCCCCAGAATGGTGGAATCACCTCTCCTCTTCATACCCCTCAGACAGGTCTGCTTGCATATGAAAAGCTCCTCCCCCAGCTGTGTCTACACTTGCTATTTAGTCAACAAAAGGAAGGTTCAGGTCCTCAGAAATGGCAAGACTGAGTCAGAGGAATGGATTTGGACTGCTCAGAGGCACACTGTTGACTTTCGGATTCCTACCAAATCTAGGAGAACCCTAGGCCACTTGCTGTGTCCTGGATGGCAACAGAATAGCAGGCCAGCTGACAGGCAGGGGCCCTCAGTGTCACACAAATAGTGATCAAAGCTGGGTGGGTGTGGTCAGTGAGAAAGGAGGTGTCCAAGCTGGGGTCTGGCTGGCTGACCACAAAGGAATCAGCAAGAGTAGACCAGGGAGAGGGGTTTGGCCTTCGAAAACCCCAGCAGGTAGGGTGGTATGGCCCCAAGCAAAGGCCAGCTCTAGCATTCAGAAGAATAAACAGAATGGAAGCAGTATCCCAGAATCACAAACAGCATCAAAATAATAGGGAGCTCTTAGGCACTAAGCTGTCCTAGCCTTGTTTGCTCCCCACAGCAATTCCAGGAAGTAGAAAGTGGTACCATTTGTACCTTGCTTATGAGAAAACACGTGCAAAGCAGCTAAGTAACTTGTGCAAGGTGACACAGCTGAGCAGAGGCAAACTTAAATCCAGAACCTTTGGCTTCTGTCTGGCCTATGACCAGATTCTGGGGACTGGGTAGTTCGCTCAAAGCACTCTGAGCATGGCTGTTGAATCTGGGATGTCCTGGGATGTCCTCTGAGCTCTAAGCCCCTCTAGAGCAGGGGCTGGCAAGTTCTGGAGAGTGATTGCAGCTCCCATTGGGGAACAGGGCTCCCCAGGGCTTCGCCTGATGTTCACAGCAGGAAGTTTTGGCTCCTCTGGGAGTTTCACTGTCTGCTCAGCTATTTGGACCAGAGGAGGGAGCTGAACTTTTCTCCATCCAAAGGCAAATACAAATTCAGTTTAAACAACCAGATGCTCACTTCATCCCTTCCCACATTAGAAGCCACCAGATATTTAAGCAAAGTACCCAGGAGATATATTGTGCCTGCACTTACCTTTCTGCATGTGTGAGGTCACCAGACAGTTGCACCATTAGTGCCATCCCTGTGACGCCTTATGCATCTTCCAGGGTGTGTGTGTGTGTGTGTGTGTGTGTGTGTGTGTGTGTGTGTGTGTATGTTTGCATGTGCTGAGGGATTGGACCCAGGGCCTTCACACTAACAAACATATCCAGCCCTTTCTTTTTCAATTTTCTTTTTAAATTTTGAGACAGGGTCTCATTACATTGCCCAGGATGGACTTTCACTTATGATCCTCCTGCCTCAGCCTCTCAGAATGCTGGGGTTACAGGTGTGCACCACTGTGGCAAGTTCTTCTGGGCTTTTTACCGCCATGGAGTTACCAGGGTATTTCAACTCAGGTTTGGTGGTGGCCCTTCTCTTTTCTACCTGGACAGATTACTTAGTTTTTTAAAAAGCATTTTTATTGAAATAAGACCGAAAAGTGCACTACCGTGAGTTGGCTTGAGAAACTACCCCAAGGGCATATGCCTATCTAGTCACTGTCCATGTCGAGACATAAACCATTACCAGCACCAGAAGTTCCCTTATTGCCACCCTGCCCCATGATTCCCTTCTTTCACTCTATGCCTCCCTCTTCCCACAGGCTGCCCAAATTATCCGAAACTTAATACTACATGACTTTGTTGGCCCCATTCTCCTGTGCTCTGCATAGGCTACTGCTGACCTCAGAGGTTGTTTGAGACTCAGATATGATTGGTGACAAATAACTTTTGGGACATTGTTATTGAGGGACACACAGCCTTGTTGACAAGGAGAAGCTTCTCTCTTAGGTAGGCCAGGAAAAGGAGTCAAACGTTGACCATGATGTCTCAGCTCTGTTCCTCCAAATACTGCAGGGTCCTTGGGAAAGTGCCCTGCTGCCCTTGGCATTGCTTGGGCTTGTGCAGGTAGCAATCAGAAATGAGGAAAGGGCTAGACACTCCATATTTGTGGACTAATTGGTCAGCTCATTGTTCCCTTTCTGCCTGGTGCAGGGGCAGCTCAGAGCTGCTCTTGGAGGCAGAACTGGAGCAGGGAGCCCTTGGAGGAGCTCATTGGCTAGGAGTGAAGCAGGGTCCCAGGGAGGCCTCTGGAGGTTCTCTTGGCTGTCAGCAGTGCCCCTGGCAACTGGTGATACTTTATTTCACCCGACAAAAACAGTCCTAATAACAGGGTTGTGAATCACACCATTCCTAATTACAGGGCTGACAAGTGGGGAAGAAAATGAAAGATGGTACCTCGAGCTGGTGGGACTGTAGATCCCTACAGCAGCAGAAACTGCTGGCCTGAGCTTGCCAGAGTGTGCACCACAGAGGCCCCAAACAGACCTGACACCACTGGCCCTGTGGCAAGTGGAGGGCTGGCCTGGTGAGCCCAGTGAGAGACCTGGCCCAAAATATCAGGGCTGTAAGTCTGAGCTCCATCGGGCCAGTTAGCCTTGCTCAGTGTCAGAGCTCCATGCTGTCTCCCAGGCCACCAGGAGGGATGGGAGACCAGCAGAGAGGGTGGGCACTGGTGGAAAGTCAGTGCCTCTTAGCACACAGCCCACTGGTGACTGCACTGCCACGTGGGCTGGATATGCCATCAGTGAAAGGGGCATTTGGACGAGATGAGACAGTGGCCATGGTAGTAATGGTAACAAGTGGCCAAGTACAGACCTCCTGCAGGTTCACAGCATATGTGTAACCTGCCATGACCTAAACTCTTCATTCTGGCTCCTTTCACATATATATATATATGTATACATGTATATATGACATATATAATGCATACTGATTTTCCAATCACGAGATTTATTTGCACTGTCTTCAAAATCTACATTTTCCCAAAACAATTAAATTTTTAAAAATAAAATTGAAGTTAATCCTTTAAGTTGCCCCAAAATGTACAAAGTGACATGTCTGTAGCATTTCCTATGTTCCTGACCCTGTCCCAAATGCTTTTCACGTAGGCATTCACTTATCCCTCACAGCATATTTATGAAGTATGTATTATCACTATACCCATTTTCCACATGAGGAGACTGAGGCATGGGGATGTTAAGTAACTTGCCTACAATTACATGGCTGGTAAGTAGAGGAGCTGCCCCTAGAGACTGATCTCCTACTCAAAGCACACTATGCTGAAGTTGTTCCCCAGTTGAGAGCTGAGGGGAGAGAGCCACATCAATTGAGCTTCACCCTCTTGGATTCATCCAATCATTCATTTGATTGTGCCCATCGACAAATACTTATTTAGTGCTGACCGTGTGACTACTGTAGGCTCTGAGGAGATCTGTGGATAAAACAGATGAGAGGCCCCTGCCCCTCAGAGCAAAGAATCCACACTATCAGCGAGTAGATTGTTAAGTTAGCAAGACAATTTTAGATCCTGATGCTTGCTGTAAAGAAAAAGACACTGCATCCTCAGTTAGAGGGGGCAGTAGGAGAGTCCATGAGAAGGCCTTTCAGGGAAGTCCACTCGTGGCATGACGTTCAGGCTGAGATCTGCACAGCAAAGGCCAGGGTGGAGCATTTATGGAGAGGAAAGAGCAAGTACAAAGATGCCCAGATGGAAGTGACCTTGGGCCTGAGAGATAGGACAAAGGTCAGCATGGCTGTTAGTGTGGCAGGAGCCCCGGGGTGCAGATGGGTCACACAGCACCTGTGCCCTGAGATGGGGTTGGCGTTTTACTGTTAATAAACTAGAAGTCTCTGTGAGTTGTTTTCTTGGGGTGCACACCCCACCAAAGGTCTAAGGATGGCATTAAGAAAATCCAGAAACTTAGCAGCGAAAACTGACATCTATTTTTTTCTAAATTTAAACAAATATTTCCTTTAATGATAAACATGGGCTGCAAACTTTAGGGGCATCAAATGTGCTTGTGACTGTCACTGATGGTACCACAGTGATGCTATTAGACCCCCTGTAATTGTCCTTGTTGTGTAAAAATGCCCACATGTCACTACATCAGATATACTGTAAAAATATTTTGATAACTATATTTTTTATAAAATCATTTAAAAGCATTTTCAAACAAGTAGTTTTGCCAGGTATCACCAGATTGCCAAAGAGGTTCATAGCATGAACGACAGAGGAGATGGCATGAACTGCTTTAGCTCTTCTAGAGAGCTTACTAGCTACAGTGAGAAAAGGGGATTTGACACATGAGCTGATTGTCCCAGTTCTTGGATGCAACCCTCACAACAGTCATAAGAAGCAGAAATTATTGATCCATTTTAAAAGCCAGGAAACTGAGGCTCAGCTTTGAGGTACTGTGCTCAGCTGGTGAGTGACAGAGCTGGGATTCAAACATGCATCTGTCTGACTCTGTGGAGGCAAAAGGGTCAGTGAATGGGAGCCTGTGACAGGAAGTCAAAGGTGAGCAATGTCTGGTCCCCACTCAGGCCCTCTGTGCCCCACGACTTCCTCCATAAATGATTTGCCAACCTCTTCTTTCCACAATCTGGATCTTTCCTAAAATCTGCCCTCCAAGGCCAATAACACAGCCCTGTGCTGAGCCAACTAAATATTTCATGGGGATTTTAATTTAACTCTAAAGAAATTCATCCAACCCCAAGAATAGACTGTCACCTCAAGAAATAGCACCAGGGAGCACTTGGACCTATGAATGACATTACCACTTCCCCCAGAATGCTAATGCTCCTCTGGGCCCTGCCTCCTGGAGCATCACTGTGGAGAGGCTCAGCCCAGGGAGCGGGAAGAGGTCCTAGGGGTATGACTCACATGGGTTTGCAAAGGCTCTGGCTGGGGATCCTCGAACAGGAAGCAGGCCTTCTGTGGGAGCTTGAGGGACAGGCTAGTGGATGGTTGTGTATGTGGGTTGGTGCAAGTGACTAATTGGATGTTATTTGCTATTCCCTTATCCTCATCTCCATATCCAGCTTCTGAAAGATGGGAGAAGTGGGGAGCTGACATCCCATCTTCCCTGTGGACAAGGTGGCCAAACATTTTACAGGTGCTTGATGACCCCAAGAGTTTCTCTGTGGCCCCATCCATGGCAGGTGGAATGGGCAGACAGCCTGACTCAAGTGGCAGGAGAACAGATGTGTGCATTCTGAGGCATGTTATTATGAAGTCTAAATGATGACTCCCGCTGATGCATTCGGGAGCCAGGAGTGGGAGTGAGCATCCCTGGCTCCTTCAGGTCCCATGGCCTTGCAGCTCTGGAACCCCAGTGAGTCACAGCAGGTTCCCTGGGCATCTTCACAGGTGGGGGCGGGAAAGGGAGGGAGAAAGGCTTGCAGCAGGTAAATCAATCCAAAGACAAGAAGTGAGCAGATAATCTAATTTGAAATTGGTTGAGGGGCAGATGTGGGCTGGGAAGAGCTTGGAAGCAGCTTGTCTTTCTACTGATCTACGGCTCAGGCTTGGTTCCTTATCCCTCTTCCTTACCAGGGTGGGGGTGACGGGGTGAGGGGGATATGTGACAGCCCTCTGCTGACAGCTGCCTGAAGCGGGATGTGGGGCCTGCTTCTCTTGGCCTTGGACGCCCCAAGTGGCGCTGTCCAAGGTGTTAAGTTGGCGACAGGGCAAGGGGAAAAGCGCGCCCTCTAGTGGGAAAACTGGGGCTTCACGTTTTTCTGAAACTCGAGACTGAGGACTTGTGCCTGACCAGAATGTGATTCCAGCATCCCGGCTTCCTGACAAAAAGCCCTCTTGCACACAGCCATCTGTCAGAAGTCAGTCTGACTCTGCTGCCTGCAAAAAGGGGCTTGAGGGCAGACTGTGTTTATTACGGTTTCCCTTCCTTGCCCTGCACTGTTGGCTGACTGGCTGCTCCTTAGCGATTTATTGCGTCCCCACCTAGAGAAAGTCACCGTGAACAGTGCAGCAATAAGAAAACAAAGCGCACGATCCTGGAAATCGTCTGGATTTGAAGCTAGCTTCCTCCATGTCCTAGCCACGTGTACTTGGCAAGTTACTAACTTCTCTGGGCCTCAGCTTCTTTGTCTGTAAAACAGAGTTAATGACAACTTTGAAATGTTAAGTTTTTTAAAATGTTAAGTTTTTAAAAGACTTGGTCCCTGCTTCAAGAAACTCGTAATCTAATGGGGAGAAAGATATGCACACGAATGTCAACAACAAGAATAGTAAGAGCTAACACTTGCTGACCATTATTCTGTGCCAGGCCTGGGCTTGGCATAGATGGCTCATTTAATTCCCACAGAAGCTCCAAGAGGGTGGGACCTATTATTGTTCCCATTTTGACGGAGAAGAAACTGAGGCACAGAGTAGCATTAAGGTTGCACAGCTTGTAAGTGACAGAGTTGGAGTGTGAGCCCAGATCCCCTGTTCTAACACATGGCAAGTTATCGCTCATGCTGCCGGGAGTGGTATAAGTCCTTAGCTCCTTGGTGACTGAAAAGTAGGAAGGCTTATTCCTGGGAAGATGGTTGGGAAGGGTTTATGGGGCAGGAAACTTGAATGAGCCATGACGCATAGGTGGAGTTGGTGGCTGTGCTGACTGTGGGTGAGTCCAAGGTGTGTCTGACAGTGGGTGGGCACAGGAGGGCTCTGGGGAGGAGCTCTGGGCACAGGGCTAAGTCTGCAGGAGCAAGCAGGCCATGGGGGCTGGAATCTCAGGCCAGATTCCGAGGAGTGGAGTTGTGGATCATTTTTCAAATTAATTTTATTGGTACATTTTAGGTACACAATATAATGACATTCATCATTGGAAATTTGCACCTTTACGTAGTCTCTCTTGGATCTTATTTTTTCCCCATTCCCGTGCCCTCCCTTCAATCCTTTCACCCCTTCCTATTTACAAAGGCTTTGTTTCCATTTTTTCTTTTTCTCATATTCCATTCCCATCTTTCTTTTTTAAAGAGAAATGACAAAGGTAGTCATCATAGTGCAAAAGTAAATTTTGTTAGAAAATAATAGTAATAACCATCTGTGGAGTGCCTACTCTATGCCAGGCACTGTCTTTGGGCCTGATACACATTGTCTCATTTAGCCTCTACTGACCCTGTGTTGGCAGTTATTATCCCATTTTACAGATGAGAAAGATACGAGACCTACCCAAGGTCACATGGTGACTAATTTGGCAGAGCTGGAACTCGAACCCAGTTTGGTTGGGTGCTGGTGACAAGGCATTGTAGTTACAGGACAGGGCAGGTGAGGGAAGGGGAAGCTGGGTCCCAAACATTGGCCCCACTCAGCAGCTCCAGCAGAGGCTGGAGAGCAGGGCTGGCTAGAGGCTCAGCAAAATAAGGGCTCAGAAGCATCTCTTAGTCACTGCGGTGTGGGGCCCTGCTGACCTTGGCTGAGCATCATTTGTGGAGTGCGGCAGGAATCAGATTCCCCAGAATGCAGTGGTATACATGGCACAGACATGAAGATAAAAGTGATGATTCTTTCTTGTTTTCTCCCTTCAGGCTTATTTTCTCCCACAAGGACTCACTGAATTTGTTGCAGGTTCAGAATACAACTACCTGGGTTTGAATCCTGGCTCTTTCTTGCTGAACAACTCTGGGCAAGTTGCTTAACTTCTCTGTGCCTCATCTATAAGATAGAGATAATAATAGTAACCTGTCTTTGTGGGGATTTGTAGGGCTTTGTGGGGATTGAGTGGGCTTGGTTCAGGGTCTGATGCACAGGAAGGTGTTAGCTGTGTTATTATCACAAATCTGATCCTCTAGGACCTTTGCTGCTTAAAGTCTTCAGTCTTCTGCTCATTCTTCAAGGCATTGGCTCTCCTGGTCCTTGCCTTCTTCTCTGGCCTCATCGTAGGGCACACTGCCACATTGGGCACTCCAGCCTCAGGGCCTTGTTGTAAGCTGGCACCCCCCACTCCTCCCAAGAACTCCCGCTCTGGTAGCTGTGTCTTATCTCCAGAAAGCCCCTGTATACCCCACAGACTTCACTAAGCCTCCTGTTTGACCTTTGTATGGTGCTGTAGATGACTTTCTAATAACACTTTGCACAGGCATAATTTTGCAAAAAAATGTTTAAACAACCTGATGCCTGCCTGCCTCCTGCACTGGACTATATGCTTGTTTCTGTCAGGGCCCAAGCCTGTGTTGGCTCACTTGGTGCCCCGGCACCCTGAACCCTGCCCGTGACCCAGTGTAGTCAGTGAGGGACAGTGAGGGTGCACCCAGCATGAAAGTGGGGGCCAGGCCCTGTGACATGATGTCTCCTGGGGTCCTATCCACTCAGCAGCCCCATGTCACCCTCAGCCACAGCCAAACGTGCCTCCTCCTTCCTGGGAAAGCCAGGCTTGCTGGCCACACAGCTCCCCTCCTGTCTGATCTTTTTAGATAATGTCAGCCCCATTTCCACCACGTCGGGCCCAGGCTTGTTTGGAATTCTATGAGCTTTTTCAATATGCAGGGCTCCCTGGAGACAATTACCTTAGAATGAGGGTTCCAGGATGCTCAGTACAGCCTTATTCTGTGTAGTGTTTTCTCATTCCAACTGTAGCCTCTGAAAGATTTCCAGAGTTAAGTAACACAATTATGGAGTTAAATAAATAACAGTAGAGAAGGGGAGGCTCAGTGGGGCCTGAGTAGTGGGTGGAACAGGATGGGGTGGCTTGTGAAGGTGTCCAGAGCTGCGCCCTGGAGGGGCAGCCAGCCTCCCTGGGGGCTGGAAGCTGGGTGCTAATGTGGAAAATCCAGGGAAGGAAGAGCTGGAAGCTGATCAGAGAGCACAATGGATCCAAGAGAGGATTCAAAAAGAGCTGGGGAGGCCTTTTAATCCATGCTCCCATAGGAGAATCATATAACAAGGAAGAGACCAGGGAGAATGACCAGGCACTGGTTCTTTCCTAGAGTTTTCCAAAGGGCAGGCCAGTCTGAGGCCTGGGAGAGTCTCTGTGTGGGCTACAGAGACAGCCAGTCACATGGGAGGCACACAGTGTGCATGTCAAGATCACCTGGGAAAAACACCCAGAGGCTGATTGTCCGGGGCCATGGTGCATGGTCAGCCTGTGCAACGCTGGAACAGGCTTGCCCATCTCTGACACCTGCAGCCTGTCACGGGCCGAGATCTGTCTGCAAGTCTGCAATCATCATATTGCCACTGTCCACATTCCTCAGCAAATACCTGTGCTTGTGGAACCAGGCCTCTGCACTGCACTTAGGGTGCTGTCACGCCCACTGCCTCTAATTCCAGGAGGGAAGTGTTAGTATTGTTCCCACTTTATAGATGAGAAAACCAAGACTGAGAGAAATTACTTGCCTGAGGTCACATAGCAAGCAGCTAACAGTCTAAACAGGTCTGCTCCACACTGAAGGCTAAGTCTCAGCTACCCTCTACTGGACATAGCAGCACTGAACAGTTCATACAACTTTCAAGACACTTCCACACTCATTATCTCTCTTGACTCCTACTTCATGTTGATAGGCAGGCATTGCCCATTTTATGGCTGAGAAGGTTGATTCCCAGACACATGGCTGGTGAGAAAGAGGGACCATGGGTCCCTCTCCTCCCCTTAGCCCAGCCATGGGTAAGGGAGGAGGTGGGCAGAGGAGGCAGGTGGAGGAGCAGAAGTCTGAGGCCCTGCTGAGCACAGGGAGAAGATTTTGCCCAAAAAGGGGCAGCAGCTATCTAAGAAAGAAAGCAAAGACACCAGGGAAGGCTTTGTCCACTTCAGGTGGTCCTGGATCTGCTGCTGCCATCAGACCCTGGGTATTATTCTCAGGAGGCCAGTGAGAGCAACAGGCTCAGGCAATACAGATCAGAGCCCTGCCCAAAGATGCTGCCCTCCTTCCAGCCAGGCCTAGGTCCCAGGAGAAGCACAGCAGCCTTTGGGCTTTGATAGCTGTGGTGGCATTTGTGTGACCCCCATTAACTCCATGAAACAAAGAGCAGTATCCTGTGGAAGTCACCTCCAGGCTGACTCTCGCCTGTCCTCCCCTTGTAAATTCCACAAACATCCAGGAGATAAAAGCAGAGATCTTTTAGAGGCAGCACACAGAGCTCTTCAAAGAACACTTTCCATCAAGAATAGGCAGAGAGCCTGTCTCTCCCGGGGAATGTATATACCCATGTGATTGTGCACACATCCCCGTGCCACTGCTGGGAACAGCCTGAGACCTGTGCACAGCTCTTACCACTTCCCTGTCCAGACCTCTGCTTTGCACAGCTCCTACCTACCAGACCTAGGAGTTCTGCTGCTCCTAGTCCTTTAAGCTCTTCCAGCTCCAGGCTCTGGGTTCAGGCCTGAGCTCCTCTAGATTCCTAGCCTTCAAGGGTTTCTTTCCCTAAAATAAGACGTCCCTGCCACTTGCTGACTAGTCTGGTAACCAGTTTCCCCCTCCGACCCTGTCCTCATCTGCTTTGCACCGGTTGATTCTGCTGACTCCCATCATCTTCTTAACAGAGGAGGGTCAATTAATCTGAACCCCACCTTGTGGAGCCGGGCAGAGCCACTTGCTGGGTTCACAGCTGGGAAAGAGCTCAAAGGCCTCTCTATCTGAGCCTTAATTGTTGGGGAGACCATTCTAGAGAGAGGAATAACTTTCCCAAGGTCAGTCACGGTGATGTTGGGGCCCCACTCTGACAAGACCTAGGTCCTCTGATGTCTCTTTCTACTGGGAGCACAGCTTCTGTCCCCCACAAGTGTCCAGAGGAGCAGAAGCCTTGCATAAGCTGCTGACCTGCCCACACTCCCTGAAGCCTCCCACGCCAACCATTCCTAGCAGTTTTGCTGCCCCAGCCCCCTTTCCTTTACCTTAGGTTTCATGGCACATTAGCTCCTCATCTGAAGGCTGCTTTTTAGCACAATGTCTTTTTAACTAAGGTAAAAGAAAATGAACACACATCTTTTTGGAATAATCTCATCCCATGTGGTTGTTGCTGGCACCCTGGGGTACACTGAAGTCAAGGTAGATAATTACTCTTCTCTACTGAGTCAATTAAATATAAAAAACAACCATCACCAAGCCTCCATGGTTTCTTATAGCCTGCTGCTCTGCCCTTTCCATCTCCTTCCCTGCCTTCCCTGCCCCGCAGTGAGCTGCTTACCCTCCGGGGCAGGTGGAGGAGATATGTCAGAATGACAGAGATATGGGCTGGGCCTGCTGGGGCAGCAGTATGGGAATGAAATGGTTGAATGTCTGGCCCAGTGCAGGGCTGTGTGTGTTTGTGACTAGACAGCAATGCCCTGTCTGGGCTTGGGCACCCATCTCTCTGCAGGTGGTTATCCTACATGTATGTAGGAGAGATTCCTGGTTGTTGGACGTAGTTCATTTCCAGCTTTCTCTCTGTATGGACATATGGAATTGTTTTGGCAAAATGTCATTGTTGGCCAACTTCTATACACTTGTGAAATGATTTCCAAATTTTAATCCAAAGTTTGCCCTTTTTAGAGGGAAGCTGAGTGTAGGGAAAGGAAATCTGAAGACAGTGTCATTTACTTTGACTACTTGATTTGTATATATATTTTTAATAACCAGAGAAAGGACTGGATGCTGTGCTTACCTCTCACCTATTTTATCAGTTGCAGTTTTCTTAATCATTACTTCAGTTCCTTCACCTAAACCCTTTTAACTCTTGTTTCCAGCTCCCCGGGTTTCAGGCAGGACTGAGCCATGAACTTGTAGCAGACCTGCGTGCTTGGCACTGGCACTGTATCCGCCAGGCCTTTCTAGGCGGCTTCTGTTGCTTTACACTGTGCTCACAAGCTGAATTCAAGACAATGTCACTGTCACTGAGGGGCTGAGTTTCTGAAAAGCCCAAGCAATCCTCTAAAGAGTCCCTCAAAATGAAGTTACTAACAATCTTCTAATCAAAGCCCACTCTCTAACCCAAGGGTTGATTCACTTGATAGCAGCAATCAATGCTCTCTTAAAGAAATACAGAATAAGTCTATCACCTCCATTTTTTATTGAAAATCTCTTTCATTCAGTTTCTTTTAAGGATGGCTTTTCTTTAAAAGGGTCTAAGTGTGTTAACTTGACTGGCTCACGTGACTACTTTTGGGGAAAGGTTGTGCCTAGAGGGTGGAGGACTGATATTGAGATGTAGAGGAAATGGCTTTGGCCACTGGATTATCCTTCCAGCTCCCAAATTGTAGTTCCCTGGGGAGTAAAATGAGGGGCAGTGTGTCTATTTCTTTTCTTTGCAATGGTTTAGCAAGAATCATGTGTGTATTTGTGTGCATATGTGTGTGTGTATTCGCACTCTGAACTGATTGGCTTGTTTGTAGTTTGTTAGAGACTCCACTTTTCTTCACTTCTTTGTACATCTTTTGCATCAACTGATCTGCCAGCATTAGAAGAAAGACTTAAAGAAGCTGAAGTGTAGATCTCCAGATTTATATTTCAGCAGTTTGAAATATAGTCCCTATGTTATAAACATGGTTCTTCAATATTTGTGTAATTTAGAATCACCTGTACAACTTGTTGCAAATGCAGTAGAGTCCTCCATCCTCCCTTCATAGCGTCTGCTCCAGGAGTCTGTGATGAGACTCATGAATTCATATTTTCATTGGTCCTGCAGGTGATTCTGAGGCAGAAGGCCCAAAGACTACATTTTGAGAATCACACTCACATGGTTTGTAGGTGAGGTTAAAGAAGACTAGAGAAGCAAAGTGACCAGCCTCAGTTGGCTGGTTAGTTGGAGCAGAACATAGACTGGAACCCAGAATTAGCTCTGAGCTTTCCCACAGCCCTAGATGTCAGAGAGCAGACCAAGAGGAGGTGGGCTTGATTTCAACAGAATGAGTACAAAGAATAGTGAGGAAGCCACAGCATCTCCTTATCCAGAGGACCATAATTCAGGCCAGACTCTCATCACAAGTGGGCACTTACAGTGTAATTGGGAGCAAAGAGAAAGGAAAGAAAGCTCTTCATAATAAATCCCGGTTATTTGGCACTAAAGGTATATGAGATCTTTCCTTTGGCTCTGCCTGGGACACTTGAATGTCTACCTGCATGGCAGCATAAGTGGCCAATGATCAAGGGGCATCCCAGCCCCAGCTCTGGCAAGGATGGTCTGCGTGACATTTGGCCACTTGTTCAGTTTCTTGGTCTTCATTTCCTCTCTGTGAAATGAAGGGAATTGCATTAGATTGTTTGTAATTCCCATGGCTTTAGCATTTTTACTTTTCACTCTAATCCCTACCACCACCACACAGAAAGGTCTTACTTTTACAAGCACTCATTAAAGTTGTGTTAACTGAACAAATGAATAAATTGAGTCAAAAATACTGAACATGGAGAACTCAGCAGCCTATCTCCCAGTGCTCACCCTCTAAGTCCTTACTTTTGGACATTTTGAGACTGTATATGAATACTCAGATTGTGATCCCTTTCAGTTTTAAATCACCTGTGTTTTTAGAGGGATCTAGCCACAAATGAACATGAGTCACAGCTTTGACATCTTTTCCTCTTAAGAGTTATTTTTCAGATCTGGGCTATGCTCTATCTCCTTAGAGTCATTCCCTGAGCTGAGAAGCAAGCCTGGAGTAACATCTTGTCAGCAGAGATAGCCTCTGGTGACAAGTTCCTGTGTTCCACCTCATGTGGCTGCTCCACTGATGGGTTCTCTTTGTTCCTTCCAGAAAGCAGATCTGGCTGTGGCAGGCCTCACTATTACAGCAGAGCGCGAGAAGGTGATTGATTTCTCTAAGCCATTCATGACGCTGGGAATTAGCATTCTTTACCGAGTTCATATGGTAAGAGACTTATTTTATAAGCATTTATGTCATTAAAGTTATTTGCATGCAAACACTGAGTTATATGGTAATAATAAATGACTCACAGAAATATTTGGATTTCAAGACTTAAATGCAAATGTGCTGGGCTATTTTTTCCCCCATCAGCTGCAGGATCTTGTGAACAGGAGGATGGAAAAGCCATATTTGTGAGCTTTCCAGTAAAAATTCCCTCTGCCTCATACAGTAGGAATGTCCATGAGGGGTGGGTCAGCACTTGATGTGTCATGCATTGGTAATGGAACCTGTCAGTTCTCTGCTTCTTCCTGGGGCCTAAAGTCACCCCAGTATTCTCAAGGATTCCTTCAACCCTTAGGTCTACTGTGTTCCCTCCATACATTGCATCTGGTGAGGTAAATGTAGACTCCTTCCTCTCTTGATTTCTTGTACTGGTGAATATAGAGCAGACCATGTAATGACACATGTACCCTTCTGCATCCCCACTAAAAAACTAAAAATTGTTTCTCTGGCTAGGTTGGCCAGAATGAGCGTATGAGAACACACCAGTGGATAGCCAAGGACAGGCCTGACCCCGAAATGTCCTGGTTGGTGGGATGAGCAGGAGATGAGTGATCCTGGCTGGATCTCATCTATCAATTGGACAATTATTCTATTGCCACCAAATAGCTGACTTCACCTAGTTTACTGTGCTGAACCAGAAGTACCTTCTCCCATCTTTTCATCCGAACTGGCTCTAAGTACATAGCCATCATACAGAGTTCCCCAGCCCTCTACTTACTTCAGGTCCACAGTTCAGCTGCCGTGTATACACCCAAACATAACCTGGAACCGGGAAGCTGCCCAATATCAGAGGTCACCCCACATATCTCCTGAAGAAATGACTCCCTTCTCAGTAGATCCCAACGCCCAGCCCTAGAAAAAGGAGGGCCGTCTGCCTTTGCAGTTCCATCCTGGCCCCCATTGCTGGCAGCCATTTGGGCATCAGGAACTATGCCCTGATTGGAGGTTCCCTTGGTGCAAAGCCAGTGTCTTAGGCTTTGCTTCTCAAATGAGCACTGTCTTGTACTCGGCCTCAGTGTCCATTGTGGTCACTACCCAGCTGGTAAAAGATGGCTAATCTGGAAGAAGAGACACACCAAAATCACCAAGCTCCCCAAGCTAAGACAGAAAGAAATATAAAAGTTTGGTCATTATAGTCAGCGCTATTGTTGATGTGTCTGGTTTGTGAAGTAAGGGGGATTTTGATCCTTCCCAGCCAGTGTCCTCCTCTTCTTTACTATACCACTAGTTCCCGCTCATTGAGCCTCTCCTATGCCTCAGAACTGTACAAGGTCCCTTGATATAGATTGTAGTTATGGATTGAATTGTGTCCTCCTCAAAATCCATATTGAAGTCCTAACCCCTAGGGCCTATGGATGTGACTTTATTGGAAAATAGTCTTTGCAAATGTAATCAAATTGAGACGAAGTTGTACGAGATATGGGTAGGTTCCAACCCAACCACTGGTGTCCTTATAAAATTAGAGAAATTCAGACACAGACACATAAGGGAAAAGGCCGTGTGATTTGAAAGGAAGACACTGGAGTGATACATCTGCAAGCTAAGGAGCACCGAGGATTGCCAGCAACCACTAGAAGCTAGAGGAGACAAAAAGAAGCCTTCCCTGGAGCCTGCAGAGACAGTTTGTCCCTGCTAACACCTTGACTTTGGCCATCCAGTCTCCAGAACCGAGAGATGAAAAGTTTCTGTTAAGTCATCCAGTTGTGGACTTTTGCTATGTCAGCCTTAGGAAACTAACACAGTTATGCTGCTCTTACTTTTTTTTTTTTTTTGGTACTGGGGATTAAACTTGGGACCTTGCGCTTGCGAGGCAAGCAGCAGCACCACTGAGCTAAATCCCTGGTCTGTGTTGCTTTTACTTTTATTAGTGAAGAATCTGAGGTACAGTTTCTAGGAGAAAGCCACATGCGAATAAGTCAAAGAGCAGTGTTTAAACCTATGTTTTCACTGTGATTCCTGTCCCTCCACTGGAGGAACATCCAAAAGAAATGGGGACACACAGCCTTTCTCCAGACCACACTGCTGGGGGTACAACAAGGCTTTGGCCTTGATTTTCTTAGTAACGTTGAGAGAGCTAGAGTCCTTCTAGTGACCTGATGATCCATCAATAACGTGGCTGAAGGTACCTGGCCCCAAGTACTCATCACCCAGTGACATCTGCTCCTAGCAGCTTGACCAGGTTATGTCCCTAGATGTTTGGTCAATGACTATTCTAGGTATTACTCTGAAGATATTATGTAGATGTGGTTAATATCAACAACGAATTTGCTTTAAGGAAAGAAGAATACTCCCAAGGATGTAAGTGGGCCTCTTCCAATCAACTGAAGACCTTAACAGGCAAAAACAGGTTTTCTGAAGAAGAAATTCTGTCCCAAGACTATAACATAGAAATCCTGTCTGAGTTTCCAGCCCTGTTTACTTTTGAAGTTACTGGGTTCCACAACCATATGAGCCAATTCCTTAAAATCCCCCTAGATAGGTATGATATGATATATGATATTACAGGTATAGATATAGCTCCAATTGTCTCCCTTTCTCAGGAGCACCCTGCCTGACTGATAGGGTTCCCCTTTATGGTCAGGACCCCTCCCTTCCCCTGGCCTCCCCATGGAGTCACCAGTGTGCCACATGGCTGCTCAGATCTGATTTATAATGGGGCCAAACAAAGTGAAAAATGAGTGCTGGCATGAACGGCTTACACTGAGCAGAACTGACAGTTTATGCATTTATTCAACAAATATTTATCAAGCGCATTCTGCGTGTGAGGCACCATGCTTAGAAGGTACCAAAAAGTCAGCTCGGGTGAGAACAATCCTGAATTGATGAAGGCAGAGAAAACCTGGTGAGAATGAATCCGAGATGAACTTTACTGCATCTGATATACGGAGGCCTTAGCAGGGATATCTAATGCTAAAATGTAGGCAAGTAGGGCCTACCAGGAGAGTCTAAATCTGAAGCTACTGTCTTTCATGTAATAGGATTAAGGCAATTAAAGTTTTTAAAAATTGGATGTTTATTATTTTTTAATTTCTCTAACAGATGATTCTCACTGAGAAAAATATGATTCATTTAATATCATTTATAGTCTATAAGGATTTAGAATGTCTATCTTAGTTCTATATCTGTTAGACCACCTGACTGATGAATAATTATTAGCAAAAAGTGAGCATCTGGTGCTAATCAGATCTGTGTGCAAGAGTGGAAATAATTAACTCAAAGTATAAATTCCTTGTTAAGAATTATTTTATTTATTTGTAACTGATACACAGAAATACAGACATTCTACATATTAATGAGATCCCACACAATGTTTTGCTACATATGTACACTGCATAATATAATCCCTACCCCAGAATTATTGCCAAAGCCTCCAAAATAACAAGTGACAGCAAGTGTGTCTCTGAGGACTATAGATAAACAGAAATAATTTGTCAATTTCCAGCAATCTAAGATTATCTGGGCTTTTTCATGAACATGGATCATCAAATGTTGATTATGGGATATTTTCCTTCTTTCCAGCATCAGGGTATAATCTCTGTTTCTGCTCAGGCATCTCTAGGACCAAAATAAGAAGAATGTTTTTACCCTTTTTGCTACCCACACCCTGCTACTTGACAAGCTGGCTAAGGAATTGGGCTTTGGCATATGTTGCTATTGATCCAGCCTGCTTTTTAGAGCTTTCTCCATTCCTAGACTCTAGGGACTATTTTCTCATGGTGTTCTTCATACCTCTTCATCATTTCACTTGGCACCTCCCTCTCTTCTCCCTCTCTCCTCTCCTCTCTCCCTAGGTCATCTCACCTGGTCTCAATCTGTGAATCTAATCCTGGCCCCACCCCTGAATTCCAGTAGTGTGTTTGTGTTTCTTACACATTACTACACCTCTCCACCTGCATGTCTCTCAGGCATCCCCAAAACACTCTCTCAAACTGCATTCAGCATATTTCTTACTCAGACTCAGTGCTCTTCCTCCTTTCTGGCCCATCTCAACTAATAGCATCTCCTTCCTGTAACCTGAGCCTCCCTGGAGTTCCCTCACCTCTCATCTCACCTGAATAGTTCTCAAGACATACTATGCATCCTCATTTCTTGGTTCAGGCCCTCCCTGTCTCCAACCCAGACTGCTGCCATTCCAGCAGACAGTATTCTCCTTGAAGGCAGTGTCTCTTATCCTTTACTATCTTCATCAAAGAGCTGCTGTCATCATAGACATTCACTAAGAAGCAGGAGAGTGAAGATGATGGATTGGAGCCAGACTGCCTACTTTTATTCCCAGATCTGATAATTATTAGCTGAGCGTCACATGTGTCTCAGTTTATTCATCTGTAAAAATGAGTTGTCATGTAAATGAAATGAGAATACATATGTAATGCACTCATAACAGTGCCTGAAAAATGCACAATGAGGTGTTAAGCTATTACATTTAATAAATGTATGGGAATTGCTGCTCATTACAGTTCATCCTCCATCTGCAGCCTCAGGGTGACTTGCTTGCTTGTTTTGAAAATGTAATCATATCAGTCTGTTACTTCAAATCATTCACCAGTTACCCGTCAATTACAAGAAAATGTTCAACCTCTTATCATGGAGATAAAGTCCTTATCTCCTCTCCCATTTCCACTTCTCTGGCTGTAAGCCCCTTGGTCCTATGCTGCTTCCATGCTCCCATCACTACAGGCTCATCTTGCCTCCTCATCCAGACCACACTCATCTTCTCGCCTCTTAACCACCAGACTTTTAGGTGGCCTTTGATACCCAGCTCAAATGACACTTGCTCTTCAACATGACCCCCTAGATAGAGTTGATTGCTCCTTTCTCTGAGCTGCTGCCCTCTCCCTATCTATTATAACATTTTATGTCATGTTTTAGTGTGCTTTACCTATGTCTCTCTAAGCAGACCCTATTGAGAGGTATATTAAGGGCAAGATACCTGTTCATTAGACTGTACATTTTTTTTTTGGTATCAGGGATCGAACTTGGGACCTTATGCTTGCGAGGCAGGCGCTGGAACCACTGAGCTAAATCCCCGGCCCTAGACTGTACATTTTTATGACATGATTTTTGGTATGGAAAATGTGGTCATCCTATACACACAGTTTTTATTTGATAGTATGAAAGGAAAGAATGAAGAAAGAGGGAGGGAAGAGGGAGAGGGAGAGGAATCGAAGGAAATGCTGAAGGCAGGTCATAAATTCAGTGACCTTGTGGTCAGTGAGCACCATCCTTTCTTCTGTGGATTGGGCAGCATTGCATCCCGAGAATCTAGGTTTCTCTTAGGAGGCCCAGCATGGTTGGTATTCCAGGAAACAGGATGAGTATTATCCTTAATAGATTAGTTTTTTTCCTTTATCACCTTGATCTTGAGAACAAAAAGAGATAGGAGGTAGATGTTTCAGGCAGCACAGACACATCTTCTGCTCAGGCCTGGCTGTAGCTGCCACCTGAACTCACTGGTTTCTCCCTGCAATCCCTATGTATCCCACATACAACATAGCATCCACCTGAGAGGGCATTAGGATCCTTGGCTGGGGCCAGATGCACTTCTAGCCCATACATAGATGCCCAGCCATTAGACTCTAGGATTTCTCCTGGTATTTCAGAGATGACCATTAAGCAATAGGATCTCTGAAGTACAAGACTCTTGATTTTCCTGGCAAATGAGCTAATTTCTTCTTACTGAGAAGTTTAATATTTGATACAGCCCATAACTCTAAGGGGATTTTGCTTATGAGGGTTGTATGGTATTGATACATACTGTGAGCTCTCAAATAGCTGTGCAAGAGGAGGAGAGAAGAACATGGAAAAACAAAGCCATCTATATTTGACATTAGAGGATGTCATGTAGTTTTCTCTCTTTTTTCCTGCTGTAGCAATTTGCCTAATGCTGTTTTGTTCAGACTAATATTAAAATAAGTTTGTATTCCTCAAGCTCCCCCTGACTGTTGGAGCAAGGCAGCAGCAGAGTGTGCAGAGCCAACTTGGGCTTCAACATTTGGCCTGTAAAACCCCCAAACGAATAAATTTCATCTGGGTAATTTAGTGTTGGCATCTTCAGGGAGGTGGGGTATATGTCTAAGATACTTGTACGTTGACTAATAGCTCTTAATTTATGAAGCTCCTCCGCGTTCATGCTCTAGCTCAGTAAAGCAATGCTTGAAGCAGGTAGTATGGTTCCCATTTTATAAGACACAGGTCTGAGATTCTGTGAGCCTAGTCAGTGCCATGGAAAGAGGAAAGGCAACACAGCAGCACAGCAGTGTTGAAGTCAAGTTTTCTTTCTCTACATCCTGTACACTTTCCGACTATCTCTCAGTGTCAAGGCCATGCATTATATGATCTTTCAAGGTCCTTTCCTATCTAAGGATACTATCTGTGATCCCATATAGGGTCCCAAGCCTGCCCAGAGCATCTGAAACTCCCTGAAAAGTGTGAGCTTGCCATTTTCCCCTTATTCTGCCCTGCTTCCCCTTTTATTAATAAATGGGAATGTTTCATACTTTGTTCATTTTCTTTTCTTAACTCTCAGCTATAGTCTCTCTCAAGAGAAGTTTAAAAAAATCAGACAGTGATTAAAAAGTGAAAGAAATAAAATGCCAACATGAAATTAATGCATGGCATTTGCTGGATATATTACCCATTTTTCAAGAAGGTCTGTTTCATTTCACAAAGACTGTCTAGGAAAATGGAGAACAGTGCTAAGTAAACTACTGAATCATTTCTAATACTTCTTAATACTCTGTTATAAGGAAATAGAAAATGAATTGAGTTCTATTTGTTAAAGCTAAGTAACATGATAGCCCATCTAATAGAAATGTGGACCCTGAATGTATGATGATTTTAATATTGGGTATTTATTGAGTGCTTCTCACTCAAGAAGCTCAAGGCGTCTTAACAACATTATCTTCCTCAGTCTCACGTTCAACTCTCTTGTGGATTGTGCTGCTCCATTTTACAGAAGAGGAAAATGGTACCCAGAAACCTTGAGCGACTTGCCTAGAATCACTCAGCAAGTGAAGGTCAACACCAGGATAAGAACTTAGGTCTTCTGACATCAAATTTCCAAGCAGCAAAGTAGAAATAGCTATAGGGAAATTGCTAGCATATGGGTTATGTAGTCAACAACCCATCTGAATGTTATTTGTGGAGAAGAATCGACTGCTTGCTTATTTTTTCCTCTTGGAGTCAGAGGTGAAGTGCACACTAAACCATACTATATGCAAAAAAATTCATTGTAGACACCCTGGGAGGTTGTTGATTGGTTCCTACAATGAGACCAGAAAAACCTCACCTCTTTCTGCCTCTCCCAGAAGGAGTCATGGAGAGAACATTTTTCTTTCCTCTTCAGCCCTAGAGAATGTTTTTTTGACCAGTGACCACTATTGACATTGTGGTCTAACACTCTATAAATTGCCATTTAGTGTTAAAGACTGTCAAAAGCACATGGATCTTGTGACTGCCTTTTGTCACTGATATGCTGGAGAAGGGACAAGTTATGAGAAGGAAGAGAGTTAATATCACTAGTTTTTGTGTGTAGAGAAATAGTGACTAGAGTACACAGTCCTAACCCAGACCCAAGAGAACCTGCCACATGTCTGGTCCGCTCAGCCAGTGACTTCTTTGGGAAGGCTGAGGTGTGAAACAGAATTCTAATGATTGGAATTGCTGGTTTCTAAGAGGCATATTCCAGAAGAAAGTCTGGGATTGCCTTAATTGCTTCCCTAGAGAGCCTTGTGGAAACCCTCATGCTTCTTGTATTACAACCCATAGAAACTCCAGGAGTTTTGAAAACTGGCTGTAGCCAGATGGCATTCACCCTCAAGCATCTTTCATATGTGTCACTATAGGACAGAAAATAGTGTTTCTTCTCCATTGAGGAAGACATCAATATAAAAGGAAGTTCCTTCCTCTGTCACATACCATCTCTCAATCCTTCTTCTCTCACAGCTGCTTTAGGCAGAAGGGGAGCACATAGTGTGTACTCTATTTTAACTCATTGTGCCCTCAGAACAACCCCATGAATTCAGTTTTACCATTATACCCATGTTGCAAAACAGGAAACCGAGACCTGGAGGTAAAGTAACTTGCTCAGAATTGCATAACTTGTAAGTGTTAGAACCAGGACTCAACCCTGGGCAGTCTGGCTACAGAGCATATTGCAATTCACTACCTGTGCTGCATTACCTGGTTCTAGGTCCCCTAGGCATTTGACTTCAGACTCTAAGAAAGTGATTGCCCTCTTTTTATAATATAATTTCTTCCAGTACACATAGAGTGAAGTGTCAGTGAATTAGGAGGCTTTTAAAAGGATAAGATGCATTTTTGATAGCAGAAGAACTTAGTGCCACTTGACAGCTCTATGAGCAGCCCCATTGCCGCATTGCTATCACTCAAGGGACCTCAGCACACCAGGATCAGTTGGTGAGCAGCCCTCAGGTCCCTCCCATCATCAGAGAGCTTTAGGGGGGCTGACAGTCCAAAAGCCAAGGAAAATAGTTCTATTTTTGCTGCCATCTAATTTTCAATTCCTTCAGCAAAACTTGACCTGTCCTTGACATTGGGGGCACAGACATATAGCTATATTTATCTATAGATACATATCTATACCTATGTATCACCATTTATCTCCTTCCATAGTGGTTGCATCCACAAGGAAGGAAACAACCCAACTTGTAGTCAGCAGTTGTATTAATTGTATAAATCAATACAAATGCCTATAAATACAACAGTCACAATAAATGATAATGAGTATAAATAATGTTTACAAGTACTTTAAGGGGGTACAATAAAATAGGTTGGGATTTTGCTGGCACTGGGCAAAAGCCGTGGGATTAATTAGGGAGTCTATTGGAGCAAGTTGCAAAGATTAAAAGGAGAGGAAGATTTGGTACAGCTACCATTTGAACCAAGGAAAGTGTGGCATGCCTATGGTGTAACTTGATGAATGAGCACCAGAGAAATAGAAGCCATCACCAAGGCACTTAACTTCCTGGGTCTCAGTTCTTCCATCTGTCAGTATGGAAAACTGGGTATTGAAATCAAGGGAACAGCATGAAGCACTTGAAGTTCTTCTGGAGAAAAGCATCAGCATCGTATATCCTTTGGGTTCTGGAAATGCTATTATTTGGAAGAAGTGCCTGTGGCATGTGACACCTGATTTGTGCCAAGTGCCAATAATTCAGGTGTCCTTTGGTAAGGAGGCAATCTGAAGCATCTACATAGAGGAAATGATAGGCATTTAAAATCTTGCAAGGAATATACATCTCTGCAGCATCAGAGTGAGCTCAGCCTATGCCAAGACTGCATAAGCCCGGATCCAAATCTCAAATGACTGCCCAGTCCTTGCTCTTCTGGTTGGCGTCAGTCAATCACATGTGGAATCAGATGTTGCCTTGCCAACCTGACTGATGTGTTTCCAGCAGAGCTCTGTTTATGTTTTGGTCCTCATTTGTGTGATGGTCTGTGTTTTATAACTTGAGTCGCCAAGAATTTTTCCCACGGCTATGCATCATTCCTTATCACTCATAACCAAATATGGCAGCTTTAAAAAGTGCTGTCATTTTCCTCAATTTCACTCATTGTGATATAATCAGGTATAGATTTCTGACATTGAGCATCTAATGGGGTTTCAGATTCAGAAAGCAACAATAAAAGATTTTTTTTCTCCTGGATGTCTCTTAGGTGAGAGACACAGAGTGAAATAGTCCTGAGTGACAGAGCCCATAGAATTCACATACATTTGCCCAGAGAAAGTCTGAGATCAAGAGGGACTGCATGTGTAGACCAAACTAGTGATTTCTGCCGCAGCTAGAATAATTTCTCTCACAGGATCAGCTTTTTGTCCCCTTCCAGACTCCATGTATAGGTTCTGTACTGTCTGTGTCTTCCTGTGTCTGCCACTGGCTTTTATGATGATGAAGAAGACATGTTTAGCCTGTGAGAGACACTGAAGTGACCAACCAGGGTCTCCAGTTCTGCTGCTGCTGTTTAGTCCCTTGCTTCCTGTAAGAGGATTTACATAATGATGTTACCAGAAATGCTGAAATGGTCTTCTCGATGTTTTTTTCCTGTCCTCTTCCCTTAGTTACAGGGTTATGTCCCTCAAGTTGTTTCCTTTCCCCAACAAATCATCTGAGTGTTCTAGAAAGATCAAGCATGCCTGTACCACAAGGAAGATGCTTGAAATTAGTATCAAAGGGCTGTTCCTTGGCCTAAATATACTGTGAAAGAAAACCTGAGAGGCTCCTGTCACAATACTGAAAGGCCACAAAACCCAACAGTGATTACTCTATTGGCAGGAAAGCCAATGACATCTTCTCTGTGCTCCTTCTGGGATGTTGTCCCAAAGGAGAATCTTTAGGTGGTTCAGGAGTGGGAAACCGTCCAGAAGAGAAGGTGAGAATCATCCATGACTGGGGCTGTGCAAATACAGCATGACCATATAGAACTGTGTCTTTCTCCCACCTGCTGCACATGCAGCTATGGGAGCAAATGCTGTTACTTGGGATTTCTCACTTGTTCTAGCTTCCTATGAATAGTGTGAGCTCAGAGAGCTGGTTGGGTTTAGCACAGCATTGGCAGAGGTGGTTCCTATTCCTGTTTCTAGGGACCCCAGTGTAAAGATGACTTATTGCTGTACCTGGATATCATATTGATAGAAGGTTGTCGTGACTGATGCCATCTCGAGCTTGAAAGCTTACCTGCTCACAGAACACCTAACCCTAATTCTGATTCCCAGTTCTATCCATGGAGTTCCTCAGGTTCTGAGATCATCCGAGCATAGCATTTTCCACTTAAAATGATCCTTAGGGACCATCTAAACCAGTGGTTTTTGAGTAGATGGAAGAATCAAGCCTAGTAAAAGATCAAGGCAGCAGCCAGGGCTGGAGAGAACACACTCTGTGTACAGTGGCAGCCACCACTCAGCTCCAGTGCTGCCCGTGTTATTATATAGTTTTATAAAGAAGCCAGAAATCTAGATTTTTATGTGAAATCTTCCAATCATTTACTACTAGGAATTAATATAAATTTTAATACTTCAGAAGCCTGGTGTGGTGGTGCACACCTGTGATCTCAGCACTTAAGAAGCTGAGGCAGGAGAATCACATGAGTTCAAGGCCAGCCTGGGCTACAAAGTGAGTACAAGGCCAGCCTGAACTGCACAGTGAGACCCCCATCTCAAAAAAATTTATACTTTGGGGTAAATTAAGCAAGGCCGTGGGCTATATGTGGTCCAAAGGCCATGATGGTTTGGTTCTGTTCTAGCCCAGCTCAACTGAGGCCAAAGGAGAACTTGCCCAAGACCAGACAGCTAAGATGGCACAGAAAACTTACAGTGCCATATTATTTTCCTGGGGAAATTGGTGGGAGGTTGGCATTTACTTTCTATTCCTGCTCCGTCCTCCAGCCAAGCACATCAGTGGACTTGGGATACACTGTGTTTTCCTGTGGCATAGTGAGACAAGCGCTAGGATTTGAGATAGATGTGTGTTTGGTTCCCAGGTATTCAACTTAACAATGGTGGGAACTTGGACACATCTTTTGACAGCCCTGGGCTTTGGTTTCTTCACTAGTGAAATGAAAATACTAAAGTGTGCCTCTGAGAACTGATTGAAGGTCTATGTAAGAAGGTCTCGCTGAGTATTAGCACACTCATGAGAAACACTGGAGTGGGAAGGGGGTGCTGATGTCAGCCTCTAGCACTGCAGACCCCCACAGCTCAGAGGGCTTCCAGAGCCTGTCCACGCTGTCCCCCACCACAGTGGGTGGTCCACAGGTGTGTGGAGGGCTGGTCCACTTTCTCAGCACAAGGCCTCCCTCATCCCTGGAAGTGATATACCCCACTCTAGTTCTGATTTATCCACAGAGATCAGGGCTGGGTAGGTGTTTTGGAGCAGCCCCTGCTGCATCTTTGTCCCTACAGTCCTTCAAGCCAATCACTCAGAACCCAAATAATTATAATCTGGCCAGACCCACAACTCACTCTGCCCTCACTGCCCTGCCTTGCCCTGCCCAAGGGCCATTGTGACTGAATGTGTGTGGTGAATCATGTTTTCATCTCCATTTCCAGGGACGCAGACCAGGCTATTTCTCCTTCCTGGACCCCTTTTCTCCAGGCGTCTGGCTCTTCATGCTTCTAGCCTATCTGGCTGTCAGCTGTGTCCTCTTCCTCGTGGCTCGGTACTCTGCTCCCCTTCCCTGTCCTCACACCGCCACCTCGTGTCCACCTCTAGGAACTGCATGGGGCAGGGGCGGGGAGGAGAGGGGTGATTGAGATCTTGGTGCCAAACTAGAAAGATGAGAGAGGGACTCTGGCCCTGAAACGCTCTCTGCCCAGTTGTCAACCTCACACTCCCCATCTAACCATCTACGTGTTTGTGCCCTCCCTAACATACATAGCGCAGACTGGGTTTGTCTGGATTTGGTTCTACACCTGCAGCTCAGGCTCCCTCCCATTTCTCAACCTCTGGCCCCCTCCTCCTGTAGGATCCTTGGGAAAGAGAGGAGGGGAAGAGGTGGCAGGATGATCGCTCTGATTAAACACTGCATTTGGCTGCCCTGGCATTGGTCCTTGCCAGGATCTGTTACAAAGTGCTGAATGACAGGAAACAGAGCCTGAAAATCCAGAGTGGTGGGACTGGAGCCTTCCATGACATGGGCCAGGGAGAAATCAGAGCTTGAATCTGTCTCTTAAAACAAGCTCACTTGTGGAATAAGACAGTGGAGAGTGGCAGGTGGCAAGAGGATAGGATGTAGAGAAGTCTTTTGGGGTAGCGTGTTGAGTTAAGACAAATTATCTAGATCAGGGGTTGGGGAAAATAAGCCCTCTCCTAGCCCCAAAAGCTAGGGACTGCCCTCGCCCTGTGAAAGAACCCAGGGGATGTCCCTAGGCTGTGGTTTCTCAAGAATGTGCACAAAAGGGCTTATTTTGCTCTGAGTCTGAGAGCTCTTGGACCAACCTGGGATTGGTTGGGAGGAGCCAGAAGGAACTTACTATGCAGAAGTGAAAGTACCCCTAGTGCTCCCAGGCCATTCACTGAAGTCCCTACTCCCTGGTCAGCCTTCACCTTACTCCAATGGGTTGTTATATGGGGGCAGAGAGCTAATCAGGATGACCTCATAGAAATCAGATGGAGATCTAGTACAAGTATCCTCTCACTTGTCTCTTTTGCTTCTAGGCCACAGTGGCAGGGCCAGATGATTCTATGGCATACTCCACTTGTGCAAGTGGGCTCTTTCCTGAGGGCATGTTCATTCAGTGGACAAGGAGGGCGCATTCTGTCTTTGGTTAGGAGAGGCAGCAACAGTGTCCTGCGCCCAAGGAACCTTAGGATGCCTAACTCCCAGGCCAGTTCCTGTCCTGACCAAGTGAGGTTGCATTGCCCTATGTTAGCCTCTTCCAGTAGAGATCAAGGTCAAGATCGGGAAAGTCATCCAGGGCCCTACAAGATCCAACCTGACAAAGAGTAGCCTGGCTTATACTCGGTAGCCTACAGAGGCAGCCAAGTTTTCTGCTCTCAAGACACCTACCCATCTCGGGCCTCGTGGGCTCATTCTTGCTACTGTCAAGTATCTGTTGTCAGTGACAGCTGGCAAGGTGCAGGAGCTCACATGCTGACACTTCTACTCTCCACTTCACAGCATTGTCTGTGCTTCTTTTAGGAAGCTGTCTGCATGTGTCTGGCTCCTTTGCTCTTGATTCTCTCTGGCCCCTGTGATTAAGCCCCTGTGCATGTCATGCCATAGCTCCCAACACCTTTAGGGCCCTGGAAGGATTCTTAGGGCTTGATCAGCAGATACACACACACAAACTTGCCTCACCATGCCCCAGGCAGCCTAAAGCTGTCTTTAGGGGCTATGCTGCCCCACTTCCCTGCCCTCCTCACCCACACACAGTGTCCTGCATTAACAAAAATGTATTAAAGGACTAACAATGTATGTGCACATTCATACACACACACAGACACACTCACACAGAGAGGATATCCAAGCCTAGGATATTCTGTCCTAAGGCAGTGGTCTGTAATAAGGATTCTATGGAGCACAAAGGCTGCTAGGAGCTAGGATAGGGGTAGTTCCTTTGGGAAGTGACCACAGCTCTGGAGCCCCAATTCCTCATCTTCCAGATCTAGCTCTGCTTTTATCTCTTGTGTATTGTATTTCTGGGTAAGATTTTAGAGGGAAAAAATATTTGAAAACTACTGCCATTCCCCAGCCATCTGATCATCAGAGTCACACTGGGAGCTTTTAAACTTTTGAATTCATGGGTCCAGTGTCTCAGAATCTCTAGGGCTGGGACCCTGGAAGCTGTATACCTGGAGTGTGAGCCTCTACTTCTCAGGGTGGACACTGAATGGCAGGCATCAGTATCCCTGGGGAACTTACAGATTTTAGGTCTCACTGGTACTCACTGATTCAGAAGCTTTGGGAGTAGGGCATGGCAATCAGTGTGTTAACAAGCCTCCTGAGTGAGTCTAATATAGGCTGAAGTTCCAGAACTAGGCTGAGATTTTCAAACCCTGATTGTGTGGGACCCTAAGGTTCCTCCCTGATCCCTTGGGAACTTGGAATAGAAGAACAAGCAACTTCCTTACCAAGGCTGCCCATGCCTTGATATCCCCAGTTTCCAACCAAGGGGCTGCACTTTTATGTTTTGTTTATTAGAGTTCCACATCAGAACATATTCAGGGAGAAAAGTGTAACTTTAAAGAAAATAGTATGAGATCCACCAACAGTGTACCAATAGGGCACCAATAGTGCAAGTGTACCATTGTAACTTTTTGGGGAAGAAGGGCTTCAAATTCAGCAAAAGAAAGTGGCTGGCCCAAGGCAACAAGACCAGTTACTGAGGCACAGTGGTGAGGCCAGAAGGGAGAGCTGGTGCTTCTCTGCCCAGCACCCTTTATTCACACTTGTCCCCTCAACACCGGTGTATGTTCCTTTTCTCCCACAGGTTGACGCCCTACGAGTGGTACAGCCCTCACCCATGTGCCCAGGGCCGGTGCAACCTCCTAGTGAACCAGTACTCTCTCGGCAACAGCCTCTGGTTTCCAGTTGGAGGCTTCATGCAGCAGGGCTCCACCATTGCCCCTCGAGCCTTATCCACCCGCTGTGTCAGTGGCGTCTGGTAAGGTCCCATAGGAGACAAGGCCAGACCTGCGGGGCAGTGGGACCAGACAAATGGGGAGCAAAAAGGGACCTCAGTCAAGCCCTCACTCAGCTGCTGGTAGACAGGAACCTCAGAAGCCCTGCATGAGAGCCCTAAAACCTCCGCTTTTCATGGTGATCCAGCAGGGAGCTGAGCTACCTTTTGCCAGTTCCAAAGATTGCAGACAATGATGCAACCCATTCTGATTTATCTCCTCTGGTTCACTTTACTCTGCCTCTGAGGTCTGGATGCAGAGAGGAGCCCAGGAAGGCAGGAAGAGGCAAGAAAACACCCTTTATGACCCATAGCCAAGCAAAGATAACTTCCTAATGTGTAAATGACCTGAGTTTTGAGAGGCTGGGCCAGCAAGGCATATGCAGATTTATGAAATATGAGCCTATAGCAGGTAGTCTCTTCAAAGAGGTTAGGGTTAGACATCCAGAAATGGGAAAATGATTCCAAGGGTAGAAAACCTCTTTAAAAACCAGGATGTGTTTTCCCCATGCATGTATGGACTAATAATTTCTATTAGATGTGAGGGGGAAATGAAACATATATAATATATATCTCCTAGAGAGGTTAGTTTGCAAGAGATAGTTTCTGATCCCCTCTTGAAATCCACTTTCAGTTTGGCTGCAGCAACTTACAGGACTTAACATCCTTGGTCCTCTTGCCTCCTTCTCAGCCTGTTTAGACTACAGGAAAGGAAAAGTGGTGTTTCTTTCCATGGGTTCCGGTGCCAAGGTCAGGGGATGGTCTGGACAGAGGCAGCAGGGGAGCAGCTGCAGCTGGGGCTAGTCCCTGGGACAGCAGCCCCTTCCTATTTTGAATACTCATTTCCTTAATAAATAATACATATAGTATGATTTAAATGAGTTGGGAAAAATGCTCACCTATTATCAGACATTGCCAAGAAGTTGCTGAGTATATTGATGCAGAGAACTGGGACTCACTGTCCCCAGGAAAAATGGATAGCTTGGCAGGAGCAGTCCCAGAGTTCTCTCAAAATTCAGGAAATCAGAGGAGTCACCCTGGGAGATGAGCACCCATCAGCTGAGGATGTTGACCTCATTGTGCCTGGGGATCTTCCTTCCAGAGGGTGCACTTGCCCCTTGGTACAGCAAGGCCCTGTTGCCTGCTTCATCCACCTGGCTGCCCTCTGCAGCCTATGCCCAAGACCCCTCATCTAGAGAGCTTCAGAGGTGTGAGTCTTGAAAGGTGCTGCTCTAAAAAGCTGGCCCTGGTGGCCTGGTTACTGAGTCCTAGAGTGTGTTGGGAAGGGGCTTCAGCACTAAAGAGGAGCCATGGTGAGGGATGCTATGCTCACTGTTCCCTTACTAAATCAAGGCCACAGTTTGGTCAGTTCCCTGGGTGTTGGGAGATCCGAAGTCAGAGTTGCCTTGGCCTCCTCACCAGAACAATTGACAGAAAATGCCATGCTGCTCATGAGAACACAAACATCACAACCAATAACACCCCTTTAACATGGGAGCCCTGCCCACCACCCCCCAGAAACTGCATGAGCATCCTTTGCTTTCTCAGCAAAGGTGATGGGCTTGCATTGAGCTACTTAGGTTCTCTGACTCCTTCCCTTATGACCAGGGCCCTAGACTGCTGCCAGCCTACCTAAGGTAGAACAGATGTCAGAGTGTATTCCTATGGATGAGGGAAACTCCCAGCCAACCTTAAGGCCATGTCCTCACCCAGGACTCAGTGAGTCCCAGCTCTCACCAGTGCAACTAAGCAGTAGGAAGACACTGGCTTGTTCCTGGGGATGGTCATGAGAAACAACTTCCAACGGGGCAGAAGTCAGCACCCAGGGCAATGAGAGCAGGTCTTGAGCAGGGAGGGACACCTGACACTTACAGGTCTCACATGGGGAAGATATAAGGAGGTAACCAAGTGGTTTTCACCCATATGCAGGCTGGAGGTCTCTCTTTACATTTCTCTGTATCTCTCACATTCATGTAGTCCTTTACAGATTACTGATCACTAATGATATACTCTCTCATTTGATGTCACAACTCTCCCTAGACAGGCAGAGCAGGCTTTATTATCCCCATTAGACAGATGATCTTGGAGAGGACCAGGAGCCTTCCCCCATGATCTCACTGATGGAGTATGACCAGTATTGAAAGCCCGTTCACCTCAGTGGTGATCCAGCATAAAGATATAACTATCGATGGGTATCTGTGCCTTGTGGATACCCCGTCACTTCAACCCTAGGGAGGGAGCCAGTAGAAGTTCCTAATGACAGTGGCAAGAAAGGCAATGAGACTTCTTGCTTTTGAACATCTACCCAGCGGCTACCAGTTGCTAAGTCCTGTGGCCTATGCTTTAGCTAGCAATATCCTTATAAGAAGTGAAAGCTCAAGAATTCAGACCTCACTGATTCAGAATTTGTGATTCTTCAACCTAAATTGGGCTTAGTCTCTGTTTGAGCTCCTTACATCAAAAGGATTGGGATGCAGATCCATACTGTTAACCAGGTGAGAAAAGTTTGTTTCATCTACCTAAGTGAACAAACTTGTTAATGGCTTTAGCATATATTCTGCCTGCATTGCAAAATTATTCTAACTTTAAATGAGCTGTAACTACTCAATAAAATAATCTTCTAATTTGAGGTAGCATGACCATTGTAAGAGTATTTTCAAATTCTAACATTTTGGCAAGCTGAAGGTGTTTTCCATTAGTTTGTCTTCATTGAAGACTTTCTGCCGTCAAGATTTATAGAACTGCTTCTGAAATACACACATATCATTGTGCTACTTGGCAAGTTACTTTATTTCTCCAGCCTCAGTTTCCTCCCCTGTAAGATTGGGGTAGGACATTTACCTCCTTGAGTTGCAGGGATTATGTAGTGTGGCAATTGAGCTCATGGTAGGTGCTTGGTACCTGGCCATTCACATCTGAAGGCTGACTTCAGCATGAGGAGGTTGGAAGCCGGCCCAGTTCTATCTCTGAACCAAGTCCAAGTCGGAACCCTCAGCTCATTTACTAACTCATTTCCCATAGTCCCCAGACTATCTCATGTGCATGGACTACACATCTTCTGAATAACAGCCAATAATCACCTCCTTTCAGAAACAAGAAAAAAATGTCAATTGTGTTTTTCCAAGCAACACTCAACAGACTCAATTCATGTTCTCTTGACATCATATGCCCTGCCTCCTTTCTCTTCCCCCACTAAGCTGAGAGCTCCTTTAGAAGACAGACAGACCCCTGGTCTCTCCTATGTCACAGCAGGACTGGGTTTGGGGGCCAAGACAAGTGGGAGTGCCTGGGCAATGATGACTTCCTGGTCTTTTCCTACATAGGTGGGCATTCACGCTGATTATCATCTCATCCTACACGGCCAACCTGGCAGCCTTCCTGACCGTGCAGCGCATGGATGTGCCCATTGAGTCAGTGGATGACCTGGCTGACCAGACCGCCATTGAATATGGCACAATTCACGGAGGCTCCAGCATGACCTTCTTCCAAGTAAACCCCATTTGGTTGCTCGCCAACATTGGGAATTGGGCAGAATAAAGTTGAGATGTTTGTCCACTGGAGTTAAAAACATCTCTTCTCGTCTCATTATCTCTTTGGAACACTTAGTTTGGAGATCCACACGGGGCTCATTTTTCTCCTGTTCCACAAAATGAGCCAGAATGAGGTCCCAAAAGGACTTTGGGTTAATATTAGCCTATCCCAGAGTGATGTACATGGACAACTGTTAGTACTCGAGATGATTTTATGTCTAATGTGGTAGAACTTGTTTAAATGCAATAGCTTCATATATATATATATATATATATATATATATATATATATGCTGTGAATCAAACCTATAGTTTTATTTACATTATTGTATAGAGTGGAACTAATGTATATATTTAAATTTTAAGAAGTGAAGTAGATTTTTTAGGTGTTACTAAGACCAAACAAGATTAAAACAGTACACAAATGACTGGTGTTTGAGGAATACTAGATTAAGATGAAATGAAATCATCAATTCCAGGCTGATAGGCCCTCTTAGTTCCTTTGGGATTTCCTTGCAAGGCTTAGGGGAAGGGTCTGCCACAATAATGTGTTCACTGACTGACAAGCTGATTGATCACCAAGGCTGACAGAACAAGGCCAGGCAGACCAGTAGTTTTCATAGGCTTCAAGATCTCAAGGGAAGCAGATTTCCCCTGGGGCTAACAGGTATCCAACCTACCAAACATCCAAGAAGCTCATTTTTTAATGAAACAACCTCAAGTCCTTCCATTTTCTGTTTTCCATGCAAGTCTCAGAGCCTGTTGGCACAGAGACCACAGAAAGCATCATGTAACCACAAAGTTTGGAGAGACCCCAGAATTCTCTGGATTATTATAGGTAAAATAAAATAGAAGCCAGCATTGGATATATGAGAGATAAATTGTTTCAGCGTAAATAGCAAATAGTGGCACCGCTTCTGCAGGTGACATCTCTGTTTAAGTCCTGAATGAACCTGAATTCCCTACTCCAAACTGAAGGGTGATGAAAGGACATAGCCAGAAGTTCAGTTTTACCAGAAAATAGAAGGTGTCAATGACAGATCTCTAGGGTCGATGAGACAGAACTGATGATCAAACCAGTAGTCAGAATTCCCGGTGCCTTGGGACCCAGTTGTACCCTCATCTTTGTGCAAGCACAATGGCAGTGAACATCTTAAATAGAGAGATGGAAGGGAAAAGGTTCTTGACTGTTATGAGGGGGCAAGTGGTGGAAGGGCCAGTAATTTAAGGCCCATTTTGATTCCCTTCCTCTTTAAACCAACATTTCCTTTCTCTTTTCCCAATCTTGCTTCCTTCTGCTGTTTCCCCAGAATTCCCGCTACCAGACCTACCAACGCATGTGGAATTACATGTACTCCAAGCAGCCAAGTGTGTTTGTGAAGAGCACAGAGGAGGGAATTGCCAGGGTGTTGAACTCCAACTATGCCTTTCTGCTGGAGTCCACCATGAATGAGTACTATCGGCAGCGAAACTGCAACCTCACTCAGATTGGGGGCCTGCTGGACACCAAGGGCTATGGGATTGGCATGCCAGTCGGTAGGCAGGCAAGGAGCAGCCTCACTGGGTAGCTTCATCCAGGCAGGCTCGGGGCAACTAAAACTATTGAACACAATGCTGAATTCAGTAACTCCTGTTTCAGGATTTCAGGCTGAGGATGTAGCTCAGCACTAGAATGCTTGGCTGGCTAGCATGCATAGGGTGCTGGATTCAATCCCCAGTATTGATAATCAAGTAAATTAAAAAATGTATACAGTAACTCCTGTTCCAGAACCAATTTAACATCGACTTCAAGTGGGCCTTCTCAAGGTTTAAAAAAAGTAACAGCAAACCCATATACTTTTACTAATCAGTGTTAAGCACCCTGTCTGTAAATATGAAAGAAATGCTTGATTGGTTATTTAATTGATTTATTATTATAGGCTAATTCTCATTATGAAAGGGCATATTGATGCCCTCAGTAATGGATACTTGCTTCTCTTTTTCTGTTTCCTGTCCTTTGTCCATTTCTTTGATTGACATCTCTACTAGCAGGGGGAAGAAGGAAGAGGTCGTAACACCTAAATGAATGGATTAATTTTGCTTTTTGTTTGTTTCACTGTGAAAAGTTTGCTGATGTTATTGGATGTGATGGCTTTCAGTTATTTTTGGATTTCACAGATCCATCCACTCTGATTCGGCATGAGTGATGGAGAAAGGATGTCAAAGCTCTGGTGTTCAGCTTGCTGTCTGGTGCTATCTGCATGTTGTGTTATAGGAGGGTGGAGATAGTTGGCTTCCAGAAGGTATCTTAGCTGTGCTTTTTAAAGTTTGTTCACACTTGGGCCTTCCCCTGCTGGTAGTGCTTCCACCAGATGAGGGAAACATTTTTAGCTGTTGTTGTGATTGTGGAGAAATCTGAGTATGTTCTCCTGGTGATTCTGATATGTACCCTTCCCCAAGTGCACCACTGAGAGCCACTGATGCATAGGGTTGTCTTTGTACCTGTGTATTCTTTATCAAGGCATCTGGAGAAGAAATGGGAGTTGAGGTGGTCAGATAATATGAGAACATTGATATACTGTATGCACATCTTTGTTGTTATATCGTCTGTCCCATCTACTGATCTTTACCTAACTGCAAGCTCTATAAGTTATAGGATTCACTTATACCTGTGAAGTGTAATGAGCATGGTGTTAGAGTCAGACTGACTTGGGAAAGCATCCTGTTTACTGCCATCCTGGTACTTTAGAGAGTCTGTTTAACATCTCGGACTCTCAATTATCCCATTAATAAAATTGTTTCTAATACCTATTCATTGGGTTATTGTGAGGGTTAAACCTGATAATCTGGTCACAGTGTCTTGCACTTAGCCTGCCTGAGGAAATATTAGTGTCCTTCCCACCTTTGTCATAATTCCCTATGTTATCTGATAAAAATATGACTTCTTAAATACTGGTCAGAAACCAAGCAGCTGAACCAAGGGAGTAATATGGTTCATCTCTGAACTCTAGGTTCTGACACTTTTGGTTCTGTAAACTGGAGGCCTCACTCAGTACACCTGAAATGGACACATCCTCTATTTACTGTCATATTACATCATTGTCCATTAATATTACAGATTATGGGCCCATTTGAGAAATGTATTGGCTGACATTTTCTTTCAAGATGGTGGAGTGAGCCACAAAATGAACTTAAGGTGCATCTTGGTGATATTCTAGCTACTTAATTAGTTCAACTCAAATGTCAAGTGCTTCCAATATTTTCATTAGAAATTTGACTGTGTATAGTTGAGGTAAAACAGACCAATTCTAGAAGTTTCACTAATAACCAAGGGAAAATGGTGGGAAATGCATTCATTTTTTGTGTCTGATCTGATATTATTTTCTCATGTCTTATCTCACTTAATTGTCCCATTTATGAAATAGATGTGTTTATTCCCATTCTATAGAAGGCAGAACAGAGATTCAGAGAAGATAGGTTGCTTGTCCAAGGCCACAGAATAGGTCAAGAGGCTGGCTTGAATCTGGGATGCTTGTCTTCAAATCTAGTATTTCACTGATCAGACCATGCTGCTCATTGGACCCACCAGCTAGGCAGGGCAGGATAGGTGGGAAGATGTGCTGTGGTTCTCACAGAAGGCTGGGAAAAACATTACAGAGTTCACTGATGAGATAGGATTCAGTCCCCTGAGGTTACACATGTATCTCATTCTTAAGAGAGAAGTGAAGGAATAACTTCAGAATTAGCCATGTTGTTGGACATAAATAAAGAAGAACTAAAGAGAAATAGAATGAAGAATGAGATGCAAAATTGGTTGGGTGGTTTAGGAGCTAAGTAAGTCACTAAGAAGTAAGCAGAATAGCTCTTTTCTGTGACGCCTTTAAGGGGATTATGGGATTGGGTTGAAAATGCCTAGAAACTTCTTGAAATGAAGGTGTGCTATGGGATAGACAGATGTCTCTAAACCTGGAATGTTCATAAGCCTTACACCTAACCACATCTGCTAGGCAACTTGTTCATATATACATTCACTACAGATGTTTAGTAAGCACCTACTCTACATGGGACTCTGCTGATGTTCACCTGGACCAGTTACACAGGCTTGGCATGGGTGTTTCCAGGCATAGTTGTGTCTATAGTATGGAATGTTCTACCCTATGTGTCTGGGACTGCCAGAGTCTGAGAGATCTAGCTCTTTGCCTCTCAAAGTGCAGCCCATAGCCAGCAGCTTGGGCATTACCTTGGAGTTTTTGGAAATGCAGAATCTCAGGCCCCACCCAAAACCTACTGAATCAAAATTTACAGTTCCACTAAACCCCCAGGTGATTCCCATGCACATTAAAATTTGAGAAGCTTTGTTCCAAGCTTCTGCCCAAATCCTTCACTATAACCTTTTTCCTCTCAGGCATCTGTTGATATCAGACCTCCATAGAGCCTTGATAAGGAAACTGGACAGCTTAGTTGTTTTCCACTCTCTTGGTAGCTTTCTCTTAATGATCTCAGGCCTCAGACTACTGTGGAACATTAAGCTTTCCATGGTTTCATTTAAGCTGGTTTTTGTGATTAAACCTTAATTCTAGAACCAAAGCTCCTTGACTGTATTCCATCAGAAAAAATTTTAAATTGCACTGAACAGAAAGAAGCCTTCTGTTTGAGGAGGGAGGGAGCAGTGGGGGATGATAGAGTAATAGACAGGCCAGTGGTCCTAGTGCATTCAGCAGGCAGCTATGAGGCTTGGGGACACCCCATGCAGATGGACAAGAGGAGGCTTCTGTCACGCTCTGGGGTGGCTCTTCTCTTACTGCTCTAGGTCAAGTGTAGCATTACAAGTGCCTGAGAAATTAGGTGAAGTAGAAATTGGATGACTGACTGAGAAGTCTGTGTCACAGAAACACAAACTTCATCCCCCTGGAGGCAAGTAGGAAGTTCTGCCACTGGCTTCCTGTTTATCAGTGGACAGATCACTTCACATGTCTAGGCCACCTTTTAAATTTAGAAATTGAGAATGCCCAGACAGGGAGGTGCTGTGGTGCAACCTTCTGGGAAGCCATTACTTGGCCCATCCTGGAGTCTTTGGCATTGGGTTGGATCTACCAGTCAGTGAAGATGGAAGGAAAGTAGAAGAGATCAAGAAGCCTGCATGAAACCAGAAGGCTCTCCTTTACTGCAGAGGAGGAGATGGAGTGGAGTAGAGTGGGATAACAGTGGTCTAGTGATCAGGGCCCACCTGCTGCATCTGTCCCTCTTCCTGAGGTTCAAGCAGGCAGAGCGGCCAGATGATGTGCTAGGAAGGGGACTGGAGCAGCGCCCAGGAGGACATTCACATCCTGTGTCTTGGACTCTCTTATGACCCCACAGGTTCAGTTTTCCGGGACGAGTTTGACCTGGCCATTCTCCAGCTGCAGGAGAACAATCGCCTTGAAATCCTGAAGCGCAAGTGGTGGGAAGGGGGGAAGTGTCCCAAGGAGGAAGATCACAGAGCTAAAGGTAAAGATGTTCAAGACCTTTCCTCCCACCCTAGAGGACAAAAGCATTTGTTTCTTATGTCCAGATTTCAAGTAATGACTTCTAGGACGAAGAGAGAATGAGCTCTGGAAGACATGGCAGACCAGACTGGGGCTGGCTGGAGTCAGGCTTGTCCCAGGGTCTTATATACTGTAGGTACCCAGTGTACCCCTGGCCCACAAGAACTGCAGGCACAGCCTCTGCTTTGTGTCCTGGATCCACCACTGTAATCCCCAGCACCAAGGCTTCCACTCTAGTGCATATTTCCAACATCTCCCACCTGTGTGGTTGCAATAGCCTGGATCCTTTTCCCATTTTTACATCTCAGTAGTGTATTCTCTACTACTAGCCTGGATGATTCTTCTTTAAAATGTAAATTGGATTGCAGCATTGCCCTTCCAGTGGCTCCTCATCTTGGAATAAAATTCAAGCTATTACCTCAGGGCCCTATGTGACCGGCTCCCCTTGTGACTTGCTCTTCTCTTTCTCCTCCTCACACTTCCCAGCTTGCTTCCATACCAAGGTGGGCACGTGCTTGCACCCTCCCCAGCTTCCCTGGGAGCCCTCCCTCAGAGAGGTCCTCACTCCCCTTCCCACCATAACCCCAATTTCAGACCTCATTACCACCTGATGTAATGTGTTTGTGTATTTACTTTCCACCTCTTCTACTGGAAAGTGGGTTTCATGAGGGCAAGGTATGTCTTCTGCAGAGGGCCTGGTCCATGGATATTTTTTACTGAATGAATAAACGAATGTTGAATTTGCATTGGGTTGAATGGAAAGCAGTCTCCCACCAACTACATGTGTAATAAGAGTGTAGAGGGTCCCTGAACATCCAGATTTTCTACAGGGGAACATATCCTGGTTTGTCCCGATTACATATTTTGTAGATCAGTAATATCTGTTAGCTATTTTTAGATAACATTTATTCTCAAAATGTCCTGGTTTGGAGAAAACAGCATATGATCATACTAGTAATCCACTATAGCCTTGCTAAAACATGCAACAAATTTACCTGTGCACATCATCCCCTAGGAAGGTAGCTGAGGAGCAGAATGAAGGATAGCATGCACTTGCCTTTCTTCTCAGCATGAATGATTATCCTTGATGAGACAGTGAATGAACAACTATGTTTCTAAGTGTCTACACATGGATCTCTTATCTGGCAAAGAGAGGTTTCCGGAATAGGGATGTAAAGTGCAAGTCATTTGTAATGTAAAGGAAGTGCTGTCTTCAAAAGAACCTGGGCAGGCCACACACTTCTTGGCTCTTCTCTCTGCAAAGACTAGGGCTGCCCTTCAGGAGGGCACTGGCCACTAGTGGACATTGGCATGGGCAGATCTTGTTTGATTCCCAGCTCCACTTACTGCTAATCTGTGAGCTTAGGCACATTAGTTACCACTACTGAATTCTCATTTTTTAAAAAATCTGCGGAATGAATACAATAACCAGGGCATGATCAGGTTATTGTGAAGGTTGAGTGAAGTAGCATGGAGCTTAGCTCATGGTAAGGGCCCAAGGCATCACAGTGTTACTGTTCTGCACTCCTGCTGTGCCATACTGCTCTCAACTCCAGGTAGTGTAATCCCAGATATTCAGGAAGTTGAAGAAGGAGGATCTCAAGTTCAAGGCCTCCCTGGGCAAGACCTTGTCTTAAAAAAAAATAGAAAGGGGTGGGGGTGTAGCTCAGTGGTAGAGTGCCCTGGGTTTAATCCCCAGTAGCAAAATAAAACAAAACAAAACAACTCCAGGGCAGGCTGGTTCTGTGAGCTGTCTACAGATAAGTTATTTTCATGGTCAGCCAGCCATTCAATAAACAAAGAAATCCTGAGTGATGGTATTTCAGACCATTGTTTTTACTCCAGAGAATAAGAAAATCCTACAGATTTCCTATGAAATATCCTAGAGTGATTTCTGGAAACAAAACCAACAAACTTAAGTGACTAGCAAAATTATAGATTCTAGCCAAATTACAATTAAATTCTGTTGGGGGTGGGGGTAATACAGAGGAGACTAACTCTACTACTTGCACAGGGAGAAAAAAACAGAGGAGATATAGAGAAAAATATCAGAACATTTTCATTGGGTAGAATGAACTAGATTCTGACAATGCACAGGAATTGAACAAGTAACAATACCGGGGAGAAGGTATTGCAGGCAAATAGGCACATTGAGGAAGGACATAGAAGCAGAAATTAGTACAGTGGGCAGGCCTGTGTGCTGGGACTGAAGGTGCAGCTGGGATCCAGTTTGCAGCCCAGGCATAGCAGAGCATGCTGGACCCAGTTTGAGAGAACTGGCTGAAAATGTCAGAGGTTCTAGAGTGACATGTGGCACCATGAAGGCTGGAGCCATAGAGTGATTTCTGAGCTCTTAGTGGTGTTCCTATTTCCAAGGGACAGTTATTACCTCAGGAGAAAGCAAATCAAATTATTGGCTTTAAGTTCCAAAACAAGTCTTTTTACAATTCATTGGAGAAACAATGTTCTTAAAGCAAGGTTGTTGATTTACTAGGGAATTATTTTGGAATACAGAAATGGATGCCCAAAAGAAATTGTGCATAAGGTTGATGCTAGAAGTGAGAGAGTGAAACAAATGAAATAGAAGAGCCTATGCCACCAAATTTGCAAACCAGATAAAAAGATGACCTGGCCAGGACACATTGGAATGTGGCCAGTCCCTGAAAATGAGCCTCTGCGCCTTTTTGGGAGCTGAGTAGTGACAGGTATCACCTATAGAATTAGCTAGGAATTGAAAGCGTTATAAAAAGTTTTTTCTGCCTTTTCTGGAGTTTGGCGAACCCCAGAAATATGTGATATGCCACAGTGGAGTGGGCACATGAAGGATGGTACATGGGAACCCAGGGCAGAGAAGACCCAGTGAAAGGCCTGAGTTTTTGTAGGCCCTAGACAGGGATATTAGAAATCTAAGTGGACTCCAGTTAAGACCACACCCCCACCCCCACCCCATGCTGACACAGATTGGTCCTCCTTCTGAATCCCAGCCCTGAAATATTCCCCCAGAGGGAAGGAGAAAACATTGAATTTAAACCTGAAATGACTGAGAATTCTCTGTGCATTTGGAAATCACATAGAAATGAAAGTTACAAGTAAAAATTATGTTCACACATTGAAAAATAGTCACCAATTTTGCAGTTGTTGGCTTTGGAAATGCTTCCCCATTCCATGGAGATCCAGGTAGACTGATCTTACAGCAGAGCTCAGGGTGGAGGAGAGCTGACAGGGAGATCAGGATCCCAGATAGGAAGGTGTGAGCAGGAGGCCTCTCTACTGTGCATGAGGACCAAATTCCCTGGCACAGAGAAGAGAATTGAACAGATGAAAGAGGATTATCAACAGAAGTCATCTTTCCTGGATCCCAGGGCTTCAGAGAATGCCTGAGTTCTATCTACCCACCAGCATTAACTTGCCTGTCTGCCACTGTCCTTTGGAACAAAGGGTGGTCTCTACTCATCAAGCGGTGATGTCCAAGCATGGGACTGTCCAGGAGATGCTGTGCAAGTTGCCATGAAAGAAGGGCATTGGCCAGCAGCGAGCGAGGCCAGTGTTATGCAGTGGCTCCATTTTGGCTGTGATGGAGACCAGGCAAACATCACTCAAAGAGGCTCAAAGCCTTCTTGGCTAAGTGAAATTCCACATGACTTCCTCCAGGGTAAGCAAGAGGCACTAGCCTCAAACATAAGGTGTTATTGCTTCATCCATCTCTCTCTCTCACACTCTCTCTCTCTCTCTCTCGCAAATTAGCCATTGGGCTTACTATGATGTATAACTTACTACTCAAGAGACTCATCAGAGAAACAGGACTGCCATGACCCAAAAGATCCCTTCCTTGAAGTCTTCAAATGGCCACCAGAAACCAAGCACCAGGAATATTTTTTCCCTTGTGTCTCAAAAAGAACAGAGGGCAGTAGTTTTAATTTTCTTTCCATGGCAGCTCCTAGGTGATCTTTCTTTCTGTAATTTGAATCAGCTGGCTTTCATATGTGCCTAAAGAGGAGTATGGAACTGGCAGAGAGAGATGGAGGTCCTCTAGATAGGAGTAGGAGGGGGGTCCTTTCTTCAGAGACCTCTAAAGGTGACAGCGGCTATAGACACTTTTGGTTTCAATTAAAATGTACTAAACAACATGCCAGTGCCTAATATAATACTTTTCTGCTTTGTTATCCTATTAAAATGTGAGAATTTGCAAAGAAAAGGAACTGGTGCTCACTCTACTTCTAATCCAATAATCCAACTAAAACATCACTGCCAAACATCGAGAAGAATCCTAACATTGGGATGATGCCACCCATCTCGAGCTTTGCCATCAGGTATTCCTTGTTTCTTTCCCCCTTCACTTCATCTCCCCTCTTGCTTTCCCTGCCTATAGCCTAATGACTATCTACCTTTATACAACCGCCTGAAAAATGAAACGGCAGATTGTGTGGAAGACTGGAGATTACAAAACAGAGAAAGCTCCATTCCAAGCAGTTTCATTTGCTTCTACCTTCTCTTTGCAAAAACATTTTATTTATTTATTTATTTATTTATTTATTTATTTTTTCACTCAGCTCCTATAAAAAGAAATATTGCTAGCCACTCACGTATGCTGGCAACCCAATTCAAGGAGATTGGATTACTGAAGGCTTTGCAGAATAATTACTAGACAAAAAAGGTGGTTGGTGAACTCCCAGGAAATTAAATACATTTATCTTGAAAAATGCAAGCTTACAGTCAGGCTTCAACGAAACAGAAATACACCACCAGGCTGTGAAAATCAGGGTCCCCTTTCAGGAATAAAAAAGAGGCCAGTGGCATTGACTCAGAATCCTTGGTGAACAGGAAGTTTGCTGTCTGGCTCAATGGGAATGAAAGCAGGAGACATCTTAATAGGAGTGGGGCCAGGTGATGGGGAAAGGGGGACTCTGGGGACGTTTTTCTCTCTTCTCAGGGGGCCCAGCTTGGCTATCTGGGTTCTCTGGTTTCACTGGAGAGCATGAAGGCTGAAACTGAATGTGGGAGCTTGATAGTGTCTCAGAGATGCTGCAGAGGAAGCTCATCCCTAATCAAATCAGATTGATTGCTGAGTGATGGAGAAACCCCCAGGGGCTTGCCAGAAAGCATGATCAGAAACAGAGGCAAATGGTATCCCAGCAAGTCTGCAGCAAAGGAAGGCAGCAATTACAAAGACTACAGCCCATCTCTGTCTGGAAACTGAGCCAAGATGAAGTGGATTTCACCAATTCAAACATTTGATGTGATGTTCTATGGGACAGAAAGGAATTTGATGAGCTGAATTTGTAGCCCATGCACAGAACTCTTCCCCTCTGTCACTCTGGAGGTTCCCAGGAATGAACCCACTCATCATTGGCATGGAAGCTGGGCTCTGTCATCACGTCTGTGCAGCCTGAGTGGATCCAGTGACCAGGGACATTGGGAGGGCAAGGGCCCTGGCTTCATATGGGCTTGGGCACTTTCACTTGTTACCCATAGTTAGTTACCGAACTTCTCACACCTGGGTAATTGACAGAAAAATGGAGGTATGAACAGTATTGTGTCACAAGGCAAATGTAAGGATTGAATTAAAATAGCATGGAGCTAGGCACAGTTGCACATGCCTGTAATCCCCTACTCCAGAGGCTGGGGCAGGTGGATCACAAGTTCAAGGTCAACTGGGCAATTTAGGGAGACCTTGTCTCAAATAAAAATATAAAAGCCTAGGGATATTGCTCAGTGGAAAAGTATCCCTGGGTTTAATTTCTAGTACCAGGGGCAAAATATCATGAAAACTTTACTCATACTAAACAGTCACAAAGTCAGTCTCATATCTATAAAGAGCATAAACTTTGGAATCAGATTTATCTAAAATTCCCATGTTCATTGTGAAAACTTGAGCAACTTAAGATCTTTGAATTTGTTTCTTTGTGAAATAGGGTCTGCTGTATAGTGTTGAATGAGACAAAAAGTTTTAAAACATGAGATACTTGAGCTTATATTTTGATAAATTATAAAGAGTTTCTCTCATAACTTTCATTTTGATAAATAGCAAAATTTATCAAATTCCTCTCCTATTCCTCTTCTAGTTGGTGTATCTTTCTCCTATGTTTCCTTCATTCTTTCCCAAATCGGGTAGGCCTCTATTCAACAGATGTCACAGTGATGCAAGAAGCAATGGCAAGTTTACTGTGTCACAGTTCTCAGCAGCACACACATAATAAGTCACTTTCTTTTTCTGGGACTGTCATATAGGTCAGTTTACACATGGGCATGTGAAGCTGGTATTTACGTTAAGCCCATGGAGACGGGACTGTTTGCTCTATCTACATGGATGCTGATGAATGTGGCTCTGAGATGAAAGTGTTTGAAACCAGATGGGTCCAAGGATACATGAATTTGTCAAATACTCTTGATATGTGAGCTTGCACAGAGCTTGGCACTTAGCACAGTCCCCAACTAATGGGCTCCAGATCCTCCATAATGATTTGTTAAGTAACATCAAAGAATTCTGTCACCTTGTATGGATTGTGGCACTGGTCTGTGCTCTCCCCCACCCCCATGTGTATTTGTGTACTCTTTGTATTTGCCTCCATAGCTTGCATTCTCTGCCTGTGCCTCTGAGGTACAGGTGCTTGTCATACCTTTGTTCCAAGGAAGCACCCCCTCTGCTGTAATCAACCACAGTACTCCTTGGAGTTATGTGACAGTCTTAAGAGCAAAGCACAAGTGTGCCCAAATCCAAGAAGTCATCATTAACCAGTCAGAACCAAAGGAAGGACAGGTGGGTAGGTGGAGATTCACATCACTTCAAAGGTAGTCTGTTCCTGGTTGCCATTCCTCTCTGCAGTTCTAGAGACAGAGAAAGTGATCCATTTGAACTATCATGTGTGTTTATGGGCAATCTGTGAGTGACACCAAAGTTAGTATTCAGCCAACCAGGAGGTTTTGAGGAAAATTTGATTCTATTTCAGCTAATGCAGGCTCATTGCTTGGGCATAGCTGAGGCTCAGGGAGACTTGAGCATCAGGAGCAAATCCCAGTTTCCAAGCCATCTGTCTGGATGGCTCATGTGTGGTCCCATCTGAAGAAGAGAAGGGAGGGGGCGACTAGATGGCTCCCCAGTCTCTCTTGCAGGTGTGGAGGCATCTGTGAGTGAGGCAAGGGTCTCTCAGAATGGAGGGAGTCCACAACAAAGGCCCTTTCTGATGAATGCTGTATGCTGTGCAAGGCATCTAACTTCTCAAGGATAACTGATGACAGTGTTAAGCAGAACTGCTGCACTCTCTAAACACTCCCTTTCCACTCCCTGCTCCATCTGTTTCTCAACTATGACTCTGCCAGGAGTCTATTCTTGCTTCCACTTTCCAATAACTTCCTAAAAGCACGAATGGTATACAAGCCTCACTCCTAAGAGGAGGAGGAGGAGGAGGAGGAGGGGCTTACTCAGCCAGGAACTGACATGCTCAAGCAACAGTCATGATTAACATGCTGGGCCAGAAATTTGAGGAGCTGGGAAAGAAAGACTGGGGGACCAACGCGGTGACACATGGTGTCTACCAGCATCTTGTTCAAACTTTAGCTCTTCCAAGAAGCTTACTCTGAAAGATTCAGAGTTATCCCAGTACAGATCACATGCCCATTTTTTACTTTCCCCACCCAACACAGGACATCTGTGTTGTGTATTACCCATGTCAACGTTCAGTCCCCCTTTGGCCAGGGCAGTCTTGGTCATCTGCCTGAATTCCTCAATGGCAATTGCAAAATTTGCTATTATGCCAAACAAAATTTAATTAGGAAATGTACACATATCACAATATGGATCCAGAGCTTTTGGTAATGCAGCCCTGTACATCTGGAATGTCTTTATCCTCTTTCTTTCTGCTCATTCTTTCAACACATTAGTTGAGTTCCCCTTGTGGGTCAGGTACCATGATTGTGGGTTATAAGATTAAACAAGGCTATGGGTGATATGACTGATTCTTCCCTCAAGGAAATTCTGATGTATAACCTTAATGTACTTTTTACATGACTGGAGTGATATTCAATGTGTTTTGTGAAACACAAGAGCAGAATAGCTAACAGGGTCAGGTAAGATCAGAGGGCCCTTGGAGGAAGTGACCCTGGAGCTGAGCCTTTTAGGAAAGGACTGAGGTTAGACAGGTCTGTAATTCCAGGCGAATGTGCTAACAGGAGTACAGGTACAGAGGTAGGAGCAACAATAACATGTGCTAGGAACTATAAACAGTGCTGTGATACTAGAAGACATACCACAGCCAGATTTTACATTTCAGCAAGACAACTCAGGCAGAGTTGAAGAGGAAGCAGCTCCAAGCAGGGAAATCATTTCAGAGGCTGCTGCAATAGTCCAAGCAAGAGTTAGATGATAGGAGGGATGGAGAGAAGGATAAGAAGTTGAAAAGCATTTAGGAAGTAAATCACAAGTAGCCAGTGCGTAGAGGAGGGGCAAAAGGCCAAATGTAGAACAATGAGGCAAGAATGTTCCCAGAGCAAGCAAAGATGTAAGACTGGAAAAGAGGAGCAGGCGACGGCTTTATGAAAACCAAGAAGTGGGTGTGATTGACAATATGAAGTGCTAAGAGAGGTTGTACAAAATCAGGCTTGGAAATTTTCCAGTAGATTAGAAACAAAATGGTGAGAGCAGTTTTAGTGGTGCAAGGCAAAATTGCCTGGGATGAGGAGTGAATAGGAGGAACAAAAGTCGATTTAGCACAGAATCATTTTCTCCTTTAGATACTGTAGACAGAGCACCAGGGGTCTAACAGCTTTTCAGGTGTCCAAATTATGCTTGAGGCCTGAAAACATGTATTGGCTTCCTGATACAAAAAGAAAACTGCAAAATTAAATTAAGACATGTTTAATTAAATATCTCCCAAATGGAATATTGTTTCAACTTCATTAATTTTTAAATTTAATATTGGTAAAAACTTCATCACATTTAGAGACAATTTTTGGTTAGATTTTCTCATTTTGCAGACATTCCCTTGTATGCACACTGTTTGCTGAGAAATTGCAGCCAATTGTAAATTAACTGTTTCTTGCCACTCAGTAATATCAGAAGCAAAATTGTTGAAATGCATTTAATTTAAGATGTGCACTTTCTCTTACCTACTTTTATGTGGGAAGGGGCCTCCAACGGTAAGCATTTTAAGGGCTTTTAGAATGTCTTAAACTGGCTCTAATGTAGACAATGCTTTCAAAAAGCTTGACTATGACAGAAAAGAGAGAGAAGGAATGTTGATTAGACAGAATCAAAGGGGTCAGAAAGATATTTCTTCTTGAAGGAGAGAGTAACATGGGTGAGAAAAAATGAGTAGGGAGAAAGAGATTGGAGGACTTGGTGGTGACTGACAGGGAGGCAGGGAATGCAGCTAGAGTGCAGGTGGCAGAATGAGACCCAGGAGAAGAAGGAACACACCCTTTCAGAACCAAGAAAAGGGGGAAACCCTTCAAGGAGGCCTAGTCATTTTTTCTATCCCCCCTGAAGTGATAGGGGAGTCCCAGCGTACAAGTCATCTGAGATCTTTCTACCTGAGCAAGTGGCTGTCCTTAGTATCACTGTTGTTACTTCCTCTTCACAGGGCCTGGCTAGAGAAACTAGTTTGTCTGTGATGCATTGAACACATCCTAATACCCCAGTTCTTGCTGTTCCCAAAGCTTGAACTGGAGCACTTGCCCACAAACCCCAGCCAGACTCATTTAAATGTGTATTCCCTCTTTGGTGTCCCTTGTTGTTCCTATTCATGTGGCTCCTGATGCTCAGGGTCACAAGATACTTTCTCAAATGGCTGCAGGTGAGAGGAGCAGGTGTTCACATGAACCAAAGCACCTTCATCCTGGAACGATTCCCTATCTTTAATGATCTCCTGTTTTGCTTATTCAAGATAGTGGTTCCTGCATTCACACAGGAACACAAGAGTTGACTATGGTGGCTGTATAAACCAGAATCAATAATTCATTTGATTCATTTGTTGTGTAAGTCCTCAAAACCATCACAAGAGGATTCCCAGTGAAAGCAGGTACTGCTACTGTATTCTGTCTGTTATTTTAAAAACAAAAACAACAGACACCCACTTGGGGCTTTGTGGGAGGAAGCTCAACACATCTTGAAATAGCCAGCCAGCGGTATTTTTCCAGCTTGCCAGGGTGCAGAAGGCAGCATCTAATCTCTGTTCCTTACTTGTGGCTCATTTTGTAGTGCTATGTGAAACTTGCTTTCCTTGACAACAGCATAGCCCTGTCTGTGTTCATGATGATTGAACGAACATTCCAATGTGCAAGCATTATGAACAGCACAAGATATAAGTGTCCCTCTTGGCATTTTCCTGGATAAAATATGTCTTGTGATTTATGATTGTGGCCCCTGTTGAATGAAGGTTTCATGTGTTTATGACACTCCTCCTAAAGTTTGGGTTTCTCTGGTGCCCCCCAAAAAGCATTTAGTTACATAGCTAAACTCACTGTTGGACGCTTTGCAAATGATATAGTCATATCATTCTATAAAATGTATTGAGTATATTTTATACTTCAGGTATCATGAGGCAATGAGGATACAACCAGACTTCAACAAGCTTGAAAACTTGTACAATGCTTCTGGAGACACCAATTTGCAAACTAATTGTAGGCCTGACTGACTAAAAAGATATCACCTGGGAAACTTGTTTTAAAATACAGATTCCTGAGCCCATCTTCAGAGATACTGACTCACTAGATCTGGGGTAAGGACTGGGAATCTGTTTTTAATAAGCTTTCCAGGAAGTTCTGATCACAGCCAGGTTTGAGAACCGATAGTCTGTAAGATAGAAAGCTTTACTTTCCAAGTAGGTCTTATAGTAACTTGTTGAGTATCCCTTATTCAAAAAAATGCTTGGAAGTGTTTCAAATTTCAGTTCTTCAGATTTTGTAATATGTGCCACTTGAGCATTGTTAATCTAAAAATTGGAAATGCAAAATGCTCCAAAATCAGAAACTTCTTGAGCATCACACTAGTGCTCAAAGGTTCAGATTTTTGGATTAGGGCTGCTCAAGTTGTAACGTGTTGACAGTAGTAAACATAAATTTTTTCCATCCAGAACAGTTGCGTTATAGTACACAAACACAGTATTAAGAAGATTGATTGACAAGTCTTTATGAGCCTGCTAGCATTTACAGATATTTTGGTTTCATATAGCTGTAAGCTAAATCAAATTTTGCCTGCACCCTTTTCTTATAATGATCTTTACCTCCTGGCCCCAGATACTCTGCTGTAGCTTCTCTAGTCTCCCTCATTGGCAGCTAGAGCTCCCTCCCCCACTTTATTCCAGCTACACTGAATTTTTTTCAAACAATTAATTAAATCTTTTTCAGCAATGTCTTTCCAAAACATCTACAAGACTTGAGATCTCACAGTTTAAATGAGATTAATATTGTTGTTGATGGTAGAATTATTGTGCCTCTTGTTCTTTCACAATCATTTTTGTTTATTCACTTTCTTACAGGTCTGGGAATGGAGAATATTGGTGGAATCTTTGTGGTTCTTATTTGTGGCTTAATCGTGGCCATTTTTATGGCAATGTTGGAGTTTTTATGGACTCTCAGACACTCAGAAGCAACTGAGGTAAACTTCCAAAAGGGTGTGGCCTACAGTGCTGGCAGTGGGTACAGGTTTGTGTTTTAGACAGGACCTGTGAAATCCACAGAACCATGCCCAGGAGAGCACAGTGGAAAGAATCCACTTCCCCAAGGTACGAGTTCTGGGTTAATACTTTATCACCCACTAATTACACAGCCATGGAAAGGGTACTGGTCTCTCTGGGCTCCTGATTTTTCTTTGAAACAGCATAGCAAATACATATGTGAAAGATGTGTATGAAAAGAGTTTTCTGGAACAATAATTCAAGCTGTAGCATAGTAAATGTGTAGGTGTATACTTAGAAGTACCAGGTTACTAATGGAAAATACAGACTCATTCCTTCCATTTTGAATGTTTTTGCCCTTTGAGATATCCCAATGTACAGGAACCCAAAATTTAGATCTTCCTTCTCAAGGATTTTGAGTAAATTTCGTTCCCTACTTGGGACCTAGAGGTAGGTTATTATAAATTTTACACTGAAGGAAGAGACTGAAAAGAAAGATGACTCTGTTTTTTAACATTCTTCTCTTCCACTCCAGAAAAAGTATACAAATCCTTTCATGTTAATTGCATTATGAGACTTTTAAAAGTACATTAGTCTTGGGGCTAGGGATTTAGCTCAGAGGCACTGCACCTGCCTCGCAAGCTCAGGGTCCTGAGTTTGATTCCCAGTACCAAAAAAAATAAAAGTACATTAACCTTTACCTCAAGCTCCCACCTCTGGATCTTCCTGAAGCCCCTTTCCCTTCTTGCTGATGCAGAAACATCTCAAGACTGTGTGGCTCATCCCTTAGAAGCCTGTGGAGTTCTACCTCACATGGGACCTCAACACAGCTCTGCCTGCCAGGCCTTTTCCTCTTCTGGGCTGAGCCTATTTCCCATCCTCACAGTAGTCCTGTGCCATCTCACTCAGTCCTCATGTTTTCCGGTCCTGCAAGCATAGAGCTTACTGTTACATTCCAGCCTCCCCAAGAAATCAGGAGTGAATAGCCCCAAATTAAAATCACTACCTAAAAATGTATACATAACTATGGCACCCACCCCTGCAGCTACAGCAGATGTCCTGTTCTCCTCTTGTCTCATCCTTGATCTTGCCATTCCTCAGCTATGAGATGTGATGGAAAAATGTGTGTTTAAATAAAATTTATTACAATAAAAGAGATACTGATGCTAATCCTCCTCAAAGGACTTCCCCTCACTTTGAACACACTTATCCCATCATTCTTGCCACTTTCTGAGGCAGTTCTGGAAATCCTTTTTCATAAAGTATGTTTAATTGTGCAATTTTAGCTGATTGATGTCCTGAATTGATTCATAATGTTTCTGTTTCATGGTCATTTTGAGTTTTAGGAAAAGCCAGAAGTCACATGATACCAGCTCAGGTGAATAAGGTGGATCATGACATGCTGTAACGTTTAATTCCTGCTCTTCTGTTGGTTGGCACTCAGCAGCAACACTGACAGTGTTTTTTGTCATACTGCTTAAAGACAGTCATGAAAGAGGACTTCCAGAACTGCTTTAGAAAGTAGCAAGAATGATGGGATGAGGGTGTCTGAATAAGGGGGAGTAGTGGCCATGTGCCTTTTAATGTAATTTTTAAAAACTTTAAACATTCACTGTGTTTCTCCAGCATCCCTTGTGCTCTAGGTTTATCCTCTATGTCTCCTGTATTTTTCTTCCTGATTAGAATCTATAAATATGCTCTTGTTAACCATATTTCAAAAATAATTGCAATATGATTATTGTTCTATCCTTCCTTTCTTCCAAACCAAGGAGATCTGAATATACTGTCAGTTTCTCTTTCCTTACCTTCCATTTGGTCCTTAATCCAGGCCCAGCTGACTTCACTCCAACTCTACACTGAAGGCCATTGCTAAACGATCCAACCTATTTTCTCAAAGGACAAAAACAAAGAGAATCCACTGGGCCTTATTGGATCTCAGTGTGCCCCTTGAAGAGTGGACAGCTCCTTCCAGAATCTCTCCCCTCCCTTGCCTTGTGCAGCACCAAGCTTTCTTGGGTCTTCTCATACTCCTCTCACCAACTCTACTGGAGCCCTACTTTTGCCCACTCACTAAATGACAGTGATACTTACTGATTCCATAAGTTCAGGTGATCCCTTCCTTGTGAAACCTTCCTCATCTCTCCTGCCTTCTCCCCTGGATCAGTAGAGCTCTTGATTCCTTCTCCTTCCCAACACCATTGTAACTAGGCATGGAGCACTTACACACTATGTTACAGTGACTAGACATTGAGGTGCCTGAAGAGCTGTGTCTTTTATCTCTATATTCACTGTAAAGCACAGTGCTTGACACAGTTTAGTCAGTCAGCAACTATATGTTGTTTTATTTTTGTCACATGTGATGGACTAGGCAGGCAGGGAAATTTTTCTTGTCATAGTAACTAGAGGTTAAGTGACTTACCAATAATCTCTGCTATTTAGTAACTGGTCTAAAATCTAGGTCTCAAGTCCTAAAGCAGGTCATATTCAATGACATGTTACTATCTGTAGCTTCTTTACATTTGGTTTTTCTCCCAATAATTCACCCATGGCTGAACACCAACAAACTCAGAGAAAGTTAGAGCATTCTCAGTTGCTAACATAAAGAATAAAAGCTCTGCTGGTTCTTTGGCTATGGTTGAACAGCTGTCCTGTTGATAGAACTGGGAGAGAAAACATGGAAGAACAGGAGGTTCTTCTACCATCATGGTTGAGGAAAATGGCCTTTCACACTCAGAGATGAGAACTCAACCAAGCATGCATGGGCCTTGGAATTAGATAGGTTTAAATGCAAATTCTCAGCCAGCTGTTTATTAGTTAATTGTTGACAAAATATATAACCTTCCTGAGCCTGCATTTGCACATTTGGGAAGCGGCTAGAATAATAGTGGTAAAACAGGCTCATGATTCTTCATCCACAATTCTTAAACTCCCCAAAGCTTGGAAACTTCCAAGCTCTTTATATATAAGTTTGATGCAAATATATTCAGTGATAAAACTTGACTTAACTAATGTTTATGGTCTTTATCTCACTCAGAGTGATCATTCTCACATTTTGCTACAGAAATATTACTGTGTTTGAATCTGGAGTTAGCCCTAGACCCATTGTATATCCTTTGTGCATTGTATTACCTTCCTGAAATCCAATGTATTCCAAATTTTGAAACAGCTGGAGCCTAGTGTCTGTATTAGAAGATTTTGGACCTATAGTAGCAATGGTTGCTCTTCGTTTAATAATTATCAGAATGCATCATTTCTACTCATCACGATTAGATAAAAGAAATGAGAGTCTTTGGCCTGAAAACAACATGGTAGAGACTTGAGTGACTGAGGTGGTAGAGGGTTTTTTGTTGTAGGCTTCAAAGTCTAAATTAGTTACAACTAGGATCAGTGGAAGAAAATTTCAGGGATAGAAATTAACGCAGTAGAAGGAAGCAGGCATTAATGGATATGGGGAAAGTGGTACAAGGTCTTTCCCAAGATGGTGAGCTCATTGTCTTAGGCGGTGTTGGAAGAATGGACAGCCAGGTGGCAGAGCTTTTGAACCTTAAGTGAGGTGGGAAGAGAGGTGTTGGATTGAGAGGCTCTCATACCTAAGATGATGTGATTCCGTGAGCCCTGGTCTCAGGCCCCAGCCCCACCGACTCTTAGGGACTCCTGGGGCTGGCGCTGAGAGGCTGGCCATGACCTCCCTGTCTCCTCTAGGTGTCTGTCTGCCAGGAGATGGTGACTGAGCTGCGCAGCATCATCCTGTGTCAGGACAGTATCCATCCTCGCCGGCGGCGCGCTGGGATCCCGCAGCCCCGGCCTCCTATCCCGGAAGAGCGGCGGCCCCGCGGCACCGCGACACTCAGCAATGGGAAGCTGTGCGGGGCCGGGGAGCCCGACCAGCTGGCGCAGAGACTGGCCCAGGAGGCGGCCCTGGTGGCCCGCGGCTGCACGCATATCCGTGTCTGCCCCGAGTGCCGCCGCTTCCAGGGACTGCGAGCGCGGCCGTCCCCGGCCCGCAGCGAGGAGAGCCTGGAGTGGGAGAAGACCACCAACAGCAGCGAGCCGGAGTAGCCCGGCGACCACCGACGCGGAGCCAGGTGGGGAGGCCGCAGGGCAGGACCGGCGCCGCTGTCGCGGGGAGCTCGGACTTGTACAGCAGCCACGCTTCTCCCCGGATTTGGGATCCAGTCACTTTACAAAATGGTCAAAGAGCCTGACGCCCCAGCCAGAGACACACAGTGCCCGGTCGGGGATCGGGTCCACCCAGAGACGCCGCAACCAAGTGGCAAAGGGATAGTGTTCCTCTTGGGCGCAAGGACCCATCTTCTCCCAGTGGGCTTTTCCCTCCCGAATAACAGAGTCTGGGGTGGGGGGCCCTGCCCAGACCAGTCCAACGAGTTGATGGAATCATCAGTTGAACTTCCGCCCAGGAAGGGGCTATTGTTCGTATCCTGGGTCTAGTTCTCACAGGAAAAAAAGAAAAATTAAAGTCAACAGGGAAGTTTTTCTTTTCTGGATTTGTATATTTTTGTTAATGTTCTTTTTTTTCCCTCCCTCCTTTTCTTTTGTCGCCCTCTCAGTCCTCTTTACTTGTTTTGTAGTTTTTTTGGAGGGAGAAGTTGGGTTAGGAAATGGAAGCCTAAATAATCCCTATTGCTTTCTCCTCCATTCTGGGATAGAAGTCCCCACTGCATCTGATTTCAGGTGCTGAACTCTGCCCGCTGTGTTGGTTGGGAACCTACAGGAGCAGTGTAGGACGAGGCACTGGAGAAAGAAGCAGAGGGAGTCTCTGTGAAAGTCCATTAAAGCGATTTTAAATGCCAAAAAGCAATTAACCCATAGTTTACTTGGAGAGACCTGAAATGTCTCCGATTTCACAGGTTAATCTGTCTTTTCTTTCTCTTTACTTTTGGACTTTCACTATTACTGGGTTGGGTTTGGTCTTTTGTAAATGTGGTTTCTGAAGACAAATGAGGGAGGAAAACAGTACACACAGCATCATGGGCCTTGTTAAGGAGCAGAGAGAGTGGGTATAATTTGGCCTGGCTTCCACTGCAACTTGCTGCTCACAGAAGAGGAAGGACAGGACCACTGCGTTGCAATGGTGCATACTTTATTAACTGCATTTCATTTTAACCAAACTCAGTAGCTGCCTAAGATGCCCCATCCTCAATGCAATCATGGACTGGGTGATTTCTTCCTACTGTGATGTGAGATCTGAGTGTGTGCGTGTGTGCGTGTGTGTCTTTGTGTGTCTGTTTATTAAATGGAAAGACCTTAAGCAATCAAGAATTTGCCAGGTTTATGGAAGAGGAATAGATTCTCTTAGCCAATCACAAGCCTGGGAAGGAGGGATTTTGGGGTCTTGACCACAGCTTTGGGCAGCAGCCACCCACCCACTTTGTGTGACTTTAGGTACGAAGCATCTGATTTCTGTTCCAACAGAGTAGGAGTTCATACACGGATGCTTTCTGGGTTATCAAGTGTTTCTGGTCACTGCTCTGCTTGTAAGAAGTCTACAGGGTCCAGAGTACTCACCTGAAGAGAGGGATGAGGCTTCCCAGCAGCTGCTCCACCTATGCTTGACATCACCACTTGGGAGTTTCACACAGAGAGTTGTCATTTTCTGATGGAAAACCATTTCTATGCAATTTCTGATTGTAAACAAAATTCGGAGGGAGAGAAAAATAAACAGTCGCCGCCACCACCTCCACTGCTGCCACCACCACCTTGAATGGAGTTGTCCTCACATAGCTTCTGTTTTGAATGTACTAAAATAAAGACATTTTTGGAGATGATAAGCTCAGTTCCATGCTTTTCCTGTTTGGGTAGGTCAGCATCCTCTTTGGGCCAGGACATCTAGTAAGAGCTGCCATCCTGGGGGCCAAGGGAGTACTCTGATTATTCCTATTCAGGATGCAGTTCTGCCCTCAGCTGACCTCTGCCCTTTCATAAATTTGAATCCTTTTAAATTTTTTTTTTTCTGTAACCATGCAGTGATAGTAAGATGTGTAGGACACTTATGTACTTTTTGAACCTTGCCTCAAACTCCGGGAAGAAACATGTATTGGTGGGAAGGGCACTGGAAGGCCAACTGGCCACAGACCCCAGTGGCGCCACACTGCTCCATCCTGCAGCTCCATCCCTTGCTTCTGACTCTCTGGTCCCTCCTGCCAAATCACACTGAGACTGGAAAGGTTTTCTGTTTTGTTTTTTTTTTAAAAAAAAAACAACACATTTTTATGAGTAGGATATCTTGATCAATAGCAGACTTTTTAAATGGATTCGTGAAATAAATGTCCCCATGCATCATTTATAAATGTTTCCCTCACCTTGTGGAATAAAGTTGAGACTGACAGCGCTAGGCGGTTTCTCTTAGCTGCTGACACAGTTGTTGCACCTCCCTCCAGCTACAGTGTGAATTTGCAGCCTTTCTTGGTTTGTCTCCCCTTTTTATCTGTTGGTTGTTGGCTTTCTTCTCCATTGTGTAGTTTCTATCTGACTCTGTGTACTGTATAAAGCAATTTTTTCTCGTCTATCTTTCTTCAACTAGAATATTTACAATAAAACAGAAACAAACCCTGAAATGTTAGTGACGGGTGGAAGCTGTTTTGGTTTGGAAAGTGTGGTTCAGTGTGTCTAATATCCAGGCACCAGACTCTAAAAGCAAATAAACTAGAAATTCACTTTGTGCCTTCCCCTCCACCTGCCCTCTCTCTGTCTCTCTTTTTCTACCTCTCTCACACTCCCCCACCCCATTCCACTCTTTGTTCAGATCCCAGGAAAATCTAGGTGGCTTCTTTCAATTTTTAGTCCTGGGAGTCTGAGCCAATCCCCCCTCCCAAAATGGATACACATGTTAATGAAGTCCAGAATTCATGGGGTTTTGTCTTCCTCAATGCACTTTTACAGAATAGTCATCTATTGATACCTGGGGTAACTCTAGTCAGATATCACCCCAGATTCCACTGGGAGCTTGAAGATTACATCAATTAAAATATAATACTTTGCTTTATTTCTTTTAATTGCTCTGCAGGGCCCCAACCGTCACAAGATCTCTACCTCAGAACCTAGGTGGGGTGTAAGTTGAGCATGTAGATGGCGGAAAATCTTGGCTTCCTCTAATCCAGTGCTCATATGAGAATATTCATCCTGGGAACTTGCCAACCAGCTATCTTATTGGTTAGGTGAGACTTAAATATCATGATAACCAATCTACCTGGGGCCACTCTGTGAAAGTTTATTAGTTTTGGATTCCAAGGAGCTTAATTTTCATTTGGAATCCAAGGGGCACTTCCCTGTGGTGTAGGAGGCCAGAACAGGGCTGGGACATTGCAGACACAGCAGACTGTTGGTTGGAGTGATGCTTGAGAGAGGTATTTGTGGCCCTCCTGCCAATGGGGTGCTCACAGCAAGGTAAAGTAGTCTGGAAATGATAAGGGAGATTTGGTTCCCAAATGGTTGTCAGCTCTCTTGGGGGTAACGACAAAGAGGCCTGTTTGGAAAATGCACAGAAAGAATCCTTTCAGAAAGATTTTTGCTTAAAGCTAGTGCTTCCTATGGGACCTTCTCAAGAGAAAAATTGAATCTTAACTTGCCTTGAGCTTTTTGAGTAATTTTCAGGCCTTTCCATGAAAAGCGACTTTCTCCCTAAAGGCAAGTCCCTACCAGAGCCAAACAGAGTGTGGCCTTGGGGCTGACAATTTGAATGTCCTCTGGTATGCCTCAAAGATTGGTGCTGATTTTCTGTCAAGATTTTTCTCATAGCAGGAAAATAAAAGTTGTAACCAGTTACAGCTTCCAGAAAGGGGAGAGGGAAGAAACCCTGCAAATTCTAGAACTGAAGTGGTCAACAACCTCATTGTTATTTAAGAGCAACTAGGCAAGAGAAGTTCTGGCACAATTGTTACAACTGGTTTTATTAGTTTCATACTAATTTTCAAATCTGAAAGATGAATGGAAAATGACTGATCTTACTATGAAGCAAACAGGAGAACTTGTGCTGAGATCAGGAAAGAAGAGAGGCTACAATGTGTTAAAGTGGAAAACAACCCCTCTGACCAGAAGTGGCAGAAAAGTTGAGGCTGTACAAAAGACGTAAAGAAATTGAGCATATAATGTGTCCATATGTTAATTAAATGTGTACACACAAATATTTCCCTTGCTGGGAATTACTGAAGCCTGTGGCTGATGTCACGAGAGGGGACTTGATCCTACTTATAGATTTAACTGCAGTCTGTATTATAGAGGATGGAGGTTAAATATGCAAATGCAAAAGTTCTCCTGCTTGAAAATTAGCTCAATAGTGTCCACAATGTGGTATTTATTATGCCCAACCTAATGTCTCTGGGCTGTACCAGAAAAGTCAAAGGGGAATAGGAATGGAAGAGTTTGGCAGATTATTGGCACTTTTTCGGGTTGGTAAGTGGCCTGGAGTACCTAGCACTGTGTTAGAGTCTGTGAGAAATAGTGAAGAAATAAATACAAGAATCAGTACTCTGCCCGAAAGGACAAAACTTACCGATAAAAAAATGGCAAAAACCCCCCACAAAATAACAAAGTGCTAGGGTATAGAGTTTGGCACATAAGCCAGGTAGGATTTCAGGGGGCTCTGGATTCTAGGTGGTCAAGAGAACAAGAGAAGGTTTAGTGGAGGAGGCAGTTATGTCTTTGTGCTGTTAAAAATGGTTTTGATGTCTGGAAAAACAAGATGTTGCTGCATATGGCATGAAATATGGTTAATTCATGTTGATGAATTCAGCCCTCCTCTGATAAAAAATAGTTTTTTGTTGCTGCCCCCCCCACAGCACACCTTTTTTGGGAATTCTGGCTCTCCTATGATGCAAATTCTAACTTGCTACCAATGCTATTTAGAGATTCTTGCCACTATCTCATCCCTGGGCTTCTTCAAGTTGTATTAGTGGAATTAGCTGCAGAGACAAATGGCCTCAGCCTACAGAATACAAAAAGGCTGATTGAAATGAGCAATGCAACCATCTGAAATGGATTATGAACTCTTTTTAGAAAAGGATCAAGTGGTTTTAAAATTGTGGGGAAGGCGTGTGAAGATTGGAGCCAATGTGAAATTAATACAGAACAGAATCCCCAAATTTCTGATGTACAGGAATGTTTGGAATTGTATTTCTCTTCAGTCTATTAAACCATCCTGTTATCTGTAGCAAGAGGAGTCTGCCTGGGAAGTTATTCTACTTGGATTGTTCTGGTTATATTTTTTAGAAGCTTTTCCATTAAAAATAACAGAATGTAACTTCTATTTCTACACTGTCTATAATCCTATAGCACCAAGTAGGCTAGAACAGCATTTTAAATCCCTAAAACTTGGCCAAATGTGAAGGCCAAGGGAAAGAAGTTCCAAGCAAGTAAACAGCCCAGGCCAGCAATACCAAGAGACTGTGTGTGCCCATGAACTCAAACATGGCAACAGGACTTTAAAACCAGCTTAAAGAGATCAGATAAAAATGTAAAAAGACTTAATATTATTTTTCCTTACTGCTTTCTTTTGTACATTAGCTGAACTGGTGTGTGTGTGTGTGTGTGTGTGTGTGTGTGATGTTTGTGTATTTGTATAGCAGTTTAGCATAGATGTGTAAGTTCTTGTCAGTGTGTGGTGTGAGGTGAGTGAGTATGGAGATGTGATGGATGGCTGTAAGCCTGTGGTATGTGAAAGCATGTGTGTGATATGTATGTGTGGTGCCTGTGTGTTTGGTACATGTGGTGGGAGTGGCATGCTTATGTGAGAATGTTGGGGGTGGTATGTGAATGTGTAGTATACAATGTGTGTGTGGTGTTGTGAGTGTACAGTGTGTATGGATATGAGTGTGCAATGGGTGAGTGTATTTGAGTGTGATAGTGTGTGTGTGTAACAGTTCTATGCAGACCTGCTGGTTCCTGAAGTGTTCCTGTGTCCATTTCAAAAGGCAAAAGACTTTCCCTTATCACTTCGTCCTTCCTCTTATGTTCCTAAGTAGTTACCACTGGTGGGTTTAGTCTTCTGGCTTTTAGTGGCTTAGTTCTTACTGAATGGTCTTTGATGTAATCTATTTCTAAGCTGAATGTGTATGTAGATGCATGAGGCAGAAGGTGTTTTTTTTCTGTTCCCAGTTGAGTGATAACATGCCTGAGCTGACTTCTTAAAACCTATTCCCTCTCCACCCCATCTTCTGCAAAACAAAGTTCCTCCAGCATTAATAAGTGACCAGACAAAATGTTCTGCCGATAGACTGATCGAATGCAGCCAGTGAGAACAAGATGCAGCCAACTTTCATTTCCACTCCGTACTCATTGGTAGCCTCACTCATTTGAGACAGAAAACAATTTTCCAAAAGGTCAGACAGTGAAATTGTTAAAATCTGAGCGGTTAGATTGGCCAATAAGGTACAGAATTCAAAAACAACATTTTAATCCAGCTAGTCTGTCTTCTGTTTAAAATAAAGCAGTAGATTTGCTGAGATTGCCATTTTTTTCAAAGCACCCCAAGCTATCACTAATGTGGCCCCTTGCTGATCTTTCAACTTTCTCCTGACGTTATCCTCTCCTGACATTCACCCCATGCTATAGTCAGACTGATATAGGGGAAATAATATAACTTCCAACCTGCTAGATATCAGATATATCCACTTTGCATTCCCCAAAATCAAAGAATGAATTTTAAGAAACAATAGAGGTTAAGAGTAGGAAAAATTTATTGAGAGAATTCCTGAGAGACAGGAGGGGACTTGGAAGTGGGCTGGCAATGAGCCCCCTTCTTAAAGGAAGTTTTATAGAGCAAAATCACGAGGTAGGGCAAAATCATAAGGTGGGTATAATGTGGGTCAAAACTATGATCAACCAATAAGATTATAAGTATAGCAGTTTAGGTAATATTGATCCAATGGGGAAGCAGGTCACATAGCGAGTGTACATGGAAAGAACAAAGACCTTTTTAGGAAGGGATGAATCAGGAGGTTCTGGTTACCCACCTGGGTGATTGATGTCTATATAGACTTTATTGGACCAGGTGATATCAATTATAGTATAATCTTTAATTTCATGTTTATCCCTCAGGGAGGCAAGTGGGCTTGGTCATTCCATCTTTGAAGTCTGTCCTTCAACAGATGTGCCTCCAGCCACAGTAGTAATGTATTTTCATCTTCTGCAGTGACTCCTTCAAGGGCCTACCCCTGTCTGGCTGCCTATGATATTTCTACCTAACTTAGCTGTCTATAATAAAACTGCACTTCTTATGCCTCTGAGATTATCTATTTGCCCTATGCTTTCCTTCCATACCTTTGCTCCAGCTGTTCTCAACCCCTGAAACATTCCTTCTGTTCACCCCTGCATTGCCAAAGCCTACCCATATTTCAGACCACCTTTAGCACCATCTCCTGTGAGTCTCCCTTGATCCCCAACCCAAAGGAGGAAAGAATAAACTCCCTATATTACACTCTATGTGATACACATTTGATCCTCTTACTCCCATGTACCCAAGTAAGGCTTTTAAAGTGCAGAGAAGACAACTTTTCCACCTTCCATTCTTTCATAGTGTATAGAATTCCTGGCACATATTTGGTTTCCATGAATGAATGAGGTAAATTCAACTGAGAGCAAATGCACATAAAAATACTGCAGATAGGAAACTGAGTGGCAAGGATATGCTAATATACCTTTGATTTAAAGCAACCAAGTGAAGAACAACTCAATAATTTTTATCAAGCAAAAATATGCCTTCATTTATTTTGCTGGACATGAAGAGAGAAAGTTGATAATATTTGTAGGTTAGTAGCATGTTGGTTCCAGTCAGTAGGTACGAAGAAATGTTTTCTTCCAGCTGTCTCCATTCTGCTAGACAGGTTGTAGCCTCTCAACTCTCAAGCCAGCTTTGGAAAAATCAGCCAGCCTTTTCCCTTCTCTCCTCATTATCCTCAAAAAGTTATTTCTGCCCCCAAATAAAATTACCAAAACTTGGTTCATGGGCTATCCATCAAAGGTGGTACTTAACTTAGAAATGCAGTCTTCTATACCAAAATGATCAAAATCAACCTCTGTTTTCTCTTTACTTGCCAAGGCAAATTTCCTCTTGGTGGTTTGCATTTAACATGTGACAACATCATCAAGGTTTGAAGGGCAGAAAATTATAGTTCTAGCATTTAGAGTGATTACCGTACTGGGAAGTCTGGCCAGTTTTGACAAGTTTAGAAAAATGCTGCTATTTTCCTAAGTGTTAGTATTTATATCGAAGAAAGAGGAGAGGCATGGAAGGAAGAAACCAGCATTTCTCCAGTATCTCTTACATGACAAATATATTTGTATGTTTAATCCTTGTGGTGGCCTATGAGTTATGTCTTACCATTTTCAGGAGAGAAGTGAAATAACACACTCGAAGTTCAAGAATCCGTGAAAGGCCAAGCTCCGGGGTAGAGGGCAAAGACTTGAACCCAGTTCTCCCTTTTTCCATTACCAGGATATCCTCCATTGCATCAAATGATCCCATCTTGTGGATTTGCTCCAGAAAGGATAGAAACCTGGCAAGATCCAATACCTGTTTGGTTTTCATTGGCTAGGACTTTTGCTTTTTTTGATTTGTCTGAAGCAGACAAATCATTTTGATTCTATAGCTTTATTCACCCCTAATATTTTACATTAGTTTTTTAAAATTAATTTTATTGGTACATTTTAGGTATGCAATATAATGACATTCATCATTGGGATTTTGCATTAGTTTTTAAAACACCCGGCTTCTATATGCTCATGAATCATCAGAGATGTTAAATATACTACTTGAGTGATGGAATTTTACTAGAAGAAAAGTTTTTTTATTGGGGTCTCTGATGTTTCTTGTGATGAGGGTTTACAGTTTTATTATAGCACACATCAACCAACCTACACAGTCATTTAGTTTATGTATGCATCTGTCTGCTTTGATTTTTTTTCCAGAGTACAAAAGTCATGTTCAGTGATCAGAGAAAACAGTCTAACTGAGGAAAATTATATATGAGTACCGTACAGAGCCAGAAGTTTGCCACATTGACTTGGAAATCTGGTTCCAAGATCCTCCAGCAATCAGTGGCTCCATGCAAGTTTATTTCTCTAGCATCAGGACCATACCCAAGCCATTGTGACTAAAAATGTAACTATCAATTCAAACAATTAAACTTTTACCCGGTATTAAATTGTATTTGTGCTGGTGGAGAGGGAGGAAGGTTTACGGAGACAGCTGAGGATATGAAGATGCATGAAGTCATATGGAAAAGCAGTTGACTTTATTTTCTGTGTGGGCCCTGTAAGTAATAGTGAACATTGCTGAAACACAGAATACCAAGAGAACATTTAAACAAAGCAGTGCATTCCCTGTCATTGTAAGTATGAATTAATGTTACCAGAGATAGCTTAACAAATTAAATATATCAGGCAGGATTCTTATATTTTGTTAGAAGTCAGACTAGATGACTTATTATGGTGACAATATAACAATAATAATAATAATAATAATAATAATAATAATAGCTGTCTTTTATTGAGTACTTAATAACTGCCAGATATGTTTCATTTTATATATGCTATTTTTGTGTTAGCAACAGGTAGACATTATTTTCCTTATATTACAGAAAAGAAAACTTAGCCAGCATCACCTTAGAAGTCACTGATGGAACCAGATTTGAACACAGCTGCCTAGCTCCAAAGTCTTTATGACTCTGAGTAAAAGACCTTTCCAGTTTAACTTTGAGATGCTGTAATTATACATGGAATATGCCTTCATTCAAAAAAGAAGAGAAAAAGTACCCATATGTACACACTATTATGTTAGAGGAAAATAATATATAACACAAAAACATTATCCCATTGACATATGAAACGTAGAGTTACAAAATAATAGAAAAAATATATTTAATAACAAAAATATGATTACAAAAGGCATAACAGGAAATTATCACCCAACAAACCTGATATTCAATAAGTGTTTATTATTAATTAAAAGTGTTCAACTTCTACTTTGTACACTTTTTTGTTCTAGATACTGAAGGTATGAGATTAACATTGAAGGAACTCATTGCATCCCTCAATTGGCCCTGGATCTTAATTTGGTTTTTTGAAGTTTCTGTTGTTCTATTTGTACTTAACTCATACTCTAGACCTTATTTTATAACACTCAATAAAATAATACACATTTTTTTTTTTTTTTTGGCACCGGGGATCGAACTCGGGACCTTGCGCTTGCGAGGCAGGTGCCAGAACCACTGAGCTAAATCCCCGGCCCCAATACACATATATTATAGAAAACTTGGGAAATCCAAAAATAGAAGAAATAAACTTCCCATCTGTAGCTAAAGATACTCATTATCAAAATTTTGTCCTCTAGTCATTTTTATATGGTTTAGAATTACTGTGTTCCTGCCGACTGCTACGGCATTATTAGCTAACTTTCTCTCTGTGCACATCAAACTTATCCAAAAGATTGTAAGCTATTAGAAAGCAGAAATTAGGTAACACCCTTCTCTGGAACCCCTGGAACACTGAGAAGTAACCATTGCCCAATTCTCTAAGTGTGTAGGTAATGAGATAACAAATGGATTTACTGCTGACTCATTTATCAATCACAAGTGGGTAAACACAAAAAAATATGCAGCAAGCTTTTTGTTTTTGGAGTATTTTGTTTTTCAATCTTTTCAATCTGTTTTGAAGGTCAAGTTCAAGACAATGTATGATAAGGTGCTAGATGTGTAATTATAGGACATTCCTTAGAAAGAAGTGGTGTGTGAGAGGAAAGATGAGCCAGGACATACCTGAAGAATCTGAGATTATTTTTCTATAGCCATCCAATAAGACCCCTGTAGAATGGGTTGGTCTATCTCAAGCCAGTTTCCATTCTCTCCCCGGTGCCAGGCGGTCTCTCCATCCACCGTCTCAGAGGACCCACTACATTCTATGCAAGCAAAAGAAACCAGAGCTGCTCTTTCTTTACAAGGGGAAATACCCAGCTAGTGTTTCCTCAGAACTCTTGGACAAGGAGGGAATTTGAGGCTGCATAGCCATGATGCAGATATCTTTCTCTAGTGGTAAACTTACTAGAAAAGGGTTTTTACGCTTTTAATAGCGCTCTCTCTCTCTCTCTCTCTCTCTTTCTCTCAGTTTGTTCAGATGGAGGTGCTGAAACAGTACTCTCCACTGCCTAGTTATCTGATCTCAGGCCCATAATATAACTTATGTTGAAGCATTTTGGATTTGGAGCTGGGAGACTTGGTTTGGCTCTGATGTGTAGCATGTGAGGGACACATGAGACACATGGGGGACTTCTCAGATGGCTTGCATTCAATTAACAGTTTACAGCTAATCAATAGGGGCATGGAAATCAGATGGATATAAGCAGAGGTGGATTTAAGGATTTTCAAATAATCACATTGGAGAATTACCCTGGGTGTAAAGAAATATATCAAGCTGCATTTGCCACACTCTAGCTAAGGTAGTAGCAGCTTGTCTGACGGGATGTTCGCCCCTTTAACAACTCTTTTAATTCCAGATGAAATGAAAATTGCCTCTTAGTAGTCATTAAGGCTCCAATTTTATTTCTCATTATTAAACCATGAAGTTGGCCAAAACATTTAAATTAGGCAAAATAAAGAGATTTATGAGCAAATTGGAGTCTAGGTGAAAAATTCAAGCCTAATCTCCAGAGATTAAGAAACACAGGGGGGCCGGGGATTTAGCTCAGTGGTTTCGATTCCTGCTGTGCAAGCGCAAGGACCCGAGTTCAATCCTCAGTACCGAAAAAAAAAAAAAAAAACAAAAAAAAAAAAAGAAACACAATAACTAAATTATTGGTGGGGAAGCAAAGCACAACATTAACAGGAAGAAATGTTCTTTTTTATTTTTCCCAAAGAATCAGCTCTTTAAAATTGAGTTTGTAGTTGATAATTTTATGCTTCATAATACCCACATGATTTGAGAAATGTTGGAAGAAGATTTAAATGGTATTTTAGTCTCTGTGCAGAACTAGAGAAATATGTCAGATTGATTGCCCAAAGCAGCCTACAGCCTCCTATGGAGAAAGAACACTGGGAAGGGAGCAACATGAATTATTTCAGACTCCCCTGTCCCCAAGATAGAACTCAGCTAGGTGGCCAGAGTGGAGGTCAAAGATTAAACCTGTTTGATCTTCAGTTCCCCCAGTGAGACTGTCATGCCTGAGTGAAGGATGTTCCTGGCTAGCTGAGTGTCAGCGGGTTAGGTATGGGACTGAGACCCCATTCAAATTCCTTATCAGAGGCCACCTTCTTCCTGGAGAATGCTGTTGCACAGGCAAATTTGAAACAGTAACTGAGAGATGAAAGGAATCTTAGTCACCCAGCCACCAACTATTAAAAGCATCTTAAGACCAATGAGTATCAAGAATATTTGTAATTCCATCTGTAGATCCTAAGGCTGTTCCATTTGGGAGAGGAAGCAGTAGCTGTAAGGGAAGGTGAGGACAGCAGTTGCTCCTGGGGCCTTTCAGAAGAAAATCTGCTCACTTCAAATTGAACACCAAAGCTTGCCCCACAGGTAAATGGTATGATATAGAGTTTAGTTTTAATTACTGCAAGACTCCACTTCCCCAGACACTGTATCTTAGCTGCAGTGGTACCTGAGACTGTCACCAATAAAGTGGTTTCTTTGGGTTAAGGAGATATAATACTGAATTAATCATTATAAGTCAGTTGTTACCCAGTAGAAGAGACAGAAATTCAATAAGAGGTCAGTTCGATGGAGATTCACAGGGGCCTGGTGCCTGGTCCTGGAAGGATCTTGGCTCCATTTAGGAACTGTAGCGTCACCGGCCTCTGGGAACAAGCTGGTCCCAGAGACAGGGCAAGAAAGGGAGTGGGAAGAAAGATACTAATGTTTCTGTCATGTCTGTTGTGTCCCAGGGATATATTAGGTACTGTTACGTAAATTTTCATATTCAATATTTACAATTGCCTCTCTAAGGTCACCTTATTACTTTTAGAGCTGAAAAAAATCAGAGACCCAGGGAGTTTAAGTAATTTGCCCAAGTCCACAAACTTCTCCCAACATGAGTCTGAACTCAAGTTTGCTAGGCTTCAAAGATCTGGTTCTTTCTGTGACATCCTGCTGACTTTCTGGAAATGAAGAAATAAAGAGCTTATTTTACAGTTGGGTCAACCAGAATTTGCCCTACCACAGCCTATGTGGGAAAGTGTAATTATGTAAAAACAAAACAAAACAAAAAAACCCCAGAGTCTCCCTTAACAAAATCTTCCAAGATTGGAATGAACATTGTTATAGTTTGTCTCTAGAAGATCCTCCAGAGGCCCATAAGTTAAAGGCTTGGTCCCAGCTTGTTGTATTAAGAGGTGGTAGAACTAGTTGAGGCGAAGCCTAGTGGGAGGCGTTAGGTCACAAACAATTTAAAGGTAAACCAACAAAGGAGTGGATTTTTAAAGCTATGATTTAAATAATACTATGCAACAATTCACAATAATAAGGGGAATGAATCAGCTCTACATATTACTATGTGAGTGACTCTTTATAACCTTACAGAATTACTTTCTGGTGAGTGGCTATTAACTTAGATGTATCTCAGTAACCCTCACTGGCTCTATTTTAAAGGAAGCTTTTGAGTATAAGACAACTGCATTTTACAGTGTCCATCATCAGGACTCCAAGGAAAATCCCCCATTGATCTTGTCCTCAAAAGTAGTTAAAAGTCCTTTGAACAATCAGTTTTAGCCTATAGATCCTGTGAACTAATGAGATTATTTTCCTTTTTTGAATGAATTGTGTGGAGACCTAAATCCGAGGCCCATCTGTAAAATGTGTATGTTGCCACTGTGAGCATTTGAAGTCATTTTATTCCTGTCCTTGTTTTCTTCTCCTTTTACCCAACACTTTAAAAAATGCACTTACATTGATACATATACCTGTATCTATAATATAGATACTCCATACTAATCTATAGAAGAAACTATGCAAACTATGTACTCTGGGTATTCTAAGAATAGAATAAGAATGAGGAGACTAGTGTAAAGTTTTGTTTCTCCCATAGGAACACCATATACACATGCCAAAATGCAGCCCTTTAAAAGGCAGTTAAGTTGTTAACTCCCATTTAGATCTAAAGTAAGTATTTTTTCCCAACACATCATTTATAATGTTGTTGCACCTCAGAAATGGAGGTATGGAGGTATGAAGGTACCGCTTGAGACATGCTGGGGAACTCTGGAAAATACCTTGCTAAAAGGAAAACAGTTCAGGAAAGCAATTTTATGCTCCATTTTCCTGGTGGGTTACTATCTGGAATGGGGTAGCACTGTTTATGCATAAGCAAAAGTCTATTCTGTGCTGAATGAGAGGCAAAAACAGCTGTAATCTGAGACATTAAACAGTAGCACTCAGCAGATAATTGATGGACCAGAAAGCCAAGGACTTGTACTTTTTCAGTCATTCCCATCTTTATGCATGAAGGATCTCCATTATACTTTCTGTCTTCCTTTGGGTCTCTGATGTGTTTGCTTTATTTTTATAATATATACACTAAAGCCAACATGGGTTCAAAAGCATGCATTAACACATACCTTGTTCCTAACTGAGAAGAGTGAGCATAATTCAGTATTATAACCAGGAGGGACGAGAGAGGTCTCTGTCCCTATGTAAATGGTGTAATGTTTGCATATAACCCACCCACATCCTCCTGTATACTCTAAATCACCTTTAGATTACATATAATATCCAATACAATGTAAATGCCATATAAATAATCTACTGTATTGTTTAGGGAATAATGACAAGAAAAAAGTCAGTACATGTTCAGTACAGATTGAATTAAAAGAAATATTTTCTATCCTGATTGATGTAGAGCCCACAGACACAAATGGCCCAACCATAATTCCCCCTTGTAGGAAAAGCGCATTGATTCTCCCTTTCTCAGGAACTGTTTGGCTTCATAACTCTCTTGGGAATTCTGTCAGAGTTTTCTTTTTGTAATTTTTAAGGCCAAATCCTGGTGAGATGCTGTGGAAATGGATGTGATTTTATGAGGGAAAAGTGTTGATTTTTTTTAATCTAACAGGCAAGAAAAAGTACTTTCTACCTTCATTATTTTCCTTGAAATGCCTTTGCTTTTTCATTGCACAAATGATGAGCAAAGGGGAGAGTGGGGCTTGCAAAGGAGAGATCAATAGAGAAGTTCCTCAGGAACTTGTAGGAACAGAGCTAGCTGCCGTAAGACAGGGTGAAGAAGTGCCCGGTTTTGTTTAAAAAGAATCAGATATGTGCCTTGCAATTTCTTCCTTTCAGGACACATTGACCTGCTGAGGGTCACACACAAGTGGTTGAGATGTCAACTCTGAAGTCATGCTCCTGGATCAAATCCCAGTTCTGCCCCTTTAGATTGTATGCTTTCAACAAATTGTTGCACATAACATCAACAAGCCTCATTTTTTCTCAAATATAAAATGTGAATGATAATAAAAGTATCCACCTCATAGAGTAACTATAAGGATTAATTGACACAATTTCTGTAAAGCATTTAGTACAGGATTTGAGCATATGAAGCAGCAGAAGATACTAACCATAATTCTTTCTAGGGTCAAGTCATTTTAAGGATGATTGATCCACAGACTTTTAACTTTTATCAGAAAGATCCCTTTATAATGAAAAAAATTCTCTATCCTCTCACATAATATGGTCCCTGTTATATATTTATGTAGTATAAAATGATTCAGAATTAGTATTTTAAAAATTATATGCATTAATACATATTTTCAAAGTAGTACATGTATATTTGAGAACTCCTATATGTTCAGGACATGGTGTACTTGGGAATTTTCAGATCCCTTAGGAATAACTGTCTACAACGATGGGGACCAAGTCCATGTATAAGGAAACATTGCTTCCCTATAACCCACTGTTTTGTGGACTAGAGTTTAGTGACATGTTGTGTTAGTTAGTCTTCCATTAATGTAACAAAATACTTGAGATAATTGATCTATAAAGGACTAGTTTTTGAAGATTCAGTACATGAACAATTGTCCCCATTTCTTTGGGCCTGTGGTGACATAATGACTCCTCATAGTAGGAGTCATTTGCAGAGGAATTCTGTTCACCTCATGGCTGGGTATGAAAACGAGACAGAGGAAGAGACCAAGGTAGTACATCCTCTTCAAGGGCACACCCCCAATGACCTAAAACCTCCCACTAGGCCCTGCCTCTTAAAGGTTCTACCACTTTCCCAGTAGCATCATGGGCTGGAGACCAAGCCTTTAACATGTGGCTGTTGGGGGACATTCTAGACCTAAACTATATCATGTTAAAATGTATACATGACAAAGGTTCCAAGGCCAAACATGTTTGGAATATGCTGTAAGAACTAAAGTTGAACCATTTTTTCTTTTGTAGAAGTTTGTACACCATTTATAATGCGAATTGTGTACAGTAACTCTCAAGAGGATGAGATCATTTTTGGCTTTTCCTGGACATTTTTGACAAGAGATGTGGTGTGTGAGTGTATAGGAGTGTGTGTATGTGTACGTGTGTGTGTGCATGCATGCACATGCAAAGCATCGGTAGCAACTTGGGAGCGTGAGGCTTGGAAACATACCTGTACTGGGCCTCCTTTTCATGCATGGTCAGTAGTTTACAAAGCATTTCTGTAGCTTGGCTCCTGCTATTTGCTGTCCAAGCTGCTTTAGAGCCAGTCCTCTTCTTAGGATGCTACCCTCCATTTAATAGACACTGCAAATTGGTATCCTAGTCTCTGAGTTTACAAATTCTTCTGTGAAGAAATTTGGACAAGGTCCTCAAGCTGTGATTAGAAGCCTTTAACCTCCATCCTGTATGAGCATTCTTTCCTGTATACCACAATATAAGGACTCAAAAGAATCTAGACCCCTTAACTTGTCCCAGGAAAATTCCCAACCTATCCCAGAAGCTGAGGATGTTTTCCCCATTCATCTTTAACAAGCTTTAATTCTAGTATTTTCTTACCCTATTAGCAAAAAGAACACCAACTTCTCTTTTCTTAAGACTCCCAATAACCAGTTCCAGAGTTTCTCAAGTGGGCAAATATTAAACTTTTTCCTACTTGTTGGTTCACTAAACACATATTTATAGAGTGCCTATTTGAGCTGGGTATTTGCAAAGATAGACATAAGTGTATTTTATAGGTAGACAGCATTTGCTAGAGATAAGAATGAATTTTATGTTGCTATCTTTAATAATCAGTATGGAAAATGACATTGTTTACTAAAATGGCAGAGATAGATTGGGAAGGGACAGAAAGTGCTCTTTGGAGTATATAAAATTTGAGATGTCTATAGACTGTCTGAATAGAAATACTAAATAGTCAGTTAGATTTACAAGCCTGGAGGCCCAGAAGATTTAGAATTCATCAGCATGAAGATAATTTAAATCCAGAACAATAGATGCAATCTTGGAAGCAACTCAAGACAAAGCAGAAAAGAGGCCTTGGACCAAAATCCTAAGCAACTCTAATATTTGGAGGAAGATAGAGGGTGGTGAACTAGTCAAGCAGGCTAAGGGGGAGCAGCCAGGGCAAAAGAGAAAAACCACAAGCAAGGAATCTCCCAGAGATCAGAAAGGAAGGAGAGGATGATAGCTTTCCATCAGTGTAACAAATACCTGAGATAACCAATTTATAAGGAGAAAAGATTTATTTTGGCTCAAAGTTTTGAAGGTTTCAGTTCATGAGTGACTGGCTTGGTTGTTCTGGGGCTTTCAATGAGGCAGTATATCATGAAGAGAGTCTGTGGAGGAGCAAAATCACACACCTCATGGCTGGAAAGTGAAATACAGAGAAAGAAGAAAAGACAGGTGGCAAAATCTCCTTCAAGGGTATACTCCTTATGATCCAAAGACCTCTCAATAGGCTGCACCTCTTAAAGTTCTATCACCTCCCAATAGTACCACCCTGGGGACCAGCCCTTTAACACATGAACCTTTTGAGGCCACTCCATATCTAGCTACATCAAGGGTCAAGTGAAGCAAAAGCAAGTGTGAATTGAATGTGAAAACAGGGACATGTGCACTGATGATCCTCACAAGAATGGTTTTGTAGAAGTAAAAAGAGAATCCAGATTATAGTAAACTGAAGAGTGAATGGTGAGGGAAGAAGCAGAGATAACGTGCAGTGACTATTTCAAGGAAAGTATGTTGACAAGGAAGCAGAGAAATAGATTAGCTGGGCAGAGGGTATAGAATGTGAAGTTAAGAAGGGCAGTGGAACATTTATGTTCTATTTGGAATGATCTAGTTAAGAGAAAAAGACTGGTGACACATGAAAAAGAGAGGGAAACCAAAAGGTAGATGTTGAGTGGGTGAGAGAAGAAAAGTCCAGAACAGAAATGGTGGAACTGGCGTGAAATAGGTGACTGGATGCACCCTCTATTCTAGCAGGGTAAGAGGGGTCAAAGGCAAGGCTTTTAAGGAGGAGTGGAAATGCCACTAACTCCACACTGATGGTGTTTATTGTTCCTAATGAAGTCTGAAGTCAGTTCAGGAAAAAGGAAGAGGAGTTATGTAGGAAGTTTGAAGAAAAATAAAGGCATCCTAAGGAATGTAGGAAAGTAGAAAAACTTAATATTAGAGGTGAGCAGTCCTAAGTGCCTGTCTGTATTTAGAATTTGAGTTAAAGGGTATCCAGCTCACTTATGGAATCTTCCTAGCAGCAATTGCTCATCTACTACTTTTCCAGTCAGGTTCATTCTAGGATTTGTCATCCAAGATGAACAGAAAATGAAGAGAGCTGTGAAGTCGGTGATATTCGCAAGAGAGTGAGTATATCAATGGGCCATGGAATCTGAATTGTAGAACACTTAATTCAGTGGCTGGTTCACAGTGGAAAATAAAGAACTAATGAATCCTATATATCTTTCTTTACATGACTTAATTTATATATCATCAAAAAAATTGAAAAGTAGTGTTCTCATGAGTGAAGAGAGACTGGACAAGGAGCTGGTTCTGTAAATTCTTGAGTCTTGCCCAACATGTCCATACAATTAATTTTTCACTTTCTTTCCCCATTATGATATTTAATATTAAATATATGCATATACATATATGGGCAAGAGATAAAGGCATTCTTTTCTTTTGTGAGGATTTTGCCTTCAACCTTTTCCTTCACAAATGTGAGATCTAATGTGGGTCAGATATACAAAAAATTATTTGTCAAAGCTACAAAAGTGTTGGGTGTGGTGGCACATGCCTGTAATCCCAGCACTTGGGCATCTGAGGCAGGAGGATCACTGCAAGTTTGAGACCAGCCGAGGCTACATAGCGAGTTCAAGGCCAGTCTGAATCACATAGCAAGACCTTGTCTCAAAAAAACAAAAAAATAAAAAATAAAAATAAAAGGCTGTACAAGAAGAATGTGACAAGTACTTGGGAACATAATGGAAGGAACAACTTAATTTTATCTTGTAGGTGGGGATGTCTTCACAGAAACTGATATATTAACTCAGACAAAAGGTTTCACTTAAGCTATGATATGCAACAGAAACTCTTAAGGGAATAGAAAGAACTAATAATAAATATTGAGTGTTTACTAGGTGCTAGGCACTAAGCATTTTATATACTTCAGCCACTTAATCTATGAATAGGTTTTGTTTTTATCTTTGTGTTTCTGGTGAAGATTAGACAGATTAATTACTCTACCATTGTGTGGCCCATATGGGACTCAAGCCCAGGTCTTCCTGATGCTGAACCCAAGATAAAGGACCAGGACCAACATAGTCCTGGGGATGTGAAAATGTGAAGAGCTCATCTGGGCTGGTGGGAATAGGGTGGCAAAGAATGGAGGAGTATGGCAGGGGCAGGGGTAGAAGGAATAATGGAAGGTGAGCCAGGAAAACCAACTGTGCCCAGATTCCAGCTTCAATTATGAGTGCCTCGGTTAGTTATTGCTATGCAATAAGGTACTCCAAACTTGGTTTGCTTTTAACAGCCATTTTATTATGCTAGTGGACTTAGTGGGTCAGGAATTCAGAGAAGACATAGTGAGATGACCTATCTCTGTTTCATGTTTGGGGCCTCAAATGGAAACACTCAAAGGCTGGGGGTGACTTGTGCTAGGGACTGGAAACATAAGGGTTAATTTGCTCATATCAAATCTAGATCTGGTTGTTGATGTTAGCCTTTGTCTGAGACCTTAGTCTGGGTTGTTTTTGACCTATATATATGGCAACTTGGGCTTTCTTACAGCATGGTGGCTGAATTCTAAGTACCAGTGTCCAAGAGAATAAGACAGTAGCATCTGTCATTTTCTCACCCTGATTGACAGTCACAAAGGCCCATCTAGGTTCCAGAGAAGAGGACATAGTCTCCAACACTCAATGGGAGGAGAGTCAAAGAATTTTTGGACATATTCTGAAGCTAACAGAGTCAGTGACTAGGGTCATTAAATTAGGGAAGGTCTTAATGTAAAGGAAAGCTACTCAACCAGCACTGCAATGATGTCTATTGTTATTGTAATTTCTTCAAGTGAACTGTGTAAAATAGTACTATCTAATCTTGCAAAGTTCCTCCTGACTCTATTTTTTCATTTCCTTTTCTCTTTTAGTAGTCTGCCTTACTTCTCTCTTTTATAAGTCCATGTGAGTAGAGCAAAGTTTAACAGAGTCATCTGGGAGTATCTTGAAAACTTTTAGTGAAAAACAGCTATAAACTTCCAACAAATAAGTAATAAAACATACAACAGGAGACATTTATATCAAGGTGAATTATCTCCTAGTACCTCAGTTGTTGGCTGGACTTTTTGGACTATCATTCCATACAATATGTAATTGTACTCCATGCTATTTTTAAATTGGAGTAATGTTTTTTAAATGGCATAGAGTCATAGAGTTCAATAGAACCTTATGAGGTAGGTGAGCAGCTAAAGCTTCCAAGACAGATGGCTACCTCTGAGCAGTATTTAATCCTAACAATAAGCGAAGTTTGTCTATGACAAGTTCCTGGCTTGGAAGGAATGCTTACTGTGACACCATTTTGCTGAACTAAATGTTTACAGTGAGTGGAGAACAACAGACTGCCAAACAGCTGCATTATTGTGAGGCATCATTTAATACATACTTATGAACACTTGATTAGGTGTTTCCACACAGCCTCCTTTGGGCCCACAGATGGTTCCTCTAAGTATAACTCAATAATACAACCATTAGTTCAGTTATGTTCGAAATATTGTCCATTCATTCATTTATTCAACTTAAAAAAAAACCCAATTACCATAGCCAAGTCTTAACTTCTCATGGAATGTTATCATCCAACTACAGGTCTCTTGGGCGGGGAGAGCAGTTCTAGGGATCAAACATAGGGCCTCACACGTGGTAGGCAAGTACTCTACATTCCCAGCCTAGACGTATATCATTTTAAGGCAGATTTTCTTTTAAATGAGTAATCTTTGAGTACTGAAGAAAAGTATCCTGTGTTCATATAAAATGTATCTTTAGAAGCTAAATATTTGAAAAGCTAAGAACACTACTTAGCTACAATTCTTTTAAGACCAAAATGCTCACCACAATTCTCTTAAGTTATTCATATCCATTCTCATATTTTTTTGAGTGGTGTCAGAGATCAGTAAAAATATCAGAAAAAAAAAGAGGGTCATAATGAATTGGCAACTTCCATTTCTATCCATTTCACGTTGAAATTGATAATATCAATTAAGCCTTCCTTTGAAGAAAATTGAAAAATTGAACAAATATTTTTTAAAAATCTACTTGTAAGCATCATATAGCTAAAAGACAACAAAAGGTGCCAGGATCTATGGGAAGACAGAAACCTAGAAGGCACTGGCACTGTTTTCCACTAGTAACTACAGACTCAGGACAGATAACTGAGAGGCTTGGCAACTGAACAATACTTCTGACAGCCTCACAGGGCTAGAAAGACAAAATTGCAGAAAAATAAAGGCCCAGAACCTAATAACCCAGTGTACTGGTTATACATATAGTCATGTATCACATGATAGTATTTTCATCAATAACGGACCACAAATACAATGGTGATCCCATAAGACTATAAGGCAGCTGGAAAACTACCACTTAGTGACATCGAAGCCTTCTTAATGTCATAACACAACACTCGCGTTTTTGTGGTGATGCTGGTGTTAACTTACCACACTGCCAGGTGTACAAATGTATAACACATACAAGTATGAACAGTACATAATGTTGAGAATGATAAGAGACTACATTACTGGCTCATGTATTTACTGTACTATGCTTTTTATCATTGCTTTCAACTGTGCTCCTTCCACTTATAAAAATGTTAACTGTAAAACACTATTTCTGTTATGCCTCCAGCAGCTTTATGCATCTTGTATTTATCACATCTATTGATTACATCAAGGGCCACATTGGCTGACTGACCGTACCATCTAGGTCTGTGTAAGTATCTTCTGTGATGTCATCACAATGACTAAATCACCTAAAGATCCATTTCTCAGAAGATATCCTCACTGTTAGGCATTAAGTGACTGTGCATTAATCCTTCTCAAACTCTTCCACAAAATTGAAGAGGAGGAAATACTTCCTAATTTGTTCTATGAGACAAGCATTATGCTGATACCATAGTCAGATAGTGATTCTACAAAAAAATTGACCAATATTCATTGTGAATATTCATACAAAAATCCTTAACAAAATATCAGCAGACCTAACTTTACAGCATAGTACAAAGGTTATACATCATTATCAAGTGGACTTTTCCCAGAATGCAAGGAATTTTTAACATACAAAAATCTATGTAGGCCGGGGATTTAACTCAGTGGTTTTGCCGCCTGCCGCGCAAGCTCAAGGACCCAAGTTCGCTCTCTGGTACAAAAAAAAAAAAAAAATCTATGTTATTACATCAGATCAACAGAGTGAAGGAAAAAGTCACATGATTATCAGTAGATATATAAAAATAATTTAACAAAATCAACATTCTTTCATGATAAAACATTCAACAAAATAGGAAAAAAAGGAAATTACCTCAATATGATAAAGGCCATTGGAATAGTATTTATAAGAGGAACTGATTTAATACAAGGCACAGAAATTTACAAGATTAGCTGACAATATCCACCCACAGAGTCAAATGTAGAAGAGTGCAAAAGATCTGTCCTTGAGCTAGAGATCTGAAGAATCCAAGTGGAAGGGCTGGAGACAATAGCAATGTCCCAGTGCAAATCCTTATCAGGAGGCGGAGGAATATGTGATGGAAGAAGCCCAAGGGCCAGTGTTGGAGGCTAGAAAGTCTGGATTGGCAGGCCAAAAGGCTGGTGCTAGAAGCTGAAGAATCTGTGCTGAGAACCGGGGGATGACACTCAAGGTGAAGGTGAAGACCAAAACTCTTCTCAAGAGAACAGCAGCCATGTTTGTGAAGGTGAAAACAAGAGTTCAGCCAAAGAGAACAGCCAATGCTTCTCTGAAGTAGCTAGAACCAAAATCAGCAGCAACAAAACTCTTCCAAGGAAGATTAGCCCAAATCTTTCCCTCCCATTCTCCATTTAAATTGTATGACAACAAGCTTCCTTAAATGGGTCTTCCATGCCCAGCACCATGCTGACTCAATTCAGCTGGGCATTCCCCACTCAAGTTGACAATTAGTCAATTAACCACCACGACCATATATGAAAAGCCCACATCTAACATCACATTCAGTGGAAAGATGAAACATTTTTCCTTTAAGATTGGAACAAGATAAAGATTCCCACTTTTGGCACTTCTGTTCAACATAGTATTAGATGTACTAGCCAGAGTGATTAGGAAGGAGGAAAGGAGGGTGGGAGGGAAGAAGGCAGGCAGGCAGAAGAGTAGGGTGTAGCAAACTAGCTGAGCAAGTGGGCATGATTTGTCAATCATGGTCAGGACACATGTGGCAAAACACCTTCTGAGCCCTGCACCTGTTACCACCAGAGAATGCTATCTTCAATTCCTCTAGCACAAGATCAAGCACATTTTTGATACGATGGCCTAGATCTGACCTCAGAATGGGGGTATCAAAGATGGTGGCCATTAACCTTGTGGCCACTGTGAGCCTTTTCACTAGCCTGCACTCTGCAGATGTACTTGTTTTCGTACTTTAATTGATCCACATTCTGCAGAGCACTTCTTTTCCCTACGTTTCTTAAGTAATACCTTTCATAAATGTAAAACCTCTGTGTTTTTCACTTGTCTTGTCCAATTCTTTGAACAGGACAACACGAGTCTGGAAGGGACTCCTGGATACCCACGTACCTGATAAAAGAAGGAAGGATCAAGGGACACTATTAGGAGTGTCAACAACCAAAAGAATGAGAGAAATGCTTCAGCCATTGTAGAAAACAGTATGGCAGCTCTTCAAAAGATTCAGTATGTAGTTATACTTTGTTCCAGCAATTCTGCTTCTAGATTGGTCATCTCTGGCTTCTATAACAAAATAACACAGACTGTATGGTATGGAGTTACTTGTGACACCTGATGGCTTAGTGTCTGCTCAGGTTGACTTAAGGAGCAGAAGACTGCTAACTCTGAGAAGCTAGAACATTGTGAAGAAGGGATGCTTTACCAACTCAAGCAGAGATGGGCCTTACAGGGAAAACAAGGAAGCTCCCTAGGGGACAGTCAGATAAAAGTTAATAATTCACCAAACTGTCACTATGGCTTGCTAACCTGAAACAACCTCTGTGCTCAGCAGAACACTATGCTTTTTGTGGTTCCTCAATAAATTTGGGCCTTTGAGTCAGTTCAAGGATTCATTTCGGTGAAGTTCCCTGACCTTCCACAAAGATATTCTCTGTCTCTTGTGTTTTAATTCATCTAACAGAGGTTGCTGGCCCAAACCCAGCAGTATGGCTTAAAAAACAACAAAAGCACTGGGGATTTAGCTTGGTAGCACCTGAGTTCGGTTCTTGGTACCAAAACAAAACAAAACAAAATAAAAATCAACTTTTTTTCCCTCATAGATCTGAAGGCTGAAAAGTTCAAGATCAAATTTCTAGCAGGACACTTCCTGACTTGCAGATGGTTACTTTGTCTTAATACAGGCTTTCTTCTGAGCAAATGTAGAGGGTGGGGAGAATTTGCAAGAGAGAGCACACTTCCTCTCTGATATCTCTTTTTGCAAGGACAGGAAATCTATCAAATCAGGGTCCATTCTTAAGTCTTTATTTAACTGAATCACTTCCTTAGAGGCCCTTCTCAAAATACAGCCACTCTAGCGGTTTATTTCAACATACACATTCTGGGAAGACACAAACATTAAGTCCATAACAAAGTATATACCCCAAAGAATTGAAAGCTGGGAATTAAGCAAGTACTTGACACTAGTGTTTATAAAATTAGTCACAATATTCAAAAGGTGGAAACACAAATTTTCATAATCAGATGGAATAAATAAGCAAAATGCAGTACAATTGGGCCTCTGTATCCCTGGGTTCCACATCCAGAGATCCAACCAGATGAGGATGGAAAATATTGAGGAAAAAATTATGCATGTACTGAACATATATGGATTTTTTTCTTATCATTATTCCCTTAGCAACACAGTATGGCACCTGTTATTTTATTAGATAATATAATAATTTAAAGATGATTTAAAGTATATCGTAGGATGAATGTAGATTATATGCAAATACTTTAGCAGATTTTGGGTATCTGCAATGGGGTCTTGTAACCAAATCTCCCTCAAATATTATATAACCTTTAAAATGCCTTCAATTCCAACATAAACTTTCAACCATAAAAAATCATGATAAGTGAAGTGAGCAAGACAATAAAGGACAAATATTGTTATGATTCTACTTAGAGGAAGTACCTATGCAACTTCATAGGATCCCAATGTACAACAGAAGTTACCAGGGTAAGGAATAGAGGGATGAGGAGTTACTGTTTCATGAGTACAGAGTTTGTCTCTGGAATGATGAGTAAGTTTCAGAAATGGAGAGTGGTCATGGCAACACAACATTGTGAATGTAGTTAATGCCACTGAACTGCACACTTAAAAGTGGTTAAATGGGAAATGTAATGTATGCTAAACATAGAAAAGCTTTAAATTCATAACCATACAAATGTATCTAAATGAATACTGACTTCTAAAGGAATATTAGCATTATATTCTGGCTTTACATATTTAGCTATAATACAGGACTGTAATAGTGTACAATTCAGATGGAGATAAATGGAATTAGAAACTTGTGCATTGTCTAAGGAAATGGCAATAATATCAAGCAATATTAGATTTTATTATGTCCAGGATATTTATTATCATCTCCATTAACCACTAAACGAATAGTAGAAGTACCTATAACTTCAAAGATAATAGTGGAGGAAAAGGAGTAAAAACTATTCAATTTTATAAAGAATGAAAACTGAACTTGATATAGAACAAAAATAAATCACACGGTAAACTGGTGGATTTAAATTCAAATATATAAATAATTATATTAAACATACAGATAAAATTCTTCAATTAAAAGATAAATTCTATCAGACTAAATTGAAAAACAATACTCTATGCTTGTTATGAGATACATCTAAAATACATAGTGATACGGTGATATATGTGCACCCATGTTTGTAGTGGCACAGTTTGTAATAGCAAAAGCTTGGAAACAGCCCAAGTGCCCATTAACTGGAAACTGGATAAAGAAGATGTGGTTTTTTTATAAAATGGAGTACTACTCAGCCATAAAGAATGAGAAACTAGAGTCATTTATAGCTAAATGGATGGATATTGAGGCCATACTCTTAAGTGAAATAAATAGGACACACATGTGTAAATACTGAACAGTTTCTCTGGTGTGAGAAACTGAAAGTGTAAATAAGGATTAAAATGATTAAAATGAATAATTGATAATTTGAAATAGGAAGAAAAGGTTCAAAGGGGTAGGCAAAGTGGGAGGAGTGGGGGAAAGGAAAGAAGGGAAAGGAAAAATTATAAGAAAAGGAAAAATGGAAACTAAGTCTTTGTAAATAGGGAAGGGTGGAGGGGGTCAAGGGCACACAGGTAATGGGGAAAAAATAAGAACCAAGATACATCATGTACAGGTACAAGTACTCAATGATAAATGTAAATGTAGTGTATACCTAAAATGTACCAATGAAAGAATTTAAGCAAAAAAATATGGTGATAGATATAAAAAGATATAGATTTACCAAAAAGAAAGCTAATATAAAATAGTCTTTAAAACTATTAAGAAAGTGTTAAGTGGATATTTCTTAATAAGAGAATGTTCAATTTATCAGGAAAATAATATAGTTTTAATTGATTTAATATAACTTTGTTATGTATCATATACCTCCAAATACAAAACTGTTAGAACTATAGGAAAAAACAGATTCATTCATAGTTACAGTAAGAAATTTTAACATACTTTTCTCAGTTACAAATATAAGCAGTCATTCTGCTTATAACAATTATTATAAGCCAGGTATGGTGTCATACACCGGCAATCCCAGCACTTGGGAGGCTGAGGCAGGAGGATTGCCATGAGTTTGAGGTCAGCCTGGACTACATACTGAGTTCAAGGGCAGCCTGGACTACATAGTGAGATTCTGTCTCAAAAAACCAAAAAATCCAATTATTACAAAATCAATTTCTGGCAAAAATCAATAAGGATATAGGCAGTTGTATCCCACAATTAATATACGTGATCTAATTGCTTTTATAGAACATTGCATTCAATAACTAAGTAATACAAATTGTTTTTAAGCATTCAATAGAATATATCCCAGATTTATCATAAGCTGAGTTATAAAGCAAAACTCCATAGTTTCCAAAGGATTGAAATCCTATGAAATATGTTCTCTGATCATAGTTTAATTAAACTAGAAATTAGAGTGTGAAAGTGTAGCTCAGCAGTAAGAGTGCATGCCTATTATGGTGAAATCCCTGAGTTTGATCCCCTGCATTATGAAACAAATTAGAAATTGATTTTTAAAATTCCTTTAAGGAGTGAAATGTATAAAGGATGTTGGGAAATGGGAAGAAAGTATTCAAATGGGAAGGGGAATATAGGAGGAGGGAGCGAGAAAGAAAGCAAGGGACAAGAAAAAAGTGAAAATAGGAAAAAATGGAAACAAAGCTTCTGCACACAGGGGAGCTTGGGGGGGAAAGGAATAAAATAAAATAAAATTTATTTTTAAAAATTCCTTTAATATTTCTACACATTTGAGAATTAAGAAATATATTTCTTATATTTTTCTCTACTTTGGTCTTGAAGTCTCTTTCTGCAGAGAGCATATGAACTCTAGCCCAGGGGCTCCAGGGGGCTTGGTAATGGATGTGTTGGTCAGCTTTCTGTCACCAAGACAAAATACTCGAGATAACAACTTAAAAGAGGAAAAGTATATTTTGGCTCACAGTTTCAGGGATTTCAGTCTGTGGTTGGCTGACTCTATCGCCTTTAGGCCGGTGTCAAGGTGACATCGTGGTGGGAGGGTAAGGTGGCAGGGAAAGCAGCTCCCTATGGAAGCCAGGAAACAAGACAGTGAGAGAGAGTGAGCAAGAGAGGAAAGGGGAGGGGACAAGATATACCCTTTTAGGCCATGCCTTGAGTAATCTATTTCCTCCAAGTAGACCCAACTCCTAAATTTTCCATTACCTTCCATCATATTATGAATCTATCAATGGATTAATTCACTCATGAGATCACAAGTTCTTTCAATACAGTCACTCAAGAGCCTCACTTCTGAACATTGCCACTTAAGGACCAAGCCTTCAGGAGACACTGCAGGTTGAAACTATAATGACCTTGCATGGGATACTTCTTTATCCTGGCCGATGACCTAAGGCCCAAGTGTCTGACCTGTGAGCAGGTGTCCCTCACATAGGAAACTTGTTTTTATTGACAAACACCTCTCTGTTGCCTGTCTGATGTCTAGTTCATTCCTACCAAGATAGCCACTCTTTAGGAGAGTCCTGACTAGGAAAGTAGTTTGGTTCAGGTGTGTGGGTCAAGACCGATACAAAAGAGGCAACATAACAAAAAAACTGAAATAATAGAAGCAGTATATTCCTTATAGAATGAGGGAAAAGGTTAGCCACCTTGCAGGGCCAACAGAAAGAAAGGAGTGAATCATTTGGGAACACATTTGTGTTCAACCAGCTGGTGAAAGGGGTTGGAGGGAAAGGGGGAGGAGGAAGAACAGGAGCAGGAGAGAGGTGGGCACAGTACTTTATTACGGTCTAGGGCAGTGATGGGGAACCTATAGCACACATGTTATTGCGTTTTTATTTTAAGACAGAAGATGTTAACGTATGAGTTGTTTTCTCTAAACCAAAAGCTCAATATTCAGTAAAAATATCGTCAAGTGAGTTGTGCACAACTACCATTGTACTCAGTGTTCAAGTTTAATTGCAGTGTTGGCCCTTTGTGATAAATAAGTGAGTTTGAAGTTTCAGTTTGGCATGTAGTCTCTAAAAGGTTCACCATCACTGGTCTATGGTACTCCCCACACAGGTTTCCCATGAAGAGTTTTAATTGGTGGGTTTAGAGCAAGCAGGTAGGTGTTCCACCAGGTAACAATATGACTGAGAAGGGGGTCATTGTATCATACCTCTGCAGTCAGTTTTAGCTGTAGTGGGCAAGTCATGCGGGCTGTATCTAGCTATCCCGCAAAGAGGTGGTCACCAAAAGGTGATTGTATAGAGCAGATAATGGGATCAATGCCCTTAGGAACTGGAAGGAAGTGGGGAACTAGAAATTGTATAAAAAGTGACTAAGACATGCTTCTGGTATGAGAAAGTTAAACTTTGGTTTTAAATGAATGCTGAGGGAACAAAAAACAGGAAATAACTACACATCTAAATAACCCAGGAGAAATCACAAATGAAACTAGAAAATATTTTGAAATAAATAAAAATGAAAAGAAATCAAAATTTGGGGCATACAAAAAAGCATTGCTTAGAGGAAAGTTTGTAGCACTGAATACATATTTTAGAAAAAAGATCTGAAATCAATCGTTTAAGCTTTCACTTTGGAAACTAGATAAAGAAGAGCAAATTAAGTCCCAACTAAGCAAAAGAAAAAAATAAAAGTGAGAGCAGAAATCAATGAAATCCATAACAGGAAATAGAGAGAAATCAATGAAATGAAAACATGGTGTTTTTAAAAGATTAAAATTAAAAAGTGTCTAGCTGGACTGATACAAAAAAGAAAGAAGACACAGATTACCAATATCAGAAATGAAAGAGAAACATCACTACAGAACCCATGGATATAAAAAGAACAAGGGGATGTTATAAGCTCTATGACCACACATTTGATGACCTAAATTAAATGGACCAAACCTTTGGAAGACAGTCTGCCAAAACTCACACAAGAAGAAACAGACAATCTGAATAGGCCTATATCTGTTAAATAAATCAAATTAATATTTAATACTCTTTCCAAAAGGTTATTAAGTAACTATTTAATAACTTTCCCTAAAAGAAGGTCCTTAGCCCAAATTTGTTCATTGAGAAATTCTGCTAAATGTTAAGGAAGAACTCACAACCAGTTCATAATCTTTCCAGAGTATGAAAGCAGAGGGAATACTTAAAAACTCATTCCATTATGCCAGCTTTTCCATAATATCAAAACAAATCAAGGACATTACAAGAAAACAAAACCACGGGCTAATATGTGTAATAGACATAGGTGAAATAAACCTCAACAAAATATTACCAAATCAAATCCAAAATGTATAACCAGAATCACATACTATACCTGGATATATGCCAGGTATGCAAGGCTAGTTTAGCATTTGAAAAGCAATTAATGTAATCCATCGATGTCAACAGATTAAAGAAATTAGAAATGAATGACAATAAAAATATTGTCAAATGAGTTGTGCACAACTACCATTGTACTTAAAGAGCTGTTGTACTTTGAAAGGCATATTTCAGAAAAGAAAGTTAGAAAAAGAATAAAAATTATAACAAATAACAGCAGAAGGAAGATAATAAAGATAAAATAAAAAAATAACAAAACAGAAAAAAGCATAGAAGAGAGGTTTAACAAAATCAATAATTGATTCTTTCAGAAGAGCAACAGAATTGTTGACTAACAGGAAAGAAAGTATGGCAGAGTATCTGGAATAACAGGAGATGTCACAGCAGAGCCTACAGTATGAGAAACAGAATATCATGTACAATTTTATGCAAATGAATTTGAAAATTTAGATGACATGAACAAATTCTTAAAGTAAAACTTAAAAACTGACATAGGAAGAAGCACAAAAATTTAATTCGCACTGTAATTACAATGTAAATTGAGTCTGTAATTAAAAATTGTCCCACGTAGAAACTTTGTCAAAATGGCTTGACTTGAGAAATCTAATATTTAAAGAATAAGTAATATAAATATTATATAATTTTTTGCAGAGAATAGAAAAAGAGATGTTCTCAACTAATCTAATGAGGCAAATAAGACAAATAAACACAATAGAAAAAGGTTTAGTTTTGTTACCAGAAAACATCAACTGGCTAATAAACATGAAAAGATTAAAACATACTTAAACTTTTCATCATTTAGGAAAAGCAAATTAAAACAAAATATACCATGCAACCACCATCAGAGTGGCTAAAATTAAAAAAGATTGACAATTCCAAGTGTTGAGGAAGATGTGGAACAACTGTAACTCATACACTGCTTTCAGGAATGGCAAAGTGGCACCACCATTGTAAAAAAAGTGTTTTTTTGTATTACTTACAGCTGCACTGCCCAATGTGGTGCTTAGTAGTTACTTTGGGCTTTTGTGTACTTGAAATGTGGCTAGCCTAAATTGTTATAAGTATAAGGTACATATTATATGTTGAAGGTTTTTTGTATCAGGGATTGAACTCAGGACCTTGCTGTTGTGAGGCAGGCATGGTGCCACTGAGCTAAATCCCCAGCTTGAAGATTTAGTATACAAAAAAATAACATTTTCATATTGATGACATATTAAAATGATATTTTGGATATACTAGGTTAATAAGATGCATGTTTAATAATAATCACACTTTTAAAAAATTTCTATAATGTGGTAATTAGAGAAGTTTAAATTATGCATGTGACTCTACTTGCACCGTATTTTTATTGGACAATGCTGATCTAAAGCTATATCTACTTGTGTATATCTCCAACAGAAGTTGGTATTTATGTGCACTATATTTCAAGAACAGGAATGTTCATAGCAGTGTTATACATAATAAAAATTAAAAACAACTCCAGTTTCTATTATTGGTAGAATGGATAAATAAATATCCATTTTTGTATTTGGATTATATGATATGATTATAATATGAAATATTGAGCAACAAAGTAAACTATAGCTACAGGCAACAAGGATGACTCTACAATGTTAAGTGAAATCATCTCATTTGATTCCATTCATACAAAGCTTAAAAACAGAGGAAAATAAACTACAAAATTAGAAGTTACAATAGTTAACTTTAAGGAGAATAGTGTTTTTATGGTCTGGGGGGAGGTTTTGGGATACTGGAAATGTTCTGCGATGTGAACAGGTTACAAGGATTTTGTGATAATTCACGGGGCTATGTACATTTATGTATATTATATCAATTTTTCTGTATGTATATTCTTCACAACAAAAATTAAGAGGGGTTAGTGAGGCTGCCAGCAATTTATTGTAAATGATTCAATGAATATAAGAAAGACCTTAGATATAAAACTTCTTATGACTGATCCATCCATGGAAACTACAGAAAAGCAAAATAAGAAATGTTTTTTAAGGCCAGTAAAGAAACACCAATACTTTCTAAAGAGTTCCAGATATGACTCTCCACTTTAAAATTTTAGGTTTTGCTTGCTCACTCAGCTTGGCATGACAAGTTACTTCCTGAAAATATATCAATAATGTTGACTAAAATAAAATACAGAATCTGAGAATTGCAAAATTTAAAGGGATCATGTATTCTACATTTTTGAGCTGTGATTAGTTTCTGAATCTTATAGAATCTCTTGAAAATACATATATGTATGGTATACACAATATTAATATACACGACACATAACACATCATTTTGGGTGGTTCATTTGGCAGTTTATCGAATCCAGGGTACTTAGTACAAAATGGTCTAAGGCCAAAAGAGCTCAAGAAACAACTCTGGTTAGTGGAAAATCTAGAATGGGTATTGAAGACTCTGAATTTCCCAACCAGTCATTATTCCTTCACATGAAGAATGTCATTTCCCCCCAAACCATCTGGCTACATAGAAGGCACACAGTCATAAAGTAAACATTTGTTGAGTTAAAAGGACATGCAAATATCTAGCCCAAACTTCATAATAGAACTATAGCCCATAATTACAGGGTTATAATGAGCTTGGATTTTCATGTCAGACTGACCTAACTATGATTTTGGCCTCTGTCCTTAACTGGCTTTATGTTACTGGGCATATTACATACTCTTTTTTTTTTTTGGGTACCAGGGATCCAACTCGGGTCCTTGTGCTTGCACAGCAGGTGGTGAAACCACTGAGCTAAATCCCCGGCCCACTGGGCATATTACTTAAACCAGCTCTCACTTGGAAAATCTGATAGCACCAAATGTACTTTATGAGATCATTGTGGGGATTAAAGGAAATGATCAATGTAAAATATCTCAAGCAGCATCTGGCACAGTAAAATCTCAGAAAGTGGCTATGATTAATGCTAGGGCATAGTGAATCCTGAATTAAAAATTAGTTAAACTGAGAATTTTAGAATCAATTGGTCAACTAATCCAACTGATTCAGAAATTATACATTGTTTTAACATTGTGCATTTGCTTAATTTCTACTAATGACAGGGAATTCACTATAACCAACTAAAGCAGCTCTGATTCTTCTGAAGTTGTTCCTTATTGTTAGGTTGAATTATGTAAAATGGCTGCTTGTAGGTCAGATGGTCAATTATCAAGTTTCTCATAAAATGACCATACACTTAACTTTCTGTTACTTCCTTTAACAACAGACCATTAGAAATAATGGGGAGTTAATGTTGAGCACCAGAGACCTACCTTTTGCTTTTACTGAAACATACATAAAAGACCATAAGGAAATAAGCAATCATGTATGATTTTTCATATCAAGGAGATGGAAGAAGTATGTTTCAAACAAATGGCTCAGCAGGAGGAATCCCCGTAGAACATATCATATGTGAAGACTTGAGATTATAGATCAGCACTGTCCAACAGAACTTTCTGTGATGATAAAAATATCCTATACATTCATTGTCCAATATGGTGGCCATTTAGCCACATATGGTGAATGACATGTAAGACTAGTGTCATGTGACTGAGGAAATGACATTTAACTTGACTTAATTTTCATTCATTTAAATTTAAATAGCCACAAATGGGTAGTGGCTACCAGATGAAGCAGAGCAGCTGTAGAATAGGAGGCAAGAGGCAAGAGATGAAGCTGGAAAAGTCAGCAGGATCTTGATCATAAGGAACTTCGAGAAGCATGTTAGTGATTGCAGACTTTATCCTGAGAGCCACGGAGAATCTCAGAAGGGTAAACTCGAGGGAGTAACACAATCAGATATAAGTTTTAGAAAGATAATTCTGGTTTGTCTTGAAGAGATTGACAGGAGATGGGTAAAGATATCGATCTTGTCTTCAGGAGTTTGCTCTCTTACAGGAGAAAACTAAAGACAGAAAAGTGACTCATGTATATTTCAAAGAAACAAATACACAACCAATCACACCCAGTCACATTCAGTATTCATGTATGTATTTATATATAGTGTACACAGTGTTTGTTAACAGTTATGATTTACAATTCTTGCTTTTCCTAATGCTCAAAAGGCATCTAGCCTCACCTATTTCTGGGTGAGCTCTATTTGACAGTGCTGTTCCATATACTCAAATCTCCACCTGAGCTCCAAATAAGCCTGTCAACATAATATTATGCCATGCCACATGCCGTTAGTTTTTTCTCTTCTCTGTACATTTTACTCTGCTTTTTTAAAGGTCCTCACCACTGAGGCTACTTTTGCCTGTGGTCATGTCAGTAACCTCAGTGCTTCCAAGGGCATGGCTTTTTTGAGGGGGAAGGGTACTGGGGACTGAACTGGGACCTTGCGCTTGCGCTTGTGAGGCAGATGCTGAGCTAAATTCCTGGCCCAAGGCCATGGATTTTTAAGGTGTCAAAAAAGCACTTTATTTTCTGTGGAAGGAGGAGGAAGCCCTCACCTGAGCGATATAAGCAACGGCTCTAACCCTTACTTATGAGGTAAAACAAAATTAAATGAAGTGACAAAAACAGGAACTCAGGGACCGATGATGGTAAACTGTCATTGGCTGTCCCCTACAGAATTGTATGTTTCACTCTCTAGAAACTGATACATAAGCATCTGATACATCCCCTACCTCCTCCCTGACACACAGCATACAGAAGCACTTGCACTCCACGTACAAAGAGCTCTTCAGCTTCTAGCACTTCAGGGACATATCCATACAAGGCTGAATTCTCCTCAAGATCAGCCATGAATGACCCTGTAGAAGAAATGTTTAAAGAAGTACATAAGCAATGAGAAACCAACAGTCAGATATAATGCATGTGGAGCTAGAACAATAACATGGGATAATGTGAAGTGCATGTTCTTTGGTGCCAGCCTCACCTGAATTCAAATCTCAGTCTGGTCACTTTACTAACTGGATGGTTGTAGGCATATTATTTTTCTGTAGACATCATACAAATAACAACTCTGCTTTAAGGAAATAATAGCTTATTCTGAGCCAAATATGAGTGATCATGGCCTGGGAACATGGATCAAGAGGTTCCCCTAACAGGGTTTTCCATGGAGGAAAAGTCTCAAAAGAAAGTAAGTGGGGACATCAAAGGGGTGGACCTTTGTAGGGAGACTACAAAGAAGCAGAGATGTCTTTTCTATAAGCTTTAGATGTTATCTTTAACAAGGCAGGGAAATCTATTATAGGATTGAGGTATTACTACATTCTTAGCTTTAGGGTAACTGAAGGCCAGAGGTCTATGAAATTTAGTATATAACCCAAGAGTTTATCTAATAGTCATAAGAATGCTTGGTCAGATAGGAGGTTGACAGTAAATGATGGTCAATAAGGACTAAAGATAGCCCAGGATTGCTTTGCCTCTTGTTCTGCAACATTCCATCTCTCCACAACCATGACGTTCTAGACACGAAGGTTACTTTGCAGGGTCTTGAATATAGAGGTTGCATATAGAGGCTCACACTTCTGAACTTCAGTTTTCAATTCTAGAAAATACCGACATGGCTGTCCTTCTTGAAATCAATATGTAGTCCAGGCTGGCTTGAACTCTCAGTAGTCTTCCTGCCTCAGCCTCCCAAGTGATGGGTTTACAGGCATGCTCTACCACGACTGGCTAAAAAAATACAGACTTCTGGAGGGCCGATAAAATTAAAAATCTCATATGTGCAATAGGTATATCGAGAAGCTGCTCGATAAATGAAAGATGCCATTACTGGCGAAGTTTCAGATGCCACAGGCCCAGGAAAAGGAAATACAAGGAAGGCCAGCACATCCAGATCTAGAAGCAGCACAGGATCTTATAGATGATAATGAAGTTGCACCTAGTACGCTTTCCTCATTTTATCGATAAGGTCACTGAAGCCAGAGACAGGCAAATGAGTGACAGAGCCAGACCAAGAGTCCTGGTGTATCTGGAGAGACTCAGTCCAATATTCCTTTCTTTAAGGAGACTGTTGTAACCTGCCTCCATGTCATTCGGAAATGATAATCCGTACTCCTCTTTTGAACCTGGGGGCGGGGGTGGAAAAGGAAGTGGAGGAGATAAGCTATTTTCGGGGTGATTACAGGCTTCCGCGTCGCCATGGCAACCCCAGGTTGGTTGGGGAGGACCGACTCCTCCGTCGACCCCTCCCCTTCACGCAGCGGACGTGACACGTGTGGCAAGGTCACGTGTTGTTGTTGGGCCGGGAAAGCTGCTTCCGGGTCAATGCAGGACACTGGGCTTTGGCGGCCGGAGTGGGGGCCAAGGTGAAGCTGAGCCGGGCTGGGGCCGGCTGGGAGCAGGCCGGAGGCTGAGCGGCGGCGGCGACGGCTGTGGCCGGGAGGGGGGAGGAGAGGCGCAGCTGGAGGAGCCGCCGCAGCTGCCCCCGCCTCCCGGGCTGAGGGGTGAGTGGAACCCGCCTGGCGGCGTTCCCCGCCGGAGCCGGGCGCGGAGGACTCTCAATTGGGCCCAGGGGGAAGGACTCCGAGCGGGGCGGGAGGCCTTTCGTGGGGTCGGAGTGAGGCTGGGGCCTGCTGGGCTGTGGCGGAGCGGGGAGGCCCTGGGAGGAGAAGGAAGCTGGTCCGGGTTTCTGGGGCCGGCCTGGGAGAACCCCTGCTTCTCCCTGTGCCCCAGGATTGGGGGATGGGAAGATGCCCTCTGACTGGTAGGAGACCGAGACTTGTGTCGGACTGCTGGGGAAGTTGGAAACCTGTCTCTAAGTCACTGCATTAAAAAAAAAAATGTACCCAGGGATGGGGAAAGAGTGACCATTCCTGGACTCCTGGGATACTAGGCCTGCTCTTTCTAGGCTCTGATGCGACGTGGTTTGATAAGAGCTTTTGGGAGAATGAAGTTGCCCCTAGTTGGGAGACGCTGAGATGGGGGAAAGGGGTGAAGATGGGCGCTGGCAGGAGGGTACCCTATTTTGCGGGGGAGTAAGGTTCTGGGTGGAGATTCCCTTGAGAGTAGGGAGTACAGATTCTAGGTCCTCTGCTGGCAGATTTCTTTGAGGGCACGTGATTCCAGAAGTTGTAGTTGAGGAAAGTTGGTTGAAAGAGTTGAACGTTTACAGTTAGTGGAGGAAGGAGGAGCTTTACTTTGAAGGTTGCCAAATTAGGCAGAGCTTGTAAACATTGCCTATGGTGTTTAGGGAAGCTGGCAGGGCCTTCAGGGCCAGCCAGACTGGCTGAGCTGGGGGTTGGCCCGGTTTCCTCCTGCTGCCGCGGCATTCCAACTTTGGTTTCCTCTAGTCCATCTTGAGCAGAGACTCCATAGGTGCTGAAGGCTGAGGAAAACATTCAACTTTTGGGTCCTGAGCTATTAGACCTAAATCTCTAGGGTAGTAGTTTTTAAATTTTGAACCCTTTTTTTTAAAAAAAGTTCTACCTCACAGTAAAATATACGTCTGGCGTTGTGATCTAGTACATTCCCATATATGCATGAATGATCTGGTACGTACCCACAAACAAATGTAAATGTGATGTGTTCTGACGATTTCTATTCCATTCTCTTTCATTAGAAAAATGCTGACCGAAACCACCAAATTGATTTTTGGGTCACACCCTGAAGTTTGAAAACTGCTATTTCTGAGACATTTGACTAGTCAGTGTCCCTGTATTGTAAGCTTCTAGAGAACAAAGATGATTCCAAGAAGAGGGAAGTTTGGGGCAGGGACAAGGAAGCAGTTGCACTTGCCTACCTCAGTTGGTTAATGTTTGTAACATAGCATATTTGACTCTTTTCCTAATGTACCATAATCTTAATCTTTGATATGTTAATGTTGCCCAGTCATTTGACTGATGAAATTCTCTGCATCATGTCTTAATTTTTCTGTCCTTTGGTGTGTCTGAGAAATATGAGAGGCCTAGTTTCATTTAGCTGTTTTATCTCTGTTTCATAGTTAAGGGTATTTTATTTTACTCTTCCAGTGTTGTAAAATACATTGATTTTCTTTTCTGCTATTTAAATACATCTTAAACTCTTTTGCTCCAATAATCATTATGTGGCATACTTTTTTTCTTTTTGTGGTAGTGGAGATGAAACTTAGGGCTTTGAGAGCTACACCCCTAGCCTTTTAATTTTTATTTTATTCCCAAGTTGCCCAGAATAGCCTGAAACACATGATCCTCCTGTTCAGCCTCCCAAGTTAGCATACTTTTTTGCTACGGTGTATAAAGGTATAGAGTTCATGGCTTTAGTATTATTTTAAATATAATCATAACAAGTATAACTGAATCAGTTAACATCTTAATTCCCCATAAGAAAATGATGCTTTTCATCTGTTTTTAAAATAGATGAGATTATAAGAAAAACAATATCAATTCATAATAAACATTAATGAGTGTTGGTGAACAAAGCCAGAGCCCTTAATGTGTTGTTGGTATGTGCTTTGAAAAGTTGTCACACAGCCTATTGCTGCACATTGAGTGCCAAATGATGTTGCCTAATTTCAGTAGGTAAATTTATAGGGTGTATGAGACTGGTTTAATGGTGCTAATTTTGTTGAGGATGAATTCATATTATTTGGGATATGGAATTCAAAGGCACAGTCATCAGGAAAGAATCACCCAATTTAAAACTTCATCAGTAGGGATACATTCTTGATTAGATACCTTATGAAAGCAAATGCTTTCATCTTCTAACCTTGTTATAAAACACATCTTGCCTTTAACTATTCTCTGACGATGTCTGGGTTCCAGGGCCTGATATTGGCATAGGTCAACCATCCTTTACAGATTCTCTCTTTTAATCAGGTAAATGTTATTTGTTTTAAAGTATTTAGCTTTAAGGAATGTTTAAAGATGACTTTATTTTATTGTAAATGCTTGGAACATCAAGGAAGATTCTCATTAATTTCATTTTTCTGAGAATCATGTGTACCTGTCAATAAACAATTATGGAGAACTTACTCTGAGTGATTATGTGTGCTTTTTTATATTTCATTTTTCTCCTGTAAATCTAAGGACTTACTGTAGGCTCTCTTCCCTTTGTAATTTTTGCTTCCATATTGCTGTGGGTTTGGAAATCAGGTACTTATATATTTGTTAGAATTTGGTGTAAAATGAAATCACGTTGCTCTGAATAATGTTTAATGTGTACACACACACACACACACACACACACACATACACACAAAATATTTTTTTTTCCTTAGTGTTTAAACTGTGTAGTTGTTTAATTACCTCTTGGTCCTGGACTGTGCTCTAAATAAGTGAACTCTTCATGTATTTTGGGCCTAGTCAGTTATACAAGGACTAAAAAGTAATGTGAAACTGGTAGTGATCAATTTAGGTTTCATGAGTGAAGAAATTATTGACCTGTGGTTGTTTCCTCTGCCCTATAAATAATTAGTCATTAAGATTGACTGTTCCCTTTTCAGACTGCCTTGTTCTTGAATTTTACTTCTTTAGGATTGGGATAGTAATAGTACAACTATTCCTATTGTTTGTATTCATAGCTTCTTGAGAGTACTCTTCCTGAGAATATGGCTGTGATTATTTCATTTTTTTCAAAAAGCACTAGCTGCTTCCCAATGTCAACACTGAATAAAATCTGTACTGTTTATTCAGATGGATATTCAGGCTTTCTGTCCAGGCCTTCTCAGTTTTTTCTGGTATCATTCCATTTCCCAAAGCAGATTGTCTTCCACTAAGATTCGATTATTCGGTCTTCCCTTGTGTGTTACAGATGTTCCCTAGGGCTGTGGGGATAGCTCAGTGGTAGAGGCTTGTCCAGCCTGCTGAAGGCCGTGGGTTCAATCTCCATTGCAGGTGGGTGGGGATCAGTATCTTTGTGAAATCCTTTTCATCATTTCAGATCAGATGATCCCTCCCTCTGTAAGGTCTTGCTTATATTGTCTACACACCTTGTTTTACCCCCTTTAGATCCAAAACATCTAGAAGTCAAGAGGCTCCAATATCCTTTAATCTCTGGGACTTCCAGCATAAGGTCTATCAGCACATAGCTCAAAGGCCAAGTGAAGCAGAATTGACTGAATTTAGGATTAAAGATGCAGATCCTTGAATTCTACTCTAGACTTTCTGAACCAAAATCTGGTGGAATCTAGGAATCTTGTTTTAGCAAGTTGCCCAAGTTATTCTTCTGTACGATAAAATTTAAGAATCTCTTGAGTTAGCGTGCTTTAAATTATAGGAGGCTCACACGAACAATTTTTGAGCAAATGATGTTAATGAACTGAGCAGTATTGTAGTTTAGCAGGTTGGTTTAATTTTAGGGCATTGAAGTCGGCCAGATTTGAATCATGGTTCTTTCATGTACTAGCCTTGTGACTGGTACCTCCCTTTGCATCAGTTTTCTGGCCTGTAAAATGGGGATAATAATACCTCTTACAAGAGTGTTGTGAGACTTGTATAAGATAATCCATGTAGAACAGCACGTGGCATAAATAAGCTCTCAGATTTTATCTGCTATTGTCATGATGACAATTAGGATGACGCTGGTCATTGTGGAAATCAAACATGGTTTTAAGAATAGGTTCCACATCTCCATACTGACTTCCACAGTGGTTGCACCAGTCTGCACTCCCACCAGCAATGGAGAAGGGTTCCTTTCTCCCCACAACCCCACCAGCATTTGTTATTTGTTGATTTCTTGATAGCAGCCATTCTTTCTGGGGTGAAGTGTCATTGTTAATAATACAAATTTCTTCTGTGCTTTCAAGAATTGAAACTTACAACATTTTCCATTTTAGGTTAACTGGTCATCAGCCTATGCAGTAATTTTAAGTCTTAAAGGTACTTTGTCTTCTTTAGAAAGATGGGTATCAAATTAGAATATTCAATTCTTTTCCCTTCCTTTCCCTACTGCCAAATGAATAAAGTGTAAACTTCTAACAGAGACCTGTAGTCCCTTCCCATCTAGCCCTACCCAGCCATTGTCATCTTCTAGCCCACTTCCAGCAACGGTCCATATCTCTTTGTCTTGTATTTCTTTTGCTTAATTGTTGCCTACACTTGTGCTCTCCCCCTTTTTCATCTAGTAAGTTCTGCTGCTCTCTTGGAAGATTCAGCTTTATGTTTAACCAAACTCCTTAATTCAGATAGTTACTTCCTCCGTGCTCTCAGAGTCCTTTGTCTAGACTTACATATTACCTTTGTGAACATTTGTCTTAAATGGAATATGTTCCAGTATGTTTCTGGTGTTGGTTATGAATGCATCTATACTAGAGTGAGATGTGTTTATTTGACTCTTTGGCTTCTCTGTCTGGACTACTCAGCTTTTCCAATAATATTGACAATTTATTGACTGCTTAGTACACACCAGGTACTAAACTAGATGGTTTAGTTTTTAAAACTTATTTAATTTTCACAGTAACTTTATGAAACAGCTGTTAATAGCTTCATGCAGAGAGAGGTAAGTAACTTGTGTATACAGCACACCAGTCACAATGAACCCAGAATTAGCTAGAGCCCATGCTCTTAAGCACAGTGCTCTTCTCCAAAGAGGATTTAAGAAGGTGGCACATTTCTAAACCTCAGGATTTTCACTAATCATCCTTAGGAATGTGATCCATAAGTACTGTTGTAAAAAAATTGCTCTTTAAAATTTGTCTTAGAGGGAACCCACTCAGGTCCCCTCCTATATCTCAGGAACTCTTCCTATACCCATTCCTATTCCCCAATAAACTATTCCTACTCTTTTTTTTGATACTGGGGATTGAACTTGGGACCTTGTGCTTGTGAAGCAGGCAGCGGAACCACTGAGCTAAATCCCCAGACATAGCTATTCCTACTCTTTAAAAAAAAAGAAAAAAATTGTTCTTAGAACAATGCTTTGCCAGAAATTTTCAAAATTGTTCTGCCGTGTTTCATGGTGCACTTGATTTTTACTTCACTGCCAAAAGATACTAATTCACGTCTATTCAAAATAAAGTTCACTTTTCTGTTCATCCAAGTACTTGTTTGCACATGTGAGCACTGCTCTGCTCAGTGTCACGTTAAACTGGACTGACAAATCCTGTTTTTGTGGAACAGAAGTTCTGGTGGAGAGAGAACTTAAAATACTAAACCAACAGATTGTGATAAGTGCTGTAAAGAATAAAAGGATGAAGTGATAATGAGTGATGAACTGTGGCAGTGGTGCCATTTTTATGAGTAGTCGAGGCAACCTCTTTGAGAAGGTGACATTTGTGTTTAAATTTGAGATTCACATGCTGAGATGAAACAGCTCTGCCAGACCCAGGAAAGGGGGCAGTTAATATGGCAAATTTAAGAAGTAGAAATCCAGGGAGTTTGAAGCCTGCTGGGCTAGGAAGAGTAGAAGTAAGTCAGGTTGGAGAGGTAAGCAGGCATCAGATTAAATGAAGCCTTGAAGACTATACGACATTGGACTTGATTCTAAGTAGGCAAGATAGCCATTGAAGAATTTAGAAGACATGATTTGAGGCGATTTTTGAAAAGATCACTTGGCTGCTTTGTGCAGAATTGATGACGAGTCAGGAGAGACCAGGGAGGAGGTTATCATGCAGCAATCCTCATGACGGGTTGATGATGACTTGAACAAAGTTATAGAGATGGAAAGAACTGGGCAAAAGTGGGATGTTTCAGATGTGGTGTTGATGGGTCTTGGTGATTAATTACTGAGAGGAAGAGAAAAATATAACTTCTGAGATTGGGGTGTGTGGAGGAGCAGCAGATTTGGAGAAGCAATTTTGAGTTTTGTTTTTGTCCTGTGTGTCTGTTACTGATTATATACTTCCATCCTCTAAAGACAGCACTATTTTGAATTTTGTGTTTATTCTCTGGCTTTTTGTTTGTTTTGTTTTTATCACAGATATATGAATAATGACAAGATGATTAATTTTCCATGTTTTTGAAGTTTGTATAACTGGAATTGTACTGTATGTATTCTTTGATTACTTATTTTACTCATTTATCATTGTTTTATAAATCATTGATGAGGAAGCAGGCTTAATGAATTGGCATTTACTGATTTCCGTTGTTGTGTAACATTTCATTTATGAATATGTTTATAATATATCCTGTTGCATATTCTTAGATGTGAGGGCTTTTTTCTCCAGGATTTTTACAATTTCAAATATTGTTGTTAAGGATATTCTTGTACCAGACTCCAGGAACACATGTACAACTTCCTATGAGCTTACTCTGAGAAGTGTAATTACTGGGTATTGTATTTCACCCTTATTAAACAGTGATAAGTTGTGCTTCCACAGTAAATACTGCCACTGACAATAGCAATGTGAGTTACTGTTCTCTGCTCGATGTGATGGGTTACACTTGTAATCCTAGCACTCCAGAGGCTGAGGCAGGAGGATTGCTGTGAGTTCCAGGCCAGCCTGCCTGCGCTGCAAAATGACTTCAAGGCCAGCCTGTACTACATAGCAAGACCTTGTCTCAAAAAACCAAAAAATAAATATATAAATAAATAAGCTATTCTTTAAAAAAATACTATTTTTCCACATATTCTCCCCAACATTTGGTATTACCAGAGCTTTTCAGTTTTGCTTCTTTATATAAAATGATATTTCATTGAAATTTTAATGTGTCTCTGAATATTATTGAACATGAACATCTTTTATATATATTAGCCTTTTGAGATTTGTCTTCTGTTAAATACTTGTTCACATTTCTTGTCCATTTTCCTATTGAGTTGTTTACCTTTTAAATTGTTTTGAGTTGTTCATATTAGTTGTGTTATGAGTGTCTCCCCCCCACACACACACTTTCTGACTTGTCTTTTTATGTTTTAATGTCTTTTTTTTCCCATACTGGGAATTGAATTCAGGGCCTTGCACTTGTGAGGCAGGTGTGGTGCCACTGAGCTAAATCCCCAGCCTGTTTTAATGACTTTTGTTAGTCACAAGCTTTTCATTTTACTGGCCAACTTTTCCTTTATGGATTAAAAACATGGTTTGTTAATGAACTGTTTCCCTAAATCAAGATCATAAAGCACTTTTATTAAAACGAATAGCTTTTCTTCTCAAGAAGAAAATGTTTGCTTTCTCATATTATTCAGAGTTGAAATTTTTTCTGTATTGTGAGGTCAGGATTCAGTTTCACTTTTTCTTAGATTGACATTCATTGTCCCGGAACCAGTTACTGACTAGTATAACTTTTCTTTATTGATCTCCATGCCGTTTCAATGCCTTATTTAAGACTGTTTCTGACTTTATTTTCTCTTCCAGTGATCCATTTTTCTTTTCCTAGAGTTGTTTTCTTTAATAAACTATGCTTGAAATGTGTTACTTGGAATATTTTTATGTGAAGTTGCCACAAACACTGAATTAGTGAATATGAAATGACTACTTAGGGGAAGTACTGTATAGAGTTGCCTTCTTGTGAGCCTGTGGTCCTAGTGACGTTTTTGCCAAATGATCAATATATGAATCTTGTCTTATATGTGTGTCGTGCTGGGGATCAAACCCAGGGCCTTACACTTGCTAGGCAGGTACTTGTACCATTGAGCTACATTCCCAGCCCTATGCATTTCTTTTTAAAGGCCCCGTATTTAATATATATTTTTTATTTGCTCAGTTGACTTCACTACAAACAGCAGTATGATATCTGAAGGAAGCTATTTAACTCATTTTTTCATGAGGCACATGTTAGCCTCCTGTACTTTAAGAATACTAGTTAACATTTGAGCACTAGTCTTGGGATTCATTCTAAATAGTTAAATCACCACTTAAAAGCACAAAAATATCAAAAGCATGCCACTGAATAGATCAGGAAAAGGGCACATGTTGGCATGAGAACTGAAGTGAGAAGACAGTGTCCCCTATTCTGCCTCAGTGGGGAGTGTGGACATTTGGCCACTCAAAGTTTTAATGGTTTCTGCGTGCACCTGTAAATGACTGCAAAAATGTAGCAAGTATTGATTGTGGTGTTAGAAATAAATTTGAGTAAATAAAATTTGCATATTTATGAATATGGAATTCATGGAGAATGAGACTAGGTCTATGCTATGAAATATTGGGGGAGAGACCACTTTAGCACTTTCCTTGTCAGATTTATACATATCTTTATAAGATATTATTTTAAAGAAAAATGCAATGAAACTTTTGAATAGTGTGCTCTGATTGATAGATGCCATTATTTCATTAGAGACTTCTGTTTTGAGAATATTATTACTATATTTATAATCATGGTATTATTTAGTTCACACATAAATGTTAAAAGCAAAAAATTTTAGGAAAAAAGCCCTGCAACTCCTAAAATGTTGAAAACAAGTCCAGATTATCAAATCTTTATTGTTGTGACTTTTTATGAAAGTCGCATATTCTTGTGGATGTTATTGATAGCTTAAGGGATAAGTTTTGTAAAGGCAGGTGCTCTTTATGAAAACATAGCCTCTTACTCACTTAATGATGTTTTTCCTCATGAACATTGGTAAATAATTCCAAGAAAAAGATAAATGAAGATTGTATACCATTTCACCATTTCTAAGTATGTTGCTTGATGACATTAAGTACATACATACCACCATCCATCTCCACACCTTTTTCATATTTCCAAACCGAAACTGTACCCATTAATCAGTAATTCCCTCTGCAGACCCCAGCTCTGAAACCACTATTCTGTTGGTCTCCATGAATTGGACTACTCTAGGTTCCTTATGTAACTGTAGTCATACAGTATTTGTCCTTTTGTGTCTGGCTTCATTTAGCATAATATCTTCAAGATTCTAATGTCTTATGGTATGCGTTAGAATTTCTTTTTAAAGTTGGACAGTATTCCATTGTGTATATGACATTTTGCTTATCCATTCACCCATTGATGGACACTTGGATTGTTTCCACCTTTTGGCTGTTGTGACTAATGCTGCTGTGAACACAGGTGTGAAAATGCCTATTTGACTCCTTGCTTTCAGTTCCTTTGGGCATATACCCAAAAGTAGAACTTCTGATCATATTGTAATTCTGTGTTTTATTTCAGAGTTTATTAATAAACCTGCTTTTCATATTTTGTAAAATGTTTAATATGAACAATTAGAAGTGACTAAAAAATCTTATTAGCATATTTACTGGGTTACATTCACATCCAAAGTTCAGGTCTATGATAGATACAAAAGAGCATTAGGTTATGGTTCTTACCCTCAAAAATTTATCCAAGACACAGGATACAAGAAATGAACAGATGAAAATTATGTTATGATTCACGAGTTTAATAATGGTGTACTGACAAAAGTAAAAAGATGTTATGCCAATATATGATTAATTGCATATTGAAATTTTATGCAGTAAATACCATAAGCTCAGAACAAAGGAAACATCATTAAAGCCAGGAGCTATCTCTGAAAAGACTTTATCTCTAAGGTGCATTTTGAATTAGGTATTGAAACAGGCATAAAATTTAGACAAGTATTGAGGTAAAGGCAACATCTTCCAGCTAAGGAAGAATGACATTATAAATGTCAGACATTTTTATTATGCTGAAACATTAATTAGCATAGTCTTGTTAAGTCTATTTAAAACAAATTGCAAGTCATCCAGCCCTACATACATGTTGCTATGTTCACTGGGTGGTGAGAATAGTAATAGGGACAGTAGAAATAATAGCTAATATTTATTAAATGCTTTCTTCCACTCTCTGAGCTTGGAGTTAGGAGCTATGTATTAGCCCTTCATGTGGATGAGATAGAGTCTTGGAGAACCTCAGTACCTTGCCTGCAGTTCCACAGTGGTGGAGTAGGTCAAGAATTTACTCCCAGGCAGTTTAGTTTAAGAATTGGCACTTAACTACCATTGGGCCATATTGCCATATCATGGAATGTGAGAGGAGCTGGTAAAATTTCTTATAATGTGTAAATTTATGCCACCTATCTGCATGGCACATGTTTTAATATTCTGGCAATCCCTGATTATTAGAGTGGTTTGTAATCTCTAGAACTGCAGAGTGAGGAACTAGTAGTCACTTCCTAATAAGTCTTTTCCTTAACATGGAGGCTTCTGTAGAGTAGAGATAATGAGGTAATCTGTTCTGTAAACACCTGGTACAGATCTTAAATTTGTGGGTGTGTTCACAGTTGCAAGAAAACAGGCATATATAGTTTTCTTCTGACGAAACCTAACCCATTTAAGAAAAAAAAAATCCTCACTATTTGGAAGGACAGAGAAGTTGAGAAGAATTTCCCCTCCTTTGGTGACTATACCTAGGCAGTACTGAGTGGCTTAGTTTTTTTGGTTCAGTTTGATATGGTTACAAGAGGTATTTTGGCTGTAATAGTTTTTACACACTTTTAATGTTACATTTCTAGGATTTGTGTGTGTGGTGCTGTATTCTGTTGACAGGAAATATTTCTTTATAAGACAGCATCGTTCAGCAAATTAAGAATACGCAAAGTATGACTTAGCCTGCTGGTCAGGTCACAAAAACCTGAGCAATCCCCACCCAGTTCCCTAGCCTGTATACTGAGATAAGTGTTAGTTTGTCTCTTTCAGAGTGGTTGTGGGAAATTACTAGGCTTTAAATTGATTGTTAATCTCAGTGTGGAGACACATGGTTTAGGAACATCAGTTCAAGAGTACATGCCTAATTCTGCTTTGAGTAAGTGCAACGATAAAACTGGAATTTTCCCGAATTGAATCTGGGCCAAATAGAAAGGTTGGGTAATCTGTTTGGGAAGGAATTGGGTGGGGGTAGGAGAGCAGATCTCCTTGGAAGCTGTTGAGGCAAAGGGTATAGTGAATATTAAACCTTTTTTGTTGTGGTCAAGTGCCTGGGAAGAGTTTCTTGTTCTGTATTTCAAAATGCTTAATTTAATAGGGATACAGACAGTTTAAGTTCACATTTTTAGGCAATGAAAATCAAGAAATAAGTGTTTTGAAATATTTTCACACACAGATACTTTAGTCTAAATAAGTTTTTAGAAATATTTTTTTTCTCAAATTTGTCATTATAATAAATTTCTATGGCTAGTCTGGACATTTGAGTCAGGTACTTCAAGTGCTGTGTTCCATACATTAGATTACAAACATGGGAGCCAGTCGTATTTGCTAATGTGCCGTTGCATATGAGAAGTTTTGTCACTTTTTCCAACATTAAATGTGCTTTGAATGGAATATAGTTTTTTTAGTAGAAAATATTGACAGCTTGGAGGCTGTGCTTCTCATTGAAACAGCTATGGTTTTAGACAGCTTTGTTGTTGCTAATGCAGTGAAATACAGGATTATTGGTAAATATTCTGATGTTTGTGGTGCTTTTAAGAAATGTGACAGGACATGACAAGAGGGTGTCAGTGCCTGGTAAATAGCATAGTTGAAGGAATCATCAAGAGTTTGATTTCACATTTCATCTTTCAGTATTTTTTTCTTTTAACTTTATACCAAGAAAAGCTGATGTGTGACGTTATTACACTTGGATGTAGTAATAGTACGCATTTGAGAAAGAGACTTTGAGGAGCAGGGTGGTGCTTAGTAGGCTGTGAAATCATGGTGGTGTGCTGTGTTATGAAAATGAACTTATCAGCTAGACTTGTTTGGCACCTGGAATGCTAAGTGTTAAGATGGTGACTTAGCTAATTCTAATTCTACAGAATAGTTCTAAAAGTTTGTTGGAATTAATTTATTTTCCTTTTTATTTAAAAAAGGCATTGGGCAATAAATGAGATAGAATTTCAGGTGTACTTAATTTAGGATAAGTGAAATTAGAAGAGCCATACAGAATGAGACAGCCTAATTGCAATGAGTTGGACTCCTGTGCCCTTTAAGTGTTTATATGGGAGAAATAGCTAAGAGTAAAAATAGAAATAGCTTCAGCCAGAAAAGCTGATTAAAAGCTTATTATTTAAAGACCTTAAAAATGTCTGTGTAAATATATTTATTGACATGGAAGGTTTTTCATGAACTTTATAGCAAAAAGACAGGTCATAAAGCAACTTAATCTTTGTATAAAAAAATACATCTGCATAGCCTGGAAAAAGTGATGTAGAGTGATACACACTGTGACGTATATCCTCAGTCTTAATCTACATGCTAAATCTGTCACTGAAGTTTCCTGGTATTGCTGTGACTCTAAATACACTTCAGATATGAAAGCTTTGGTAACATATCCTTAGCTAATAAAAAGGGATACTACATGGTGGGTTACAGGTTTTGCTGTTGTTTTAGTTATATTGAGTTGGAAATTTTTTAAAAGCCACATTATACATTGTATTTTAAAAGCAAATATTTAGAAGAGGGCCGATTAACAGGTTTCTCTTGATTTGTTTAATTTTTCCTGGAAGAAAAAATATGTAACATGTATACATTTCCCCAGAATAATTCTATTTTACTGGGGGATACCCTTATGCTGAGGATCAGAAAGGCTGATTTGGAAAACAAACCAAACCAAACACAAATTACAACTACCTAAAATGTCTAAGAATCTGGGAAGGTTTGATTCATTGGGCATTTGCTCAAAAAATAGGTTTCTTGGGATGAGGTTAAAAGAGGAGTCTACAAAGTGAGTGAGTTAAGTGGGCTTAAGAAAAAAAAAAAACTTGGACACATTCAGAAACCTACTGGTCCTAAGGGATTCTTGAAGCTATCCAGGAGATTTTTCTCCTTTTGTTTTAGTTATTGTTTGCCTCCCCTAAGCCCTTTGACCCCAAACTTAGACTACACATCTATTTGTCCTTTAAAAAATAAACAAAAAAACTTCTTTCTTAACCCCTCGATTCTTCTTCATCCACTGTCCAGTCTCTTGCACTTTCATCTAAGCTTCTGAAAGATTGGATCATGCTCATCGTCTCCACTTATTTCCTTAACACCCTATAACAGTGATGGAAACCTTCTGGGCTTTCAGTGATACACCCAACCCGCTGAGGAACTTGTGCAATTAGCTTACCACCTTTGCCCTATGGTATGTTATGGCCTCTACCTGCTTGACTATCTTGAACTTGCTTCCTCTAAGGTGAACAAACTCCTGACTGCCTAGTCCTTTAGAGGTTTTTAAATTCTCATAACTTTGACCTGTCTTGTTTTCTACTTATGAAGATCAGTAACTCCCATCTGTGTACTCTGTTTACAGTGGCCTATAAACATTTTTCTTAACTGTTTCCTCTGCCAGATAAAGGGATGCCCGTCATGATCTGACTGCTCTCACCTCTCTGGTCAAATCTCTTGCCTCCCCCAATCCGTAGTAGACTTTTTGTATTGTCTTTGTTAAAACCATAGTAAAGAGCAGCACAACACAGGTCTGGTGCTGTCATCTTCCTATTCTTTTCAAACCCTCCTCTTAGTTTCATTGTACTTTAGTTCTGAGGCTCAGGTGGTTTTTTTTGTTGTTGTTGTTTTATTTTTTTGCTTTGCTTTTACTTTCCTACTTCTGTTTTACAAAATTGGAGTTTTTTTTTATAGAAACTGTAATAATGAGGAAATTTTGAGAAACCTTTGGCAAATAATTTGGTTATTCCCCAGACATATTATTTTAAAAACATTTTACAATTAGAAAAAATGATATATGAATTTGGTGAGTTCAAGTGGTTCAAAAGGGTAGACATTGAAAAACAAATCTCTTTTCATCCTCATTTTTCCTCAGGAGTTTTCTATTGGTACTACTTTTACTTGTTTCTATTTTTTTCCTTCTGGAAATTGTGCATACCCAAAATGATGAATGTACTTTTATAAGATTCAGAATTTATATTTTGCCACTCTGGGGTGGTATTTATATCTCTTGGAAGTTGTAAGGCTGGTTGTATTTATACTTTTTGACATACACTACTCCACATTTATTTTTGTGAAATAAATATTGATGTTGCATAACAGGAAAGCATATACCTTATATATCATCCAAGGTGAGTGGCCAGGCATTTTCTATTTTCTGCCTTCAGTTTGTTGAGTTTCATACTAATTTTGAGCTGACCCTTTTATTGGGAACGTAAAGTACAAACTGCTTGATAGCAATTGAGGGTACTTAGGTGACTGGATGTTCAGCTCTGCTATTAATCCACCTGGCAAAAGTGCTCTGAGCACTTTATCTTCCAGCTTGTACTTTATCTTGACTCGTTCAAGCACTTTACGAGAGGATATTATTATAGTCAGGATCGTGAGGCACAAAGGATTTGAGATTTTCACAGGCACACTCCATGACTTGGTAATGAAACCAAACAACATCACCCAATATTCCTGGCTCCGTGGCTTAAAGCACTAATTCAGAACTGTTTTTACAAATGCATTAGGACTCTGCCAGCTGTAGAGGTAGACTGATGTGATTTGATACCTGTTATTTACAGAAAGTCATAGATTACCTCTCTACTCCCAGAAAACCTTTTAAAAGCATCCAGTTAAAGATCTTTTTCCATCCTGTATTTCCTCATTTTTCAGTCTTCTTGGTTGTCAGCCCTCCTTTCTCACCTACCATTCCTCTTCAAACTGCCCCAACAAATATTGAGTAGATTTATGTTACAGATCCGCTTTGCAGCCTTACTGTTCTTAAAACCATGTATGCATGTGCGCACATCTGGATTCATAGAAAGCTGTTTCAATAGTGTATCCTGGAAAATGACCAGTAAAGCTGCCTACTGTCTGTTTTCTATCCTTAAAAAAAAAGTTTTAAAATTCCAGACTATTTAGAAGAGTTAAGCATGAGGCTATCAGGAAAGTCTTTTTGATTTCCCATTCTTGCTTGCTATTACTAGGACTTAATTTCATTTGAATATTTTAATTTTGTAACCCCTTCCTCTGTTATTTCAAATGTGTTTTGTTATTGCCCTTGAATTACATAGGTTTAAGTTGTTCTGAAGCCTGAACATAAAAGATATCATTATTTTGACAGTGACAGTCACCCTCCCCACACCCTTTTATTTTTGGAACTGCCAATTATGTGGAAGATGGCAGTGTAACTTCTTTGATGTTTTTGTTAAAGATTCTAAAAATTCTGTTAGTGTTTTTCTTGAGACAGGTCTTGGATAAGGGCTGTAGTGCCTATTGGTAGTGGCAGAACTCTTTTTTGTCTGCTGTTGATGGTAATAAGTTAATATTAGAAAAGAACAAACCTTTCAACCTGAAAGTTCCTGAAGCCAGAAATGGAGAAAACTCAGTTCAAAGACTGACACAATCAGTCTTAGGATGGAGGGCAGCCCTATACAGTATTTCTTTATATAGATAGAAAAAACATTATAAACTTAGTTTAAAAATGAATATTTTTTTTAAAAACAGAGGACACCTTTTGTTGTTGTTGTTGTCTTTTTTTTTTTTGGTACCGGGGATCGAACTTGGGATCTTCCTCTTTCGAGGTAGGAGGCGGAACCCCTGAGCTAAATCCTGGCCCTGTTTTTTTTTTTTAATTAATTTTATTTGTACATTTTAGGTATACAATATAATGACATTCATCACTGGAAATTTGCACCATTATATAATCACTCTTGGTTCTTATTTTTTCCCCATTCCCCTGCTCACTCTTCAACCCCTCCATCCCTCCTTAGTTACAAAGACTTTGTTTCCATTTTTTCATTTTCTCATATTAATTCCATTCCCTTCTTTGCTTTCCCCTACCCCTCCCACTTCCCCTTCCCCTTTGCCCCTTTTCTTGTTTCACATTATCTATTATACCTTTTAGTCCTTATTTACACTTTCAGTTTCTCACACTAGAGAAACTATTTGGTATTTACACATGTGTGTCCT